>QGKV02000571.1:35610941-35641175 GCA_003260655.2 Brassica cretica
AAAATAGTGAGACATGATTCAAGTATATATGTACACCAAGAATATATAATTTTGTACATGTGTACACCAAATATTGTACATGTGTACATCCATAATTGTATGTCACATAAACAAAGTCAGAAATATAACACATATGCTATCAAGATCAAAAATAAGCTTCATTCACAATAACGAGAACCTTTTTTATTCACGTAAGCCATGATTCCTTGTCCTTATACCTACAAAGACAAATATATCACTTTAACATGTACATGCGTACACTAACACTATGTACACATCCACGTGGTCATCCAATGTACCTGTGTACCCGTACATGTGTACACTAACATTATGTACACATCCACGTGGTCATCCAATCTTAAAGAAAACTTTTTTTTAATGAGTGGCAATTTTGTAATAATTTCATCTTCTTCATATTAGGGTTTTATGTGTTTTCTGCAAATATAACTCACAGCCACCATTGATTTTTATCATGCAATCTTCATTGTTTTTGCGTTTTTACCTCTAGAAGTTACAAATATTATATAGATTAGCCTATTAGAATCTAAAATCAAGAAAGAAAAAAACAGAAAACAAGTTTTAATTTCAAGCTTTGGCATATTCTATCCAAATTTCCATAGCTCTTCTCCACCAAATACTTATATGCCGGTTACCCAATCGTCTACCCTGTGATACCACCATGTCCTTTGTGGGATCGGTTGAAATTCCAGTCGTCACAAAGAAAAAAATTTCACTGTCGAAAAATGTGAATCCGTGGCTAGAAATAAAAAGTAATTGTCTGCTTTTTGTCAATTATAAAAATTTATATCATTTCAAAATTTAAAATAAGAATTGGCCGGCACATAAAAGAAAGAAACTAGAAGCCACTATCGTTAACAATAAGTTAGGAACAACTATGTAAATAACCTATAAAAACTACCTTGGTAGCTAAAATTACCCTATAGCGTAATAAAAACATAGAAACTGACCATGAGTGTTAATAACTCAAATAATAATGATACGACACCTGCATACAACTGACTCAATGTTACACAAACAGTACAACAGATACTTATTCTTTGTGGGTTTTGTTCTCAACTCATAAAGCTCTTACTTGCATTAAAAGATATTTGATAAAGAGAGTGATTTCAACACACATCTTAATGGGTAACAAAACAAAAGCACATAAATTCTTCAAGCCACCAGAGGATCTTCATGTACAAATTTCTCAAACTCTTCCCTTGATCTCCCATCCGGATTCTTCTTCCATTTAATAAATTTCTTGGCTGCCTCTATGAATTTATCCATGTGAAGCCGCTTCCATTCCTAGTACCAAATCAAATATCAACACAGTGTTTGCGCCAAAACCCATTAAGCTAAAAAAAGACTAACATGTAGTAAGGAGAAATCTTGAGGGAATGAATCAAACCTCGAAATCCCATTCTCCATACATATCAGGATCATCCTTGTTAGCCCATACATAGGTTTCCACTTTCATCTTCTCGGAAGTTTCCTATATAATTGGATAATTAAATCTCATGGTTATGAGATTAGTCGACGAAGAAGTGAAGTGATAATACTTACAGTTAACACAACTTCGACAGTCTTCCTCACGTATTCATCTCCTTCAATCATATCTAAGTTCTCTAGCTGACCATCTGTCAATCCAGTTAGTATCTGCACCAAACAGATCAAACCTTTTTTTTCAGAACCAACAGAACAATGTTGACAACACTTCAAGATAGAAGCTGAAGCCTTGTAAGAACAACAGAGACGAAATAAAAACCTTTCCGTTGGTAAGTCCATTCTCAGAAGGAGAAATACATGCATGCAAACGTCCTTTCAGCCTATATACATGACTGCAAAACAAAACAAAAAAGAAATCAGATTTAACCAAATCTTAGAGCAAAAAAAAGAAGAAGAGATACGTACAAGCCGTGGAGCTGAGCGGAGACGGCGACCCGATTGCATTCGAGGATCAAACTGACGACGGGTGGTTCTTGGAAACTGCCGTAGACAAAGACATTGTGCGACAGAGATTGATCGGAACTAGTCATTGTCTTCCTCTGAAACTGGTAGGTTTAGTTTTGAAATGAAATCCACGTCAGAGAGTTAGTAACGTAGCTTTCTTTCTTTATTTATGCACATCATCACGTAACGTAGCTTTCTTTCTTTCTTTCTGTATTTAATACAAAATCAACAGATGTATGGCTGTCTATTTATTGGTTTTAATACTTAAATTGCAAAATGTAATATTTATAGTATCTTTGACATTGTGTTGCCTATATTATTGGAGGTAGTTAATACCTCTGGCTTTATCTTCTGTTTTTTTTTATATCGGCGAGGTGAGGGTTTCTTGGTAGAGTTCTGTGAGGTGTTAGACTGTTAGTGGCTAGGCATGATACTTTGGATTCTCTGTTTAATAAGTATGTGGACCTGCTTGTAGACCAATATATGTTAGCCAAAGTCAAATCTCATTTCCGAATCAGTAAGAAATTTTCTTTTGGATTTGGACCACATACAGCGTGTTGATTGATGAAACACCCTGTTCTTCTTCTTTTTTGGGCAAAAATTATTCTTCTCTGACGTAAAAACAACATAAATGATAAAATAATATACTTTCATACAAGTGTTCATGTAGATAAAACATTTTGTTTGTGTTCTCAACTCACATACCTTTTTCGTAAATTACGTATTAGTATATGCATATATAATTAATTTAAAATATACTAAATTTTTTGGAAATTCAACCAATAATATGTTAAATGAGATATTATTAGTTGGATTTCCAAATTTTTAATATACTCTTATCTCTACATACACTAATATATAGCTTTTGAACTCCATGGTAATAAACTAGGGGGTGCTTATAATCTTATCAGCTTTGAACTTTGAAGTGAGACCGTTTTTTTCTTGACAACATAATAAAATGGAAACACATTAATTTTTAATGATTAGTGGAAACTTGTCAGCTAATCCATAATGGTTTTAAACCTCCGAATCCCACATCTTTCAGATTTTTTCTTTTTAAAACTCACCTCTTTCAGATTTTGAGATGGAGAATTTTTCTGAAAGATGGTTTATGATTTTGAGATCAAGAATTGAAATATCAAAGGTACACGATTGGTTAAGAATGTATTAAACCGAAGATATGAGCCATTAACAGTGTTCATAACTTCAGAAACTAAATTATAAGGCCACTAAAATAGCAATAAACATGACATTCTATAAGATCATCAACAACCCAGGATATTAAAGGGGTTTTTAACCCTTGGACCCCATAGAAAATATAAAAACCGGTCTCAAAAGGCTTCAGATAAGGATCCATCGTTGTTGGTTTTTTGCACTGTTCACGGACTCCACCGACACGTGGCGGCCCGCAATTGGTATGCTTTTTTTTTTTTTTAAGTTAGACCAAAAAAAATTAAAAACAAAAAATTTAAGAAACCACAATGTGAATTTTAGGGATAATGCTGCTCTAATTTACTTAATATTTTTAACATTCTATAATTTGCGGTTTTGGCGGGAAAACTCGATTTTACGGTTTTGGCGGAAAAACCCGATTTTGCGGTTTTGACGGAAAAACTCGGTTTTGCGGTTTGGACGGAAAAACTTGATTTGCGGTTTTGGCGGGAAAACTCGATTTTCCGGTTTTGGCGGAAAACTTGATTTTCCGGTTTTGGCGGAAAAAATTGTTTTTGTGGTTTTAGCGAGAACACTTGATTTTCTTGTTTTGTCAGAAAATTCGATATTAAATTTTAGAAACCCTAGCTTTTTGTGACAATTGGACCGACCGCATCCACATAGTCCAAATCCATTAATGTCCATTACCCATTGATCTTGTGATTCTTGTCCATTTATAATCCGCATGGACAAATGGGTGTCACCGAAATAGACCCATTTATATTTGGACATGAACAACCAATACTCAGCCCGCCCATTTGATAGCTATACTTGTATTTTTCAAATCAAAATGACTTTTTGGGTTCAGATTAAGACACCAAACTTAACACATATACCTCTTGTTCATATATAGATATAGATACAGTACAACATCTTTTTGTTTTCGAACTCACAAAGTTTATTATAATCTTATGGCATTGATCACTGATCAGACCCTTTTATTTTTGAGTAAAAGATAGATAAATATTAGATAACACATCCTTCAAGCCACGGGAGGATCTTCGTTTACAAATTTGGCAAACTCTTCCCTTGTTTTGCCATTTGGATTCTTCTTCCATTCGATGAACTTCTTCGATGCCTCTATGAACTTCTCCATGTGAAGCCGCTTCCACTCCTACCAAAATAAAATATCCACACAAAATGTTTGTGCCAAAACCATTAAGCAACATAAACTTAATAAACACTTGTGATTAGTTATGATGCTCTGGAAACTTGTGAGCGTATGAGTTCAACCTCAAAATCCCATTCTCCATACATATCAGGATCATCCTTGTTGGCCCATATAAAGGCTTCCACTTCCATTTTCTCCAAGGTATCCTGCATAAAAGGAGATCAAGCTTCAAGCTCTAAGTAATATCATAATAAAAGATCATTAGAGATTATGAAGTGAAACTTACGGTCAATACAACCTCAACAGTTTTTCTCTCGTATTCATCTCCTTCAATCATATCTAAGTTCTCTAGCTGAGCATCTGTTAATCCGGTTAGTACCTGCACAAACCATCAACCATTTCTTTCAGTTTTCGAGAACAAGAAAGAAAAAAGAAAAGAAAACAAGTTTAAGAATAAATGGTTAAATTTTCATTCATTCACATGTGAATGTTCAAATGAACCAAAATTTAGTTTACGTGCATTAAAAATATCATAGAGTAAACCGGAGATAAACCAGAAACAATGTTCATAGCTTCAGAAAACTCATGAAATAAATAAACCCAAACAAAACAAGATATCCTCTACTAATACTGGTTGATTAAAATCCAAATATCCCAATTGCAGAGTCATAGATTATAGAAGAAATTCGAATTCTTATTTTTTGAGGGGTAACCAAGAAGGTTATCTTGTTTATGATTAGTCTTCTAACCTAACCGCTCTTACTTGAGGCGCACTTCTTTGTAAAAGAAGTAGTTACGTGCTCAAGAAGTTTTTGAAGATTAGGTTTTGTTTCTTTCTTTCTTTCTTAGGTTATACTATTTTCCCAAAAAAAAAAAAGATGAGAACTCAACCTTGCCGTTGATAACTCCGGTCTCAAAAGGAGCAATACAAGGATGCAAACGCCCTTTGAGTCTGTACCTGTGACTGCAACATCCACAATAACACGTCTACAATCAATCTAAGCCAAAAGGAAGGTCGGAGATGTGAAGTAAGATGCAGTACAAGCCGTGGAGTTGAGCGGATACGATGACGGGAGTGCATTCGAGGATCAAACCCACGACTGCTGGTTCCTGGAAACTGCCATAGACGAAGACATTGTGCGACGGAGATACAGAACTACTCATCTTCTTCTTCTTTCTGATAGTGCTCTGTTTGAAAAAATGTGTGTGAGAGAGATGAGTAAGTAGTGCTCTCATGCTCTGTTTATAGCCTCGTATCGTAGCCTACTTTACTTGACTTCTTCTTCCTTATTTTCTTGGTTTATTTGGTAAAATGGTAGGAGATCATCTTTTTCTTGTTCTTTGTCAACAGTCATACTCTGTTTCTATCATTAACAAATGCATACTTTTCTTGGTTATTAACATCATTTTTGTTTTGAACATTTGATCTTGTACGGTGTGTATGTGAGTTGTTGATATTTGTCGTCACATCTTAAATTACAATTAAACATAGGCCGTACACTACAATGCAAAACCAAAAAGTCCCCATGGTGTATGATTGTCAGATTGTTGTGGTATGAGTGTATTTGTTGATGTATTTGCTGTGTCTGTGTCCAAGTTCATCTATAAAACTGCCGTAGACAAAGACACTGTGCGACAGAGATTGATCAGAACTAGTCATTGTCTTCCTCTGAAACTGGTAGGTTTAGTTTTGAAATGAAATCCACGTCAGAGAGTTAGTAATATCTTCCTTTATTTATGCACATCATCACGCAACGTAGCTTTCTTTCTTTCTTTCTTTCTGTATTTAATACAAAATCAACAGATGTATGGCTGTCGATTTATTGGTGTAATGTAATATTTATAGTATCTTTGACATTGTGTTGCCTATATTATTGGAGGTAGCTAAGAACATCTTCATCGCTCTAAGAAAAGAGTTGTTTATGGGAAGAGTTGTTTATGGGTTGGATCGAACCAAATACACAAGCATCATCTTTTCCGCATGTAAAATAATTAACGAGTTTTCTTCGTTGCTTGTACTGTTCGCAGACCCCACCAACATGTGACGATCCGTAATTGGTGCATTTTTTAATTTTATTTTTTATTTTTTTATTCAGATCAAAAAAAAAAATTAAGCAACCTTTCATGGTTGTTGGGATAATGATGATCTAATACCTCTGGCTTTTATCTTCTGTTTTTTTTATATCTGCGAGGTGAGGGTTTCTTGGTAGAGTTTTGTGAGAGCATATGCATCGCACGCAGGGCCGGTCCAGGGCAAAGCCTAACGAAACATTGGTCTTAGGTCCCCAAAAATTTTGGAAAAAATTACATAGAAAAAAACACCCAAAATTTTTTTTTTTAGGCCTCCAAATTTACCAAAAATAATTTTTAGCTGGAATTTTTAAAAAACCGCCTACAGCCCCCTAAGAGCATGAATATCGCGGTCTCTAAGCCGCGTATTCAACCGTTTTAGGATTAAAAAAATAGAAAAATGTGTAAATTAATTGGAGACGTCGCTTAATTAAGCGAAAGAGGAAACGGTTTTATGGGACACGCGTCACAAATGTACCATTCTCTCTCTCTCTTGACGAATCATCTTCTCTCTTTCTCTCCTGAATCCTCGACGATATCGAATCTCTCCGGTGATCTCTCCTCGGCGCTGATCTCTCCTCGGCGGTATCTCTCGTCAACGGAATAAGCCGGCGTCTCTCTCGGTCGAATCTTCGACTCTGTCGGTCTCCTCGGCGACTCCGCTTCTCTGTCGATCTCGTCAAGTGTCGGCGTCTCTCTTGCGATCCTCGACGGCTCTGCTTCGGTGTCAGTCTCGTCGACGATTCACACTCCTTTCTCGCGATCCTCGACGACTCCGCCTCCCTATCTTGGTCTCCTCGACGCATCCACGTCTCTCTAGCGATCCTCGACGACTCCGCTTCTCTCTCTTGGTCTCCTCGATGACTCTGCATGTCTTTCGCAGTCGTCAACGCTCTCTGGACCGTGGCTATCATCGATTAAATCAAATCGAAAGGTAAAGCTATGTATTTGTCCTTTTATGTCTCAGCTCGTGATTGTACAGATGATGATGTCTCTTGTGTTTGTTTAAGTCTGTGTCTTTGTTTATTATGTTGATTTTGTATCTTCTGTTGGTTGTGTCACTTGAGAAATTTATGTCTGGTGATTTAAAGATCGATCATCACTGATTCTTTTTGATCTGTCTCTTTGTCTTTGTTTCTTTAGATGGACGGATGAAGCTACATGAAGACACCTGAAGGTTCGGCAAAGCAGAGGTCTACAATTGGCGTACAGGTAAAATAATAATCTTTGCTCTCGTAAATTGATTGCTAGTTTGAAAAGAACTTTGGGTAAGTGTGATTAATGGTTAGATAGAAACTGATTACTGTCTGCAATATATTGAATGTGAATCTCGTTTCTCTGCAATATATTGATTGTGAATCTGGCTGTTTGTCTGAGGTGTGATTAATGGGTAGATAGAAAGATGTTTAAGTCTGATTAATGAGTTAGGTGAATGTCAACTCGAATTGGTTGTAAGTTAAACTTTNCTCTCTCTCTCTCTCTCTCTCTCTCTCTCTCTCTCTCTCTCTCTCTCTCTCTCTCTCTCTCTCTTTTGAATCCTCTCTCCCGACGAAAGGCGAATTGAAATCGTCTCCGTGGCTCTGCTATCGTCGGCGACGTCTCCCTCGGTGGCTCCGCGTCTGCGACCTCGATGGTGGTTCTCCTCGACGGTGACGGTCCTCTCGCTCGGTAGCTCTCCACAATTCGAAAGGTAAGCGGTTCTTGTGTTATTCGATTTTGCATGTGTTTAGATTATGAATCTTATTGTCCTGATCTGTTGTTTTTTGTTTGTTATTTGTTGGTTAGGTGTATTGGTGGCGACAGAGATCTCTCTCGGCGGAGACGAAGCCTTCCCTCTTTCTCGTCGATTCGGTGTATCTGTGGCGACGGAGCTCTCCTCGACGGCGACGGAGCTATCTCTCGGTGGAGTCGAAGCTCTCTCTCGGCGAAGGTAAAGCTTCTGTTTCAAGTTCATAAAATTTTGTAAATTTAAATTTGTTTGATTAGGTTGTTATGTCTTGAGATGGATTGTTCAAATATGATTTGTTTGCAATTTTGTTTCAATTAAGATGGATGGATGAAAATAGATTTGTTTGTAAGTTTATTTCAACTTGGAATTGTTTGAACTAAGATGGAATGATCTCATTTGATGTTTTGTGTTTGATTAAATCGTTTTTGATATGTTCTGACTTTCTGTTTGTTTGCTTGTTTCAGTCCTTGAAATCGTTTAGATATGTTCTGACTTTGTGTTTGCTTGCTTTGTGTGTTTGTGTCGTAACATGCGTGGATCGAGGGTACAAGACGAAGGAAGCTGAAAACAGAGGAGTACAAGACGAAGGAAGCTCAACGAAGGAAGCTCAAAACAGGTAAATGTCTTCTTCTTTTAATTGATTGAAAACTTTATGGTTGATAGTTAATGTTTTTCTTAGTGAACTAGATTATGGTTGTGTGATGAATGTGTGCTGAAGTGTAATTAATGTCATTGTTAGAGGTAGAATATGGTTGTGTGATAAATAGAAGTGAGCGTTTGCTAGAAACTTCTTTCTTCTCTTCCCTTTCGTAATTACGGTGTGGTTAATGAGTTAGATAAAAGTCAAGTCCATTTGGTTGTGTGAGTGATGAATGCGTTTATCTCCTCTATTAAACTTCTTTCTTCTTTTCCCTTCCCTTTATCTCTTCCATCTATCAAACTTCTTTCTTCTCTATTTGCTTGTCTGAGTTTGTCTATTACTTAAGACATATTCAAAAATGGATTTCAATCCATATTTGAATTTAAATTTTGTTGATCTTCTTCAAAGTCAACAAGATTCTTCTCCCATTCCTTTATTTGGCACAAAAGCCGCAGAAGGTTCAAACTTCGAGCAAGATACTCCACTGGAGCGTAAAGAACGGAGGGCCTGGACGCCAACAGATGATGTGGTCCTCATCAGCTCTTGGTTAAACACCAGCAAAGATGTTGTTGTTGGGAACGAGCAGAAGTCTGTGGCCTTCTGGCAGAGAATAGCAGACTACTTTGCTGCTAGTCCGAAGCTTGCAGGCCGTGAAAGAAGAGAGCCACTGCACTGCAAGAACCGGTGGCACAAGATCAATGATCTTGTCTGCAAGTTTTGTGGAGCGTATGAAGCCGCAGCCAGAGAGAACACTTCAGGCCAAAATGAGAATGACATTCTCAAACAAGCTCACGTTATCTTCTTCAACAACTACAAAAAAAAATTTACTCTGGAACATGCGTGGAAGGAGCTTCGCCATGANCACAAAGCCATCTCTTTCTTTACATCTCCACGTCTCCACTCTATTTACACAAAGCCATCTCCACTTTCATTTTACCATCATATAATCACTATATATGGCTTCTTCTTCCCATAACAATCTAGATGAATCATTTGATCAAATCTTTGATGATACATTTGATCAAATCGTTGATCAACATTTCGATCAAACTTTCGAAAATTTAATGGTTCATGGTGATGAAGAAGAAGCAAGGAAAAAAAGAAAAAAAACGAGCCTACATCGAAAGAAATCGAGAAGAAGGTCATGTACGTCTATGGAACGATTATTTCAGTGAAACTCCGACGTATCCTGAAAATCTTTTCCGACGACGGTTTAGAATGAACAAGCCATTGTTCATGCACATTGTTGATCGACTCTCCAATGATGTTCAATTTTTCGCGAAAAAAAAAGATGCTCTTGGAAAGCTTGGTCTCTCTTCACTCCAAAAGTGTACAGCGGCTATTCGTGTATTGGCATATGGTACTGCGGCTGATACGGTCAATGAATACCTACGTCTCGGTGAATCCACAACTCGTAAATGTTTGGAAAATTTTATGGAAGGAATAATAAATTTATTCGGCGATGAGTACCTACGAAGACCAACACCGGCTGATCTTCAACGTCTACTTGATATTGGAAAGTATCGTAGATTTCCCGGGATGATAGGAAGCATCGATTGTATGCATTGGGAGTGGAAGAATTGTCCCACTGCTTGGAAAGGGCAATATTCTCGTGGCTCGGGAAAACCAACAATCATTTTAGAGGCGGTTGCTTTATATGATCTCTGGATATGACACGCGTTTTTTGGACCGCCAGGTACCTTAAACGATATCAATGTTCTTAATCGCTCACCGGTTTTTGATGACATAATAAAGGGTCATGCTCCACAAGTCACTTACTATGTCAATGGAAGAGAGTATCATATGGCTTACTATCTCACCGATGGTATTTATCCGAAATGGGCAACTTTTATCCAATCTATTTCATTACCACAAGGGCCGAAAGCAGTTTTATTCGCTCAACGTCAAGAAGCTGTTCGAAAGGATGTCGAGCGTGCTTTTGGAGTCTTGCAAGCTCGCTTTGCCATCGTCAAAAACCCAGCACTTTTTTGGGATAAAGTCAAAATTGAGAAGATTATGCGAGCATGTATCATACTTCATAATATGATAGTAGAAGACGAACGGGATGGATACACTCAATTTAATGTTTCGGAGTTCCAACAAGGAGAAGACAACGATAGTTCACATGTGGATCTCACGTATTCTACAGATATCCCTACAAATATCGCCAATATGATGGGTGTTCGAATTAGAATTCGTGATAGACAGATGCATCAACAACTAAAAGATGATTTGGTTGAACATGTATGGCTTAAATTTGGACGTGAAGAAGACAACAACTGAACTCGGATGCTTCTTTCAAATTGTTATCGTTTATTCTACTAATCTTTGTTTTTATGTTGTTTTTAAAAAATTTATGTTTGATGTTATCGTTTAGTATGCTTTATTTAATAAAAAAATTTAAGTTTAATAAAAAAATAATTTTTTTTTAAAAACCCTTAATTAAGAACCTTGCAATGGACCAATTAAATTTTTGGGTCTCTTAGCTTTGTCTCTTAACACACTTTTTCTACTAAAATGTATTAAAAAATTAATAAGAACCTCTAATAGGATATTTGCAATAATCATGCTCTAAATCTCAGGACCGGCCCTGATCGCACGGTGTGTATGAGTTGTTGACATTTGTCGTCACATCTTAAATTACAATTAAACATAGGCCGTACACTACAATGCAGAACCAAAAAGTCCCCATGGTGTATGATTGACAGATTGTTGTGGAATGAGTGTATTTGTTAATGTATTTGTTGTGTCCATGTTCATTTATAGAACTGGTATGCTATAGAATAGTTGATACACTTTTAAACGCTGAAAATCTCAAATAGAAATACTAAAATTGGTAACAATTAACTAATAAACTAGACACCTCTATATATTCAGTCAGTCTCTTCCTTTGCTATCAATGAACCTGACGATCTCAGAAGAAAAAGAAAACAGAATGTGGCAGACAAAATAATAACGCAAGACAAAGTCAAATAGATGACTCAGTTCACATGTCACTAGTGATAGCTTTTTTTTTTGACTCAGTTCACATGTCACTAGTGATAGCTAATTACATTGTACACATAAAAGAAGTGTAAAAGTAAAAACTTTCAAATGTCATCAAAATCTCAAAAGGAAGAATATGGTGATTTTTTCTTGGGACTATTCACACACTATACAAAGTAATATGAAATTCAAAACCGAATACTTCTACATCAAATTGTCTATTTGTTGAACACATACCAACTCCTAAATCTCATCATCACTTCCTTCCGGTCCATGGAGTTCGCCCCTACATATTGTTAGTTTGTTGTTATATTAGTGAAACCATTTCTATATATATAGAGGGATATAAACAAAGTAAAAATATCACATTACCTCATAACCCAGTAACTATTTGGATCAGTTACCTGTGAGAAAGAAACCACAAAATCAATGAAACACACATAATAAAGTTGAAGAATTGAGTTTGCTTTGGTGGAATCTGAGTCTTGGGGGGTCTTTTCTTACGCCATAAATGCCGATCTCATTGGAACAAACGACACAAAAGATATCTTTGACCGTTCTTTCAGCCAGAAATGTATTGAAGCTGCCACCAAAATTAAGGTTATATATATTGGTTAAAATTCTCAAGCAACATGAAACAAAGCGCATATATACTTACAGTCTAGAGAACTCATATTCGTGACGACCATTCTGAAAAGAAAACATGAGAGGCATGTCAAAATGCAGTGTCAAGTTAAAGATGAGATGTAAGTACTGTGAGAAAACGTCGATCACCTTAGAGATGATATCACTGGGGAGTGCGAGATGTGTGTGGCACTTTTTGCATGTATAGACTGGTCCCTCGAGTTCTATCACGAACACTCTTCCCATCTTCCACCAACCTGGAGACTAGAGTCCCACGAGATCGTGATTGACTCTAGAGAAGGCCAAAACGAAGAGATATGCAAGACAACGACAATCATCATCAAGAACGATCAACGAGGAATTCAAGAAACTGGAAACGATACCAAGAATCAGTTCGCGAGTCCGAGAAAAGAGATAGAATTTACAACGCGCGCTATAAAGGAAACCCTAGAATGTTTGCGAAAGAAGAATCCATGGATTCTCACTGATTATGCGGATTCTATTCAACGAGTTTAAGAGAGGGAAGTTGCTAAATGTTGCAGCGATTAAACACAAACGAGAGAGAGACTACGAGAGAGCGAGAGAACTCACAGTGGCCGGAGATGGTGACTCAGAGGCGGGATGAGAAGTCAGAGAGAGAGAGAGAGAGAGTGTGTCTTGGAACCAAAAGATGATCTTGTTTTGGAGTCGGGAGGAGAGCGGGAGGGAGAGGGTTCTATATTACGCTTTAACCAAATATCAAGAAGAAGAAAAAGGAGAGCAATAACTCGGTTTATGACGGAAATAGTTTGTTTGAGATCGATTGGATCCACATTGAGGGGGCGTTACATGAATTTCATAAAGTATTGAGCCATTTTCGAGAGAGATAAAAAGTATTTAAGACTAAGTCAACGTTTCGGCCTTTGGGTGGGGTTTGGACCGGTTTATGTAATATCCAACTTATCAATTGGGCTGTACAATTATTTTTCAAAGTGAAATCAAATGCAAAAGCCGATTTATTTATAAAATTATTTCATTTTACTTTGAAGTTTGAAATCTTATTCTTGGGATTTTAATTATAGATGAAGAATATAAATTCACCATTAGAGGGAAAATAGACATAGCTAAATTTTATGTTATTTAGGGTGATTGGTTGGGGTGCAACTATAAAATATTTACTTTAAAATTTAGTCTCTAGAATTTATTGATTTAACTTTAGCGGATATAATTTTAAGATTTTCTACGGCTAAAAAAATGAAGTTTTAAAAAATAAATATTTTACGGTCGGTTTTTGTTGTAACTTTAAAAACTAATATAAAACAAGATTGATGATAGTTTTTAAAACCGTAGATGAAAATTAAAGCTAAAATCACCTCCTACTAATAGCGATTTTTTGTGGTAAATCACCACTTTTCAGTAAAAGATGAATATCCAGAGGCTCCTATTATTTTTTGGGTGTTTTTAATGAATAATGTACTTTTCAAGAGATGTAAATATGCTTTTTATGGCGTACCGTGAAGGAACTAATCTTTTATGGTGTTTACCGTTGGTGTGTTCATCAATGCGTATTTGCCGTCTTTGAGCTCGTCTTATGAATTTGAAGATTCAGTGTTATTTGCGATATAGTATACTAGGGTAAACTTGCCTTACGGGCAGGCGATTAAATGAAGTAATGATATAATTTATTTAAAATATTTCATTTAATTTTGACTAAAATAACATTAATTTTTATAAATCATTTTACAACAGTTTAGTTTATGTATTTTACGATTTATTATAGAAATTAGAAACTTGTCTAGCTATTATAGTTTTTTTTAATATAATTATCTACTTTCTTTAGATATTTATTCTAGTTTAATTATATCAATAACTTACATATAATTTTTAAATTACAATTAAAGTAAGTAGAGTAGATTTATTTTCTCTCTTAATTTTATAAGCCGTTTATGTCTTTCTTCATCCGGAGCATAAGACAAAGAGTTTTGTAGTACTGGTTAACGTTTGATCTCAAACCTCCAGCATTCTAAACTTTTAAAATAATTTAATTTAGGATAAATTATTGGCCATATATAAAATTAAAAGAAAACTTGGCGGATGAATCAAATGAATTGTTTAATTGCTAGTTGAGTATCGTAAAAATAATATTATTGTATAGACCCAAATGAAAGTTTGGAGACATAAATAATAGAGCCTAAAAAAGAGACCAATTATTAGTGGTAAAATATTTCATGATGTCGTGTGGTTTCTATTTTGTTATTTGTTTTATGGGTTTTTTTGCCAAAACTAACCCACAACTTGATTTTAATCCCAAACTTATACCCAAACTTGAATCAAATGCAAAACTAACCTAAAAGCCTAGTGAAATTACAGCTCAACCCCTTGTGACCAAACAAAAAAACAGAAGCCATTTTTACGAATATAGCCCCAGTAAATTGTCTGAGTCATCTGAGATGTTGGAAGTCGTCTGGACGACTGAAGTGTAAGTCGTCTGGTACCAGTTTATTTTAAAAATAATTTATAAATCTTGTAAAAAAATATTTTGATGCGTGAAAAATAAAAATCAAGTAATTATAAACAGTTTTAAGTGATATAAATTAAGATATGATAAAATTGATTTGTTTTGAAGATAGATGAGTGGAAGTAGTGAATCATGAAATACTTTGGTTTAGGAGTTTGGCAAACATATGTTGTAGTATTGTATGTATTGTTAGGGTTAGATTTTGGAAAACTAAAATGTTTTTTTCAAAAATTAGTTTTCACCTATATGTGTTTATTTCTGTGTATAGTAAACACTTTTCAAGTTTGATTTGGTTTTATGAAGTGTTTAATTAGATAATTAAGTTTAGGGGTTATGTTTAGGGTGTGGACGACTTATATTTCAGTCGTCTGTTGAATAATTTACCCGGACGACGTATATTTCAGTCGTCCACATCGTACCGAACCTTTAATTTTACCAATGTACGTTTTAACCTAACCGGATCATTTTACTCGGACGACTTACATTTCAGTCGTCTGGTGAAGAAATTAAAACAGACGACTTACATGTAAGTCGTCCAAATATTCCCGCCTAAATTTTTTTAAAAAAATTATTTTCCCGCTTAAATAATTTAAACCAGACGACTTACTTGTAAGTCGTCTGGAAAGTCTTCNTTTTTTTATAAAACTTGTTTACAAGTCGAAGGAAACTTGTTTATAAACTTGTTTTCAAAAAAGAACTTGAGAAGGAACTTGAGAGAAGATGCGTGATGAATGAAGAAGAGTGTTGTGTTGTGAATAAAAGTTTGGTATACAAAGTTTATATAGACAAGACTACAAGAGTTCACAAGACTACAAGAGTTCACAAGTTTATATAGACACAAAGCTTTACAAGTCCGTGACTGATGACTACAAGAGTTTGCAAGAATACAAGACTACAAGAGTTAGTACGTAAGCATTGCACAAGTGATTACTACACAAGTCCTTGACTAATGACTGATGACTGATGACTTTACACTCTTCTTGACCTGAAAAAAATGAGAACATGACACCCTCTTCTCTCTCTCAAAGTGACAAGCCATGTGACCACAAAGAGCTTTAGAAGAAGTGACACCTTTACCACATTCTCTGCGAACTTCCTCTCTTTGAACTGCTCCATCTTTTACCTTAAAGACAAAAGATCAAACCACTATATAAGCACAGATCAGAAGAAGAAGAAGAATGGAAAACTAGTGAAAACCCATTTATTTAAATTACCTAAAATCTTGGAAGAACACAGTGAACTAGAGAATCATCAAGCTCAAAGCTTGATACTTTATGACAGAGATCAGGTTTGCTGGTAAGAGATAAAAAGGATTTTACCCAAAGCGTTTGAGGAATGATCTATAAGCAGGCCATAATACTTCAGCAACAGCAAGTCTTAGTGACTCTCTTAGCTCTGTGTCTGGAACTGTCCATTGTGATTGTCTCTGATGCAACTCATCAAATTGCATATTGAACATCTTGAACCTGTTCCATTTTTTCAATATTCTTTAATCATTCATATATAAACATTTCTGGGTAATTAATATATAAACATTTTACAATAACTGTGTTTTTGGTTAGATGAAGGTTTACCTCTCTTTTGGGGAAAGCAGATTCAGGAATTTGTACACAGGTTTTAGAAGTAATCATAACAAAGTTTCGTGAGGCACCTTCATCCTTTGCCATATCAAGGAAGGCCTGGAGCTCCAAAGCCTTTCGGTAATACATCATGCCTGGCACTGGTTTATCAAAATCAGTCACAACATGTATATAGCAAGCACAATATCACAAAGCTAAAACGTGAAGCAGAGTTTGTCTAATGAAAAAACTACCAAATACCAGTTTTGGTCAATATTTGGCCTCTGTAAGATGCCCACAGAAAAACCTCATTTTCCAAGTCTTCTCACGTGACAGTTTTCACCATTTTCACCATCAGCTCTGGGAAGCACATACCCCTTCTCCTTCTCCGACGGCTTCTCAAACGATCCATAGATCCTGCTCAAAAGCCGACTTAGTCCACACCACAAATCGCAGCGATTGCAGACACGATCTTCGTCGGAGCGTCAGACACGATCTTGGTCTGGTGGAGAATCGGATTGGTCTGGCTAAGAATCAGAGAAAACGGATAAAAACAAGATAAAAGAAAAAAAAAGAAACAAGGAAAAAATAAATGTCTTTCCTTTGGTTTGCTGACAGGTAGGGTAAAAAAACCCTTAGGAATCAGTTATCAAAATCTTTCTCAAAGATCGGTAACACCTTTTTAATTTTGTTTTGATTTAATTAAATCCCTCAATAACTTAAAAACCCATATTAAGAAACCATATAATCATGGTCTTATATATTCAGTCTCATTGTCCTCCTTTGCTATCAATGAACCTGACGATCTCAGAAGAAGAAGAAAAACAGAATGTGCCAAGACAAAATAATCACACAAAACAGAGTCAAATAGATGACTCAGTTCACATGTGATTAGTGATAGCTAATTTCACTGTACACATAAAAGAAGTGTAAGAATAAGAACTTTTTTTTTTTTTTTTGAGCAACAAAATAAGAACTTTCAAATGTCATCAAAATCCCATAAGGAAGAATATGTGATTTATTCTTGAGACTATTCACACACCATACAAAGTAATATGAAATTCAAAAACATATACTTTCTACATTTTCTTTGCACATACCAACTCCTAAACCTCATCATCGCTTCCTTCCGGTCCATGGAGTTCGCTCCTACATATTGTTTGTTTGTTGTTGTATTAATGAAACGCTTTCTATATATATAGAGGATATAACAGAGTAAAAATATTCACATTACCTCAAAACCCTGAAACTATTTGGATCACTTACCTGTGAGAAAGAAACCACGTACAAAATCAATGAACACACATATAAAGTTGAAGAATTGAGTTTGCTTTGGTGGAATCTGAGTCTTGGGGGGTTCTCTTTTCTTACGCCATAAATGCCGATGTCGTTGGAACAACCGACACAAAAGATATCATGGAAGTCACCAGTTGCTTCAGCCAGAATTATTGTATTGTAGCTGCCACCAAAATTAAGGATATATATATATAATATTGGATAAAAAATCCTCAAGCAACATGAAACAAGTGAGAAGCGCATATAACACTTACAGTCTACTGAACACATATACGAGGCAACCATCCTGAAAAGAAAACACATGAGAGGCATATCAAGATGCAGTGTCAAGATAAAGATGAGATGTAAGTACTGTGAGAAAACCAAACCTCGGTCTCCTTAGAGATGATATCACTGGGGACTCCGAGATGTGTGTCGCACCATTTGCATGTATACACTGCTCCCTCGAGTTCGATCCCGAACGCTCTTCCCATTTTCCACCAACCTGGAGAGACTCCCACAACATCGTTACTGAGTCTAGAGATGGTTAAAACGAAGTGAATATCGAAAATCGAAAACTAGACAAAGGAACAATCATCAAGAAAATCGAAAACGGTACCAAGAATCATTTCGTGATCTCCAAGAAAAGAGATAAAATCTACCAATGTCGAAGACGATGATTCTACGATGCAAAGCAAAACCCTAGACGACGAGTGAATATTTCGCGGAAGAAGAATCCATGGATTCTCAGTGACGATGCGATTCTTTTCGACGAGTTTAACAGAGGAAAAATGCTTAGTGTTGCAACGATTAACCGCACAAGAGTGAGAGATTACGGGAAAGAGAGAGAGAACTGACCGTGGCCGGAGATGGTGACGTAACGACGGTGACACGGCGGGAGATGAGAAAGTCAGAGAGAGAGTCTTGGAACCTTTTGCTTTGGAGTCGTGAGAGTCTGAGAGAGGGAGGGAGGGAGGGAGAGGCCTTTTATATTGCGTTTTAAGCAGATATATCTTAATTCGGTTTATGCCCGGAATAATTTGCTTGAGAGCAATTGGATCCACATTGAAAGGGTCTTATCATTAACTTTATAAAGTATTAAGGTTTTTCGTAAATTGTTAAAAGTAGTGAAGACCAACATTTGGGCCTTTAGGTGGGCTTTGGAACTAGTGTATTAAATTCGGCCGTACAACTTAATTCTCTATCACTCATCTTTCAATGTGAGATCAAATTTAAAAGCCAATTACTGTTTATAAATGATTTCATTTTACTTTCTAATTTTTCTTGATTTTTTTAGTCAAAGGTGAGAAAGATAAATTCACCATTATATGAAAAATAGACATAGCAGATTTTTTTTAACTATTTTCAATTTGTATTTACATAGAAAAATAATCAACCATATATTTACAAGGGAATTTACGGTAGATATAAAAATTATGAGTTGGTATTAGGTAAATAGACATGAAGACTGTACATTTTTGATTAATACGAGTATACCCCTATATTTAGACTTAGGTTTAGTACTGACCAAACCGGTACTCCATCTTTACCACTATCATTTTGTCTCTTTCCTTGTTATAAACTTAATCTGAAGTATAGATTTGTTTGACAAAAGAAATTCTCCTACCAAATGAAAAAAGGCTCCACCCATCCTCTTCCTTTTCATTTATCTTTAGCCATTATTACACACATCAAAACTGTAAAAACTTATCTATAGCCATTATTAGACCAAACTCATCCTCTTTTGCTTTACTAAACTTTTTCTGTCTCAACCTTTCCAAAAAAAATTCCCATCTCTGAATGCTTTTTCTTTTCCATCTCATGTTAAAACTCTCTGGAATCTTCATATCTCATTTTTCTACACACATTTATATGATAGTCTGTAACTATGGTGTCTTACGGGAAAACTTCACGATGGAAAAAAACAGATGTGATGCGTCTTTCTAGCAGTTGAAAATAAATGTGAAGCGTTTTCCACTATTTCTTTTTGTTTCTTCTCCGTTCTGTTTCCAGAGAAACCCGAGGACAACAAAACTTGAGTTTTTGGGGGTTTGATTTTTTTCAAAAGAATCAGAACAATGAAAAAACAGATTTCAGGTTTCTTGAATCTTCAGTGGAAAAGATATGGTTTATGTTGTGAGTTATCCCAATAGGTAATGGGGCTTTTCTCTCATTTCCTTTTAAAATGAGAATTATGTTGTGATGTCTCTGTTTTTTTCAACAAAGGTCCCTCCTTTTCAAGAACAAAGATCAGACTCGTGTATGTGAATTGGTTATTTGTTCGAATTTTGCAATTTTATTTTTAGTTTTTTGGAAATATTACAATGAGTGTTCCAGCAGTTAAAATGTATAAGAGAAGGTTTAACGACATAGGAATGGGAAGATATGATTCAGATTTGAGGAGGAGAGAGCCGTAAAAAGTGGAAGTGAGGGAAACAAGGTGGTGAGTGTCGCCTTTTCTAGCCGGAGGATGGTGAACCAACGGTGTCGGAAAATAGAAAGCTTTGTGGATCGCCGGAGAAGAGGAGTCAGAGGCGAGCTTCGTCGCCGGGGAAGAAGAGAGAGAAGTAGAAGAAGTAGAAGAAGCTGAAGAAGAGGTTTTTCAAGTAGAAGAACCCATTTTGAATTGAATTTAACAAACACTGAGCTTTGAAAGATTTAGTTTGGTTTCTCTTCTGGGTTCTTCTGAGATGTTTGATTCTCTCTCTTTAGAATACATATCTCATTGCTTTTATGGTTTTTGTTCTATTAACTCTGTGTCGTAATGCATAAAAATCTCACCTTTGTGATTCTTGATTCTTGATTCTCCATTCTTGTTTGGTTTTTCTCATCAAAGTTTGGATTTTTTTCTTTCTTATCTTTATTTACAAGAACAAGTGCCATTGCATTATTATAGAGAAAACTCTTTGTAGCCTTTCATATAAAGCATCCAACTTTCTATTTACTCGGAACCGAGTTTCCTGTTTTCTTAAATGGTTGCAGATGAACTCGATAAATGCAGACATAGACAGACGTATCTGAGGGAGTAGGCTCGTTGTACAGATGGCATTTTAGAGTTTTGGCACCAAAACCAAACTAATCATGACTCTAAGAAACCAAACCAAGAAAGGCGATGAAGACAGAGCATTGTAGTGTTCATGGACGAAACAACCGGATAGAGGAATACATACTTGGATATTTAACATATATCTCTTGAATACTACTAATTTAAAAATGTAATATGTCACACGAGTAAGTATATATATCTACAAGATGAATACCTACCCATTTTATATATATTTAATCAGATTCGTCACCGTATATCCGGTACTATTAATCAATTAATATATAAAATTTACAAAAAAAAAAATCATTGCTATATTATTGTGAACTTCTATGGAATACATTTTATTAAAATGTATCCAGATAAAGTATAAAAAAAATTGACAAATAATTTAGAGAATTATCGAATCTTATAAATATATCCGGTTACAAAGTAACTTATCATGTTATGATTAAGTGTTTACATACTTAACACCTATGATATTTGGGTTTAGGGATGTATGGGTTTAGGGATGTAAGGGTTTAGGGTATAGTGATTAATAATTTTGATGTTGGTTTTACAATTATCTATTTATATTTAGTATTTATGAATAGTGTATACTGTTTTGTAGTAGGTTTGATGAACTTTAACCCAATGGTTAAGGGTTGTTTATAATTTATGTTTAATTGTTTAAATAGTTAATAGAGTTTAAACCTATGATATTTGAGTTTAGGGATGTTAGGGGTTTAGGGTATAGTGATTACTAGTTTTGATGTTGTTTTACCATCTATAACTTGTTTATACTGTTTTGAAGATGGTGTTCTCTAACTTAATATCATGGTTAAGTTAATCATAAACCTAAGGGTTAACCATAAATTCTATGGTTAGCTCTAAATCCTAGGGTTAACTCTAAGCCTTAGGATTAACACTGAGACCTAGGGTTAACACTGAGCTCTAGGGTTAACCCTAAATCCTAGGGTTTACTCTAATTCATAGGGTTTAGGGTTTAGAGTTTAGGGTTTAGAGTTTTAGGGTTTATTGTTAACCCTAGGGTTTAGGGTTTAGAGTTTAGGGTCAAGAGTTTTAGGGTTTATTGTTAACCCTAGGGTTTAGGATTTAGTGTTTAGGGTTTAGGTTCTCTTTTTTCAAAGGGTTTAGCTTATAGCGTTAGCAACGTCAAATTTTTTTTGGTCAATTAATATTATTTTTTTTTTGGGACAATTACCATTTTCTAGCTATCAACATAAAAAACATAAAAAGTCAGATCATTTATGTAAAATGCAATTATTACCGGTTTCATCTGAAGCTAACACATTTGAAATGCTTATATATGATTTATCCAGTTCTTTAAATAATAATGCTTATATATGTGTGACTAAACTATTTGTATTAAATTGTTGAATATCCAGATATTTTTTTCTTTATTTGGTTGTTTTTCTAGTTCTTTAAATAATAATGCTTATATATGATTGAATATCCAGCTATTTGTATTAAATTGTTGAATATCCAGATATTTATTTCTTTTCCGGTAGTTTTTTCCATGAAGACGGCTGCAAAAAGTAACTCCTTTCTTCCTCATCCTAGCACACAAAGCTAGATCTAAAACAAGTTGATTAAAAGACTTATGTAAGTAGTACAAAAACACATCAAACAAACCGAAAAATGAATCAGACTCCACCAAGAGCAATGAAATGCTTTTGCAAGTTAATCTCTTGTAGCTTTGGGTTTTCAATCATGTTCGGAATCGCGCTAATTTCTTCCACGCTCATGTTAGTAATTATTGAGAATTTTAAGTTTTTAGTTTTCAGTTTTCATTTTTCAACTATAAAAAATATTGCTATATAGTTTTCATTTTTACCAGATTACTTTCTATTTATCCGGATAAAGTATGAAACCTATTTCACATGTTCAAATAATTTAGTCAACCACATATAACCGGTCATAAATTAAAAAACCGGATACAATGCATTTTCTTGTTTTTTTTTTGAACGGGTGGCAATATCATATTTTACTTATCATCTTCCTTAGATCTTTCTCTTTTTATTTCTGCAACTCCATGGCCACCGATGCATATTTTCATCATATTCCATTGATTTTTTTCATTATCCTCTTCGTTTTATAGTTAAATGAGTAGATCTACCATATTCTTACAATTTTAGTCATTCAAAATCAAACACAAAATGATGAACCCGATTTTTTGCCCGAGGATGGCCAAATCGCCATGGCCATCCACTGGTGAACGCGTCAACGCCGTTAATCGGTCTCCTGAGCTGCGTTTTCGAACATTGATATTTACTAGTAAAACAACCTAATCATATGTTCAGGATTAACTTCTATTGTTGTTTACATTATTAAAAACTAGTATTTTCAGTTTAAACCTATGTTGTAATCGTAGCAGTGTAAGTTCTTGTGGCGAATATCCATCCATATGTTTATATCAATAATGGGACATTGCGCATAATGACGTGTGACTCTGATTGTCTTCAAATGTCCAAATTCACAGTTTCTTTTNTTTCTGCAACTCCATGGCCACCGATGCATATTTTCATCATATTCCATTGATTTTTTTCATTATCCTCTTCGTTTTATAGTTAAATGAGTAGATCTACCATATTCTTACAATTTTAGTCATTCAAAATCAAACACAAAATGATGAACCCGATTTTTTGCCCGAGGATGGCCAAATCGCCATGGCCATCCACTGGTGAACGCGTCAACGCCGTTAATCGGTCTCCTGAGCTGCGTTTTCGAACATTGATATTTACTAGTAAAACAACCTAATCATATGTTCAGGATTAACTTCTATTGTTGTTTACATTATTAAAAACTAGTATTTTCAGTTTAAACCTATGTTGTAATCGTAGCAGTGTAAGTTCTTGTGGCGAATATCCATCCATATGTTTATATCACTAATGGGACATTGCGCATAATGATGTTTGGCTCTGATTGTCTTCAAATGTCCAAATTTACAATTCCTTTTCTCTGAAACGTTGGCCCAATTGTCAATATAATTTTTGATAAAAGAATTCAATTTTATATTACTCCAGACAATATCCTGACAAGTATCTGAAAAATGATTATGTCATACTCCCATACCCGGTTACAGGTACTTCTTCGGCGTGTCTATTTTTTTGTATAGGATTAGTTTTGTATTTTTCCATTCATGCGCAACATGATTCACAAATTAATAAAAAAAATTGCACGATCACCTAATTTCTTCCAACATTTTGTATATTGAGCTAATTAACAATCTACTTTTTTGTTGTTTGAATTATTAGTAAAAGAGAAGAAGATAGATTCACCATTAGATGGAAAATAAACATAGTTTATTTATACGGTATTACCATATCCAAACTAGTTTCTCTATTTTGGTTTGGTTTTATCAGATTGAACACCACTATGTTTTGGTGACTATATATTTTGTTGATCAATAAGAAGAATAGTTAATCAACCTAATAGTAAGAGTCGGCTTGATGCAAGACATTAACTTATTGGATTTTGATTCGATTTTCATCTCAATAATTGAGTTGATGATGTTTAACATATGAAAACGGTCGATGATCTATTTCCTTACGAAAATTAACATATAGCATCAGATCTCCACCGAACTATGATCTTGTGCCAAATTTTCAGGATTTAAAAATTATAAACTTATATCTCCACGAATTAACAATTTTAAAATTATTTCTCCCCGAACCGATAATTCAAAATTTAATTACCCGCAAACCATATTTTAATGATTTATTATTAACCATATAATTTTAAACCAACTAAACCAAACCAAGATTCATTAAAAACAATTTTAATCAAAAATTTTTTTTATTAAAAAACCAATTTGCCAAGGAACCAAATTCAAAATTAACGCTTTACACCATCTTAGCTTCAAATCGTCCTTGAAGTCATTGCAGAATTCAGAAAGATAAATCAGTAAAAATAAACAATTTTAATAAGTAAAAAAATTACAGAATTTAAAATTTATCATTCTCCATTGCCGAATTCAGAAAGATCATGTTGATCCGGATAAGCTTCAAGCAATAATGATGGATAATAATCTAAACGAAGCATGTGATCTAAAAGGGGCTCTTGAAATGTCTGCTTTACTGGAGGTCCAACTGAAAGAGTTGAATCCAAATCTTGACTCAATTGCCGAGTAAGTAGTTAGTTTTATCTAAAAATGGCTCTTGAAATGTCTGCTTTACTTATGTCTCGCTTGTTTTATAGAGTTTATTTGTGAAACAACCAAAAAATAAAGAGAAATTAGATTTGTAGTAGGAGGGTAGAGAGGGATAGGAACAGAAATGAAGAGAGAGGGAGAGGGGTTTTGGTTAGTTAATGAATTATAGTTTTCTAAGTAGTTTGACCTTTTAGGATTAAGACCTCATTGGCATGATTAACACCATTAATCAGATGCCAATCTGTACAAAACAAAATGCTCATTTTAAGACATTCTTAAGTACTGCCTGCAAATGGTAAAGCTGCTCGAAGAAGAAGACTATTGGTCATCTTTGGCTTTAGAATGAGAAGAATTTTTTTATTTCCGTTCTTTGTTTACGTCTTTCTCTTTATCTTTTATCTCTCGTGTTTTTAATGTTAAAGCGGATATCTTTGCGAAAGGAGCTCGCGCAAAAGTTTATGAATTCTCCCATGTAAACATTATGGTTCTTACAGAGTTAGCTTTTCAGCCTAATCCACTTGAACCAGCTTAATAAAACATGGTGTTAGTAGTAAAAAAAAAAAGACATTCTTAAGGATTATATTTAATATTTCCTTCCTCTTTTTCCTTGTTTTATGCAAAAAAATAATACTAGTGGGTTACCAAGAAAATCCAACAAAAGATGCTAGTTTGAAAATTATACAGAAAAAAAAATTGAAGTTTAATCGGATGCCAAAAAAAAGTTTGAAGATTAATCTAATAGTATAAATATACAAAAAGTCAAACATCTTGCCGTATTGTATATAGACTGTTTTAATGGTTTGCCAAAATAATTGGAGGGTTGTGTTGACCTATCATAGTCATCTCAAAAGTTGCGAAACGTATTTGGTTGGATGTTTTTTATTTCCAATTCAAACTGCAAGTAAGTACAAGCTGGATAATGATTACTAGTAAAATAATAAGAAAGAATTACACCCAAAAACAGTTTATGAGTTTTATTAACACAATAACATTTATTACTACTCAGACACTTTTGTATAACTAAATCTCATTTTCACTCATAAACTAACTAAATAAAATTGACTAAATAAAATTGACAGCTAATACTCAGTATACTAACTAAAATAAAGTGGGACCCTATAACTTTCTTCTTCCTCTTTCCCTTTATATTTCTCTGTAATTCTCTGTAATTTTCGAAAATGAAATATGATTCTTCCAAATTCATTTTTCCAGAGAAGTTATCTTTAATCATTGTCTTTTTTTCTAAGCTATCTTTTGAGATATATGAAGATACATGACTGATGGTGGTGTAGTGATGCGTATTCGACGGCAACATCAACGGTAGAGACGTTGGGGACTCACGTCTATGAACTGCCATAAACATCTTCTCGTCACTCTAACTCATTATTGCCATGAATTAAGATTGAAAGCTATCACATTTGGGTAAAAATACATAAAAACAAGTTGAGAATGTAAAGAATCGTGGAAAATATGCGAGATATGCGGAGATTAGGGTTTCTGGTCGACAATGGCTAAGGAAGAAAATGAGGTTATTTTCGTAATTTTGCAACATTAATGAAAAAAAAGTCGTGTGTACATTACATTCAAACTGTACATGTATACACTTATTTTTGTATTATACATCAAAGTGATTGTGTACACATTTTTAGCTTTGTGTAGGCTTTCTATCTAAATAACTAACCTTCTGCGACTTCATGAACTCACATAATGCTAACACAATGTACATGTGAACTTTTTTCCTTCTTCCCATGTACACACAGGGTCGAGTCATCCTTGAAATCTGACTGAACCCAAATATCATCATTCACACCTTGTTTAAGAACTGCTGATTAGTGTGTGTGTTTTCATGCTAGCTTCATGGTAGGTCTTAGCTTGATTACTTTATGGTTGTTTTAAATATGTACACTATCATATTTCTCATACATATGTACACCACCATATTTTCCGTACACATGTACACTATTATCGTTTATCATACACACGCACAATGAAGATGAATTGAATTTTGTGTTTTGTTCATCAACTCCGTTGTCGTCAACAAGACTGGCAAGAAGTGTGATCTGCAATATCAATGGAGGAGTATCACCTTTTTGCAATTTTGGTCCTCTAGTTTACTGGGTTTTTTTTCACAATATGCCTCAAACTTCCAATCTGATCAAATTGCCTCATAAATTTACCTCAATACTTTTAATGTTGCAATCTGGCCTAATATACAATCAAAATGATTAAAATATTTAAAACGAGATGCAAAAGTCATTAAAAACATGAGATATCATATATGTACACATGAGTAGTTTTTGTATGTACACATCGAATATCATTCTGGCCCATAGTATTTCTCTTTTTACAAAAAAATAGTGAGACATGATTCAAGTATATATGTACACCAAGAATATATAATTTTGTACATGTGTACACCAAATATTGTACATGTGTACATCCATAATTGTATGTCACATAAACAAAGTCAGAAATATAACACATATGCTATCAAGATCTAAAATAAGCCTCATTCACAATAACGAGAACATTTTTTATTCACGTAAACCATGCTTCCTTGTCCTTATACCTACAAAGACAAATNTTTTTTTTTATCGTAAAGTTTCAATGGTAACTCCAATCGAGACGAAACAAGAGACGTTTCGATCGAGATTTGAAGGAGAACACAAAGATGGAGGTAAGGGCGAGTCGGAGCAAGCGAAGGAGTTTAGACGAGTCTTACTTGTTTTCGCCGTAAAATCTCAACGGAAACTCCGATTGAGACGAAACGAAAAGCGTTTCGATTGGGATTCAAAAGAGAACACAAAGGAGGAGCTTTTTTAGGCCTGACAGGTCGCTATGTAGCGAGTTAGAGGCCTGACAGGTCGCTACGTAGCGAGTGGAAGCAAGCCAAGAAGAGTCCTACTTGTTTTCGTCGTAAAATCTCAACGGAAACTCCGACTAAGACGAAACGAAAAGCGTTACGATGAGGAATCAAAAGAGAACGCAAAGGAGGACCCTTTTTAGGCTTGACAGGTCGCTACGTAGCGAGTGGAGAGTTGGCTTGAGCTCGGTCGCTACGTAGCAACCGAGCCGTGTGCTAGCTCGGTCGCTACGTAGCGACCGAGCTGTGTAATCGATTTGTTGCGCTTCCTTTTTCCGCGATTAACCTAGAGGTTTTCTGCAGTTTTTGGGAGAACAAGTTTTACCCTTCCGAAATGTTTTTGGAAAACGTGTTTTGTTAAAATCCTTACGCATTGAGATTTCTTTTGTTCAGTAATGAGCCGAACTTACGGGGTTTGATAAGATTTATCGTTTCCCTTTACATTTAAAAATAGAAATCGCGAGATTGTTTCATTGCACGTCCTGTGGCGAAAAGTCGCAGCAAGGTTTTCGATTTTCTCAAGAACTGTGGCGTTTGCATAGGCGTTGGCCATATGCGGAGTGGCGGCTGGAGTTTTCTTACCAGCGTTGTTGCGAACTGCGATTTTCTCTTTCGTATTTCCAGACATTGTTTTGATCAAGCGTTTTGCGGCTATGAGTTAGAGTAATCCGTACCCCCCCTCCTTCTAGCGCCAAACTGTGGAAACCAAAATTCGCACTGTCGATTTACGTTTAAATTAAGAAACTAGGAAAACCCTAATTTCCCATAGGTCCCGGATCTCTGCGAGATCCAACGGCAAGTGACCAAATCATGAAAAGATAACAAACGAGTTTAGAGAAAACAGTAGATCTTATTTCAAGTCCGCGTGAGAGCATTGCGATCATTACAAGAGATCATAAAAGCTTTGGCCGCAAAGGCTGTCAGCGAGTTACCTAGTTCTAGCGGCCTAAAAGCTCAAACCTAGTTGACTCGCAGATCGATAACAAAAGACGAAGAAAATACAGAAATGGTTTTTGATTGATTTTGGACTGAACCTTGTGAAAGGCTGCCTACATACCCCTTTCGAGGATCAAGCCGAACGTAGTTCAAGAGTGAACCAAGAGATCAAACTGCTTGTGCACGTTCATCTGGTAATCGGGTGCTAGTCATGGAAACAGAGCATGTCGAGAATAATGCCTCAGAGTTTCTAAGTGTCGAGAGTTCTGACCCTAAAAAGTTCTCCCCCCATGCCTCTCGCCTAGGACCCCTTATATACTGACTCCAAGGTCGGTTTACGCCTTTCCTCTTCTGCCCTTAAGTCGCCATAGCATAAAAATGGAGATATTCCATTTTTTTCGATCTTCGTAATTATCTTCAAAGTTTCGTATTTATCCGCGGAAACTTGACATTTATCTCCCCTTGCGGACCAAACGTAAACCGAGATGCGGTTTACAGGCTGTTGGTTAAGAAATCGTAAGTTGGGCCTCGAGTCGTGTCCTAGGTCACTTTGGGCCGTCTTTCGACTCGAAGCATTTATTACGGCTTCTTTCGATAAAGAATGAATTTTCCGCGGTTTTTACGGTAAAGTTTGATTGATAACTTAGAAATGGTGGGGAACGTGAGATGGGTTCGCTACGGTATTCGGGAGATAGCATCGAAGGGTAGACGAGAATGCATGGACTGAAGCCGTATCGACGTTTCGGAAGAGCTCTGTCGCTACGTAGCGTCCGAACTTTGGTTCGAGCTCAGTCGCTACGTAGCGACCGAGCGGAATGGGCGTTTGGTTGTTATGCAGTGACTGAGCTTTGGCTCAAATTTGGTCGCTACGTAGCGACCGAGCGGAGCACGCGTTTGGTCGCTACGTAACGATCCTTCTCGAACTCTTTTCCGATGATTCGTGTTTCTTCCGCAGAGGTTTTTCGTAAAGAATAATCTAATTCGAAAGTATATTTGTCGAAGAATTCTTCTACGTTTTTTCTTCTTCGGGAATTTGGACGTTAACTTCGCCGTAACCGTTTTTGACCCCAACAGTTAGCCCTCCAGCACATTGGGAACGTGGATTTATAGCGAGGTCCCAATGCGTGGTATGGCGATTTTTACGGACTTTCAGACATTGATTCCGTCGTGACCGATTTTGACCCCAACACTCCGCCTCGCCAAAGCAGTTAAAGCCAAGCGAGTCAGCGACTTTTGCGATTCCCAGCTCGTGGTGAACCAATACCTCGGCGGCTACGATGTCAGGAACGATAGGATGGACGCGTACCTCAAACTCATCCAGGACCTCACGCGATATTTCGAGTTTTTTGAACTCACGAAGGTTCCCCGCGGAGAAAACTATGCGCGGACGCTCTCGCTGCCCTCGGGAGCAAACTGCATGACCAAGTGAAGCGAACGATCCCAATACACAAGATCGAGAAACCGAGTATCGATCCAACGGCCGAGCAAATGGTCATCACCGCTTCCGTTATCGGCACAATGGACATCGACGACGTAGAACCTTGCGCAACAGAAAACCACGATTGGCGCAAGGAGTTCATCGATTAC
>QGKV02000571.1:35641295-35675593 GCA_003260655.2 Brassica cretica
TATAAAGATTCTCTTAATTTTTAAATATATTTTCACAATTTTATTATATTAGTTTATAATTAATTATTTAATATAAAATATAAATTTAATATTATTAAAATAAAATACGTGTTTTATTATATATTAAATTCATTACGGATTTTGTAAAAATTAATAAATACTCAGTTAAAAACTAATAATAATTCAATGACTTATATAAAAGGTTAAAACCTAATTAAATATGAAAAATAAGAATTTTAATATAACATATTAATTTTTTTTTTTTTGTCAACATATTTTCATTAAGACCCATAATGGGTATAGTTTGGTTTAGGTACAAGATGGTTAGGAACAAACCACAAGCAACGTAAAAGATAAGATTGAGACAAAATAAGTGGAGTCCACGTGTTGCAAAAACTGTGGCTTGCAAAGGACTCTAGAAGTCTCCACGTGTTCCAATCAGATCGTGTTACAGTGCTTTTCCGGTGATGCAGATTATAGTTTAACTCTTGCCGTGAAGCTCCAGAGATTCCTTCTACCAAACATGTACCGAATTAATCTCTTCACAGTTGATAACCGAAAGAAACCGAAAGGCGGAAGCTTTCTCCGGTATAGTAGTCCTCCGTTGATTGGTGAACAAGTACTCTCCGGAAACCTCATCAAACTCAACGAAAAGCTCCGAATCACCATACTCTACCCCCATCAACAACATCATCTCGATCCTTCACTCAAGGAGAACTTATGCTTCAAAGTAAATCTTTATGACAAAGCAAGGATTTACACACGCATGAGAGATGGAACAAGCAGCCAAAAAGGAAGGACGCCTTCGATCTTTCGGACATAAGCTTTAAAACCTAGCAAAGAGATTAACAGTTTTTACAAAAAGAAAACAACGAAAAGATAAATCCGATTTTACGGAAATGATAATCGGACACAGCCGAAAGAGACACCGACACTAAGCCGGAGATAACAAAAGCAAAAAACAGAGATGGCGACCACCGGATCGCAAGTTCGATTTGTAAACTCTAAGAGAAGTTGGAGCTAAAAGAGAAAGAGAGAGAGAATATATAACATATAGATTTAAATATTATGAAATCAAAATTCCTTTTTAATTATATATAAAATTCATTACGTTTTTTTTTTTAATTAATAAATTAGTGATTTAGCTAAAAATTATTAATAAATCAATAACTAAGCTAAAACCTGATAAAAACATGACAAATAAACAAAATTGACTAAAATCATGGAAAACATGACAAATAATCAAAATTAAAATAATTATATATCTAACTAGGGGAAGTCCGCGCTACGTGCGGGATTTGATGGATCAGTATGTCATCGTATGTGAGCATATATTGCATGATGTTTATGGTTGTATCAGTAAGATATCCAAGAGCAGCGGTAGAGAATTTGATCTTAATGGATATATTGGTTTGATTCGTATTCCGGCGATTTATATTAATGTTTGAGATTTCTCTCTGCAAATCTGGTGGTTCTGTTTTGGAGTCAAATAAAAGAGCATAATTTGGTTCCAGGTCCATGTTTAATGGAATAGAGGTGAAATAGTTTTTATGTTCTATCTTGATGTATTTACGTGGTCAGGTACATCTGGGTTTTACGTGAAGTCATGTTCTCTTCTTCAAACATATATCTATTATGATGTAGACGAATTTTATTTATTGAAAGTGTTATTTGTATTTATGAATAAGTAACATTGTATGGATATTATGAGATGAATACATAGGAGTGTTATTTATTGAAAGTGTTATTTGTATTTATGAATAAGAAACATTGTATGGGATATGATAAGATGAATATATATCAGTTAAACCTATTTGTGGCATATTTGTTTTTAAGTAGTGTAATGGAATTTATTTTATAACGAAGATGACTGGTTAAAATTTGAAGATGGAAACACTTAGCGCACATAAATTTATTTTTGTTTAACATTTTAGTTATATCTTATATTAATTTTGTATCATTATTGTGTGTTTTTCTTAATTTTTTTTTATTGCTTTATGTTAGAAACATGTTTACTATAAAATAATTCATCTCCAGTCTCTTTACTGTAGACCAAACTTTCTAATATAATTGTTGAGATAATCTGAATAAAGGGATATTCTGATTTCATTTTGGCAATATTGATCATTTAACCTTTTTGTTTTATTTTAAATATTTTTAGTTTCACTTCTATTCTAACTTTTGTATGTTGTCTTTTGTTCGGATGGTGCAAGTACGTACCTAATCAATATGTCAATATTTCTTACGCTTTTCGTTAACCTGCAACTACTCCACAAAGTCAGAAAAGAGTATACTCTCGTAGTTTTATTTTAACTGTCAATTTGACCTTTTTACGGAGATTAATAAAATTGTGTATTAGATTAGTATATTTTTATTTAATGTATGATTCATTAAATAAAAATTATTTAAAAAAAATTATTGGTTATCCAAAAACGTAAAACATAAATTTAATGTACAAAATTACATTGAAATTGTATAATGATATTTACTAAAAAAAAAAAAAATTAAAGTGACATTTATTATGAAACAGATAGAGTATAAAATTGGATGCATACGAAACAAATGATTTTTCTTGGAATCTACTCCAAAAGATTAGTTTTCTTTAAAACTATTGATTACATAGTGAATTTCCATTACGAATAGGTGCAGATATTATAATTAAAAAACAATCATTGGACTAAAAATATATGAACGCTCCAAAATCTTATGTTAAAAAAACAGTCTAAATCACTTCACAAATTGTATGTTCTTTTTTTTTCACCCGACAAATTGTATGCTCCCTTTGTATTGAGAACCTTTGTGGATAGGAAGAAGACAGTAAACCATATCATAAGTGTCCACGTGGCAAAACATAGAACCTATTTCAGATTTAGGTGTTTAGAAGAAAAAACACTCCTTGTGTCACCGTACATATCGGGCCGCCCTTTCCAACCACCGGCCAAAAAAAAAAAAAATTCCACAACACACCATGTCCACTCTTTCTCTCTCCCCGTCTATCACCAGCACCCATGCACAATTTAGCCACCCATCTCCTCCATGTTTATCCTGCGCCGCCTCCCCCTCGCACGCAATCTCCGCTTCTCCTGTTATCTACTCCCGTAACAACCGTGTCGTCTCCATCGTCACCGCCGCGGCGGTTTTCCAGGACGCCTCTCTCTAATCGAATCCGCCGCCGAATCGCTATTCCACATCTCGATCGAAGATTATAACTCCCATGATCTCGTGGCTTTCTACACCCGGCCCGGCCAGTACCTCCAGCTCCGTGTTCCCGATGTCGAGAAGCCCTTGTTCTTGGCGATCGCTTCTCCTCCTTCGTTTACGGCTTCTCGCCGTGCTTTTGAGTTTTTTTTGGTGAAGAGTATTGTTGGATCTACGGCGGAGATTCTTTGTGGGTTGAAGAAATGGAGACTGTTGAGATTAGCGCTGTGATGGGTAGTGGTTTCGATATGGATCGGATTGATCCTCCTGAGGAGTATCCCATGGTTTTGATTTTCGTCACTGAATCTGGACTCAGGTGAGGGATAAAGTCGAATCATTCTGCCGTCGTCATACGCCGGCGATTTACGAACGCGAATTCATATTCTCCAAGATTAGGGTTAGAGACAAACTCCATCTTCTCGGGCCAGATTACAATCAAAGCCCACACCAGAAAAAATGAAACGATGAGTTTCATTCGACCAGGACACGTGTCGCGATGAGAGACATCGACTTATCTACCTGGCGCTGACGTGTTTCAATAGGAGAGATACAAACATTTTTTATATATATAGATTACATATTTTATAGTTATATTATTTAAATTCATAAATTATGGACTCAACTAAAAACTATTAATAAATTAATGACTCAGTTTAAACCTAATTAAAACATGACAAATAAACAAAATTACCTAAAATCATAAAAATTATGACAAATAAGCTAAATCACTTCATAAATAATAGTATAGATTATATCCTCTCGATTAAAACCAACAAGCTTCTATGGAAATAGTACTTGAATCACATGTGCCTTCCATGGGGACTCCAGAGCTTCTCTTTCAGAGGATTGTCAGATACCTAGCAGTCAGAGCCGGACTTGAGAGCATCCATATAAAACATTTGTATGTAAAACAAATCCATTTATTTACATACATATATATTCATGTATTTATATCTAAACTTATATGATTTGTTGCCTCACTTAAAGCTATATGTATTCAGCTTCTGCAGTAGATTGTGCTATTTAATAGAGAACACAGTTTAAATTACATTTTTGGTTAAGTTTCCTTTTGCTTAATCATTGGTTAAGTCATCGGTTTAGCTTCCTTTTACTAAACCGTATACAATGTATGTATAAATACTCTGCTTGTACGTACATTGTTAATCTGAGAAAGTATTTTTTCATTATGTTACAACTTTCTTGATATGGTATCAGAGCACATACTAAGCTTTCTCATTTGATTCTCGATCTTCGTCTTCATCAAATCGATTCAAGGATGAGCGTTTCGATTCGTCAGCTAACGATCGATCTATGTCTCCGTTTTCTCCTCGATTTGATTGAACTGGTATCGCGAATCTCTCTCGTCTTCTTGATTCTGTTGCTCGCTGAATCATACTGAGCTTGTGATTGCGTTTTGCGGTTGTTTCTTGCTGATTTCACTTCGTTTCGAGTTATTGTTGCTTCTGATTGTTGATCTTGCCGACTGCTTTCAACATATCTTAATTCAATAAGCTCTCCGGGTCAGAAACAACCAGCTCCGGATCCAGCTCGTCCTCTCACAGATCTATACGAAAACCCGTACTACCTTCATTCGTCTGATCACGATGGCTTGGTTTTGGTTACCGATCGTTTATCATCAGGCTCGAAATTTCATTCTTGGCGTCGATCTGTGAGGATGGCGTTGAATGTTCGCAACAAGCTACGGGTCATTGATGGAACGATTCCGAGGCCTCCTCCTGCTCATCATGATTATGGTTCTTGGTCGAGATGTAACAATATGGTGGCGACCTGGCTTATGAATTCCGTTTCTAAGAAGATTGGTCAAAGCTTATTGTTCATGTCGACTGCTGAAACCATTTGGAAGAACTTGTTGGCTCGTTTTAAGCAAGATGATGCTCCTCGGGTGTATGAGATTGAGCAGCGTCTGAGTTCAATTCAACAAGGATCGATGGACATCAGTACATACTATACCGAGCTTGTTACTTTGTGGGAGGAGTATAGGAACTATGTGGAGATTCCGGTATGTACTTGTGGTCATTGTGAGTGCAATGTTGCTTTTTATGGGAGAAGATGCATCAGAAGAGCCGTGTTACGAAGTTTCTTATGGGATTGAATGAAGCATATGAGTCTACACGGCGTCACATCCTTATGTTGAAGCCCATTCCTGACATTGAAGATGTCTTTAATATGGTGGCTCAGGATGAGAGACAAAAGACTATCAAGCCATCTACAAGACTGGATACAGTTGCTTTTCAAAACTCTGGTCCTATAGACTCTGCTTCTATTAACCTTCCAGAGTCTAGCTTCTATAACGGTCTTACTGATAATGCAGCTTATGCAGCGGCTTATCAAGGCAATCGATACCCTCCAAAGCCTGTTTGTACTCATTGTGGACGTAATGGTCACACAGTTCAGAAGTGTTATAAACTTCACGGCTATCCTCCAGGACATAAGTTGCATCAGCGGTCTTCACCGTCTAACTCCCGTGGCCAGCAACAACAGTCTACGCCTAAGTCTCAGTTCCCACAACAGAGATCAATTTCAACAAACTCAGACTGCTAATGCTGTTGCAGCTCCTTCTCTGAATCTTAACCAGTTCACAACGGATCAAGTTCAGAGTTTGTTGAATCAGTTGATTGCTCAAACAAGAATCAATGACAAGCAGCCTTCATCTCAACAACCAACAGGCACTATTACTGAACATGGTTTCATGGCCTCTACTTCTACTGCTGGTGAGGTTTCGATTGTGTTTCCTTCTACTAACCTTCGTTTTGAAAACCATATTTTTACATTTCAACATCATTGCCTTTCCACTCTTTATTCAATATTACCCTATGGATGTTGGATTGTCGACAGTGGTGCTACAAGCCATGTATGTTCTGACTTGAGTTTGTTTAGTGAAGTTTGCCCTGTTTCAGGTGTGACAGTCTCTCTACCTAATGGCACTAGTGTACCTATCAGTCACACGGGGACAGTGCATATTTCAGAACACCTTGTTTTACAAAATGTCTTACATGTTGATAGTTTCAAGTTCAACTTGTTGAGTGTTAGTTCCTTATTGCAGAATCGAGATTTGTCTACTCATGTTTATTATGATTCTTGGTCTATACAGGACCATATTCGGGACTTGACGATTGGTAAAGGATTGCTCATGCATGGTCTTTACATTTTGGAGCCTCTTCCACAGCTTCGGTTTGAGGGGGGTGTAATAGAAAACACGGTTTAAATTAGACTTTTGTTTAAGTTTTCTTTTGCTTAATCATTGGTTAAGTCATCGGTTTAGCTTCCTTTTACTAAACCGTATACAATGTATGTATAAATACTCTGCTTGTACGTACATTGTTAATCTGAGAAAGTATTTTTTTTCATTCTGTTACAACTTTCTTGATACTATTGTTCCTTGTTTTTGAGTTTTCCAAGGCTGAAACAATAGCCTGGTGTACTTTTCATATCTTATTTGCATCCTCCCCAGTCTGAATCCGAAAATCCAACTAATTTTGTCTCTGCAACTTGCTGGAAACTTAAACCGTAGTCACTTGTTCCTCTGATGTAGCCAAGTACTCTTTTAGCCTCTTTGTAGTGACTTAGTTTAGGAGTTTTGCATATACCTTGATAGATAAGAAGCTGCAGCGAATAATGATATATATATCTGGCTGTGTTGTTGCTAAGTACAACAATAACCCTCCTACTAAACTTCTATATTTAGCTGCATCACGAAAGTCTTCATCTTCTTGATTATCTTTGTTGTAAGGTGTAAGAGGAGTAAAAATAGGCTTGCTGCCTTGCATACTGAATTTCTTCAACAGAGTGTTTGCATACAAAAATATCTTCTGGAGCTTGTTTGATTTCAAGTCCCAAGAAATATTTCAGGCTTCCCATATCACTCATCTCAAATTTTGAATTCAATTTGTCTTTGAACGTTTGAATCATCTTCTCTTAACTTCCAGTAAGAATTAAATCATCAACATATAAACATATATGACCATTAATCCTTCTTTCCCTCATATGGAAACAATTTCAACGAATGCAAAATCATATGCCACAAGAAAACGAGTTTGCATCTACACCACAGACAGAAACCACAATTTGGACAGAAAGTGATTATTCACCATGACCAAAACAATCTGGTTGAAGAGTTTTGTTTGCGTAGCTATGGGAGAACCTACTTGTTTTGAAGAAGCCATAAGAGATAAGGAATGGAGACTTGCAATGGATGAATAAATCAGAATGATTATCAAGAATGAAACTTGGTACCTAACAGAAAAACCACAAGGAAAGAAAGCAGTGGGAGTCAAATGGATCTATAAGATAAAGACAGATGAAAATGGCCAACTGCGTAAGCTAAAAGCAAAATTATTTGCAAGGGGTTATTCACAACCTTATGGCCAAAAATACACTGAAACTTTTGCACCAGTGTCTAGACATGATACCATTCGGATGGTTCTTGCAGTGGCAGCTAAGAAGCAATGGATACTACATCAGTTAGATGTAAAGTCAGTGTTCCTAAATGGGAAAAATTACTGAAGAGGTTTATAATAAACAACCTCTAGGATATGTTCAAGAGGGAGCTGAAGACAAGGTTTTAAGGTTACAGAAAGCTTTATATGAACTAAAACAAGCTCCAAAAGCTTGGTATAGCAAAATCGATTCATCTTTTATCAAAGAAGGATGCTGGAGAAGCGATAGTGATGCAGCCATGTATAATCTGATTGATGCACTTGAAATAGATACTATGATATTCCACATTAATTTTCTAGCTTAATATTCTTTGTCAAAATTATATTTGATTTTGATATCGTATTGTACTTATTCACTATTGCTATTCTAAGCTGGAAGTAGTTGAAAGAACTTGTAAGGTGTTGACTAAAACTCAAAAACAAAGTCCCCATATTCAAGATCACTAAGATCCATGAAAATAAAAACTAGTACACAGAAACCTCGTATATCATAAACGAGATCGAGGAGACTAGTCACTAGTGTGCAAATTTGTTATGTTGCAAAGCTTTATAAGGTTCCCGTTGGATTGGATTGGCCATTGATGGATGTTAAGAAGAGATTCATTGACAATGATAGTGTCTTTAGTCTCGTGGTGTATGCTCCTTCCGGTTGCAGCAAGACCACCCTCGTCACTCACCTATGCAACAATGTAGATGTCAAAAGTATGTCTTTGTAAGTCTTAATGTGGTATATTTAATTTAGAAGATCAACTGAATTTGAGAAAATTGAAGTTTCCATTAAATTCTTCTGGTATTCAATTATGTATTTCATCAATTCTTTTAAATTCTCGTGTTATTGGATTATGTATTTGAAATCATTCTTCTAGCAGTATGCTAACATTAGGATTTGAAGAGAATTTTTATAGCATTTTTATTAGATATGTACGTCAAACTTATTGATATGATAGATTTGGAAATTTAATATCGTTATAATAGAGGAACAAACTTTTTTTGCATTCTGATATAATATAATTGTATAGAAATAATTGACTTTTATTATTCTTTTGGTAGTAAATTTTAATTTCACTTTTAAAATGACTTTAACTGTCTATATGGTATGGAAATGATTATGGTTTTATTATTTTTGTCAATCAAAATTTTGTTATATTATTTTTGTCAATAAAAATTATGTTCTTTATTTGTACATTTTTCCTATAAAGATTCAAAGCTCATGAAATTTATAGGAATTGGTTTCTATCAAAATTAAGAGGATGTTATTGGTTTCTACATTTTAATGGATTTAAAAATTTAATCCAAATATATTGCAGGAGGAGACATAGGAAGAAGATCTTGTGTTGGAGAGAAGCTTGCAAGTGAGAAAGGAGAGTATAAGAAACCGTAAGTATCTCTCTCTCTCTCTCTCTCTCTCTCTCTCTCTCTCTCTCGCTTTTGATTTAAATATGTGAATGCTGAAATGTTTGTTTAACAGAGGAGACACAGGAAGAAGATCATCTCATGTTGTTCGCTCTCTCAGCAGAGAGTTTGAAGTTGCAAGTACTCCTGCAGATGAATGCGACATGGTTGTTGTGTTGCTTCATCAGATTCTTGTAGAGTTGAAGGAACTCAATGTGAAGTCGGCAGTCCTTCCTATGAAGGCTAAACCATGGGAATCTCCTTACTTGACCAACACGCGCACAATTATGGGTACAGTGGCCGGTCTCCTGGTTACGGTTGCCCTTGCCGGAGGCATAAACCCACCTGTGTCCCTGCTCAACAAACGGTTTTTCAAACTCACCTTCCAGTTGTCTCTGTGGTTGTCTGCTTGGTTTGCGTTCTTTGCCTTGTTGGTGATCATGGTGATGACTCCCTCTAACAAGAGGATGTTAAGAAGGCTTGTGAAGGCCGCCTATGTTGGCGTGTCTGTTGCTTAGTTTTTCTTGGTGATTGCTTTGGGCACTGCAACGGTGGCGATGTTTAAGAGCCGCTATTGTTTAGTTGGAGCGGCGATGTTTAAGAGCCGCTATTGTTTAGTTGGAGCAGCGCTTCTTGGGTTGTTCTTCTTTGTCACTCCATTCTACTTCATCTCAGAGAGGATTAGGATCAAATTGTTCCAATGTACAGGTTTTAGTTTGACTGGTAATGATCCCCAATCTGATCAAGCTGCATACGTTCCAGCCACTCCATCAACTAGTCCACGTGCAATCCATACTCCATCTTCAGCCGGGTCAACTGGACTCGGCAACGTCATTTAGGAGATGGTAAGCTATGCTATTTCAAAATTTTATTCATTATAAGTATACCGTACTTTAGTTTATTGCATTTTTCACATCTAGATTTGTTTTCTCTTTGTTAACAGGTACTCGGCCAAGAAAATAAACTATGACTAAGAGTAGCACATTTATTTGATATTGGTTTTTGTTTTTGTCGTCTTAAGCGTATATCTCTATAAATATATCAAGACAATGTTTATGTGTATATTTTTGGACAACTCGAGTTTGTTAATTTTTCTTTGTTATATTTGTCTACGAACGATTTTTCACCTACGCCCCCCCCCCTTTTTATACATTTTATCTTCTCATACTATTTTCATTATGCTTATTCAGTCACTTTAAAATTTTACAAATACATGCAACATTTTATATGAATACAGTAATCAGTAAGAACATTAGCTTAAAAGACTATTCAGATAATATTATTTTTCTTAAATGTTATAATATTACTACTACAAAATTTTGATAAATCTATCTCTTTTTGTTTTTTCTATGGCTTTAAAATTCCTAAGCACGGATCTGCTTCGTAAATATATATGCCTTTGTATCTAAGTGTGTATATGGATGTATATATCATCAAGGTTTCGAATTCATTGCATCATCTTCCTCAACTATTTTGCGGGACTATGTATTAGTAACAATTTTGTATATTGGAAGATATATAGATCAACACATATTCTACCAGATACAAAAAAAAAAATTCCTCCGTAGAAACAATATGGATTGGATCATATTAATTCAAAAAGAGTCCCAACAATTTTCAAATCAAACAAGATGCTCATATATATAGATATGTATATATGTAAACATACATTAAACAAAAGCATAGTTAAAACTTGCTTATATGGAAACATTTTTTTAAAGAGTGATAAAACCTTCGCTGACAAGCAAGCCAAAGAAGAGGACAAAGAGACCAGCGCCGATAGATGTGCCCGGAGAAACATAGGTCTGAGAATAAGCCCCGAGAGTCAACGAACCTCCAACAAGCCCGATCACCAGAGATTGCATGCTTCTTCTGCTCACGCTTCTTTGCCTTGGCTGCGCCTTCTGATCTTCTTGTTCTCGCTTCTCTTCTTCTTTCTCTGACTTCCTTCTTTGTCTCACCATGTTTATGTTTCTCTGATGAGATGGAAAGAATCAGGTTGTGATTCTGTGATGTGGGTTTGATTGTGTTTTGTGATTTGTCATTATAAGTTAATGATGGAGACAAACATGGTCTTTTGGGGATTGCTTGGAGTCCTTTTCATAGACAGATAAAGTCAACTGTTAATAGAAGAGTTAGTGGTGGGTGTATAGATCCAAGATTCTTGTATTAATTACTACTAGATCGTATAATTACTTTTAAAATTTTACAATTAATTTTGTTGTGTGAATATAAAATATTGCAGAAATTTTATATGTATATAAACTATGTAGGATATATAATATATGAGGAGAAACATACTCTGTTTTTGGTTGTTGAATATGTAATATGTTTAAACATACTATGTAGTTTTTTTTCTCATTATTTTTTGTATGTTTAAATAGTAAGGTTAAATATGTTTTAGCAGCAATTAAACAATGCTTATATGTTTAAACACTTAAATTTGGGTATTTTCACTGTAACATAATTCAGGCTAAATAATGAAAATAATAACTTAACTAAATGATATTCAAACTCGTTTTAAAATTTTCAATTCTTGTGAGTTTTAACCTTGTATTGTAATCCAATATTATTTCAAATATTATCAACCAGTTTCCTTTTACATTAAATTATTAGAGAGTTTTATTGGCAGTGGGTGTTTTGTTTTTATTTGTTCCAAATGTGATGAACTAATTATATTGTTTTAAAAAGATCTACTTGTTGGATAACTATATTATCATTTTTTTAAGTTTTATTGCTGCAAACCTAGAATATACAATTTCATTCAAAGGTTGTGACATCAAAACAAACAAATATTATTAATTATGTAAGATGATACATATTTGATATTTTTATTTTTATATAAATTCTTATATGTGAATATACGATGAAAAAAAATAATTATTAATAACATAAAATATTATGTATCTTAAGATTGTATTTTGTATATAATTATGTATTTTAATATATATTATACTGAATTATATTGGTTTGAACAGTATATTCGTTTGAAAATGGACTATCTCCAACGTTATATATATGTCTCATAGCGATAATTGTATTTTTTGTATTGCTGAGTTATCTAATATACTACATGCCTGCAAACTTGCTTTATCGAATGTACACATATTGAACTCAAATTTAGCTCGTCGTCCACTATGTTAATGTATACATACCAAAAACGACGAAACCTCCTTAGGTTCTCATCCTAGCTTCCAACCTCCGTCCAACCTCCGTCCAACATTTCCACTTCCCTTAAACCATTAAGTCACCACTTCATCTCTTTAACAAATACATAATTACTTTCAGTTTCTTTACAATTAATGCCTATAGATTCACCATCAATATTTCTCTTTGAGGTGGCTATAAACCCTCGCTTTCCATAACTCAAAAATACACCATCTCTCAACCAAACAAACTTCGCATAACCAAACATACCATAGCACCATTAACTATGGAAAGTTATGTATGGTCAATGTACTTGTATGAATATATATATNATTAACCCGTTAACATATGTTATCCTCCGTCTAAAAAACCGTGACGGAGGGAGACATACGTTAACGGTTTATAAATTGAGGGTTTATAATGTTGAAAACTTAGTTGAAGGGGTTTTTTACGATTTAAAAATAGTTGAGGGGTTTTATCACTAAAAGTCATTAAATGTTTTAAAATATTTATTATCATTTATACATTATTTTAGATTTTTTTTTTTTTTTTTTAGGTAACCGCGGGTTTCCGGCGACCGTGGTCAACCGACTATTCCCGCGAGGCCCATGGCACTCCACGTATTCTTGGGATTTAACCGTAGCCCGGGTGGCCAGCGGGACTCGAACTGCGGGTACCGTATTGGGGGTTTTCCCCTCAAGTACCACTAGCCCAAGACCGCTGGTTATTTTAGATTGATTTATTAACATTTAAACTAATTTATAAATTTTAATATATTAATTTATTATAAAATTAATTTATACAACCTAAATTAATAATTTTCAACACTACTTACAACTTAATATAACTTCAAAATATTAAATTATTTGATATTTAGCAATAATGATATAAAAAAATTGTGTGTTTATATCGTCATTGTCAAATATTAAATAATTTAAATTTTCTAAGTTATATTAAGTCTTAAGTAGTGTCAAGGATAATTCGTCCATGAAGTCAATAATGTTATATTATTTTATCCTAACAAATAGCAGAAATTAAATTGTAAAAAATTATAAAATCATTGCGAAACCACCGTATTAATCATATGTAAAAGTATTAAAATATTTATGAAACTTTATAAATCGGTTATGAAGTAATGTATTAAATTTATAAATGAGTTTTAAAGGCTTATAAATCAATCTAAAACAATGTATAAATGATAATAAAGATTTTAAAACATGATTTTTAATAATAAAATCCCTCAACTATTTTTGAATTGTAAAAAAGCTCTCAACTAAGTTTCCAACATTATAAACCTTCAACTTATAAACCGTTAACGTATGTCACCCTCCGTCATGGTTTTTTAGACGGAGGGTAATGTATGTTAACGAAATTAAAATTGAAGATTTATTTCACTTGATTTTTAGTTGAGAGTTTATTTTACGATTCATCTTTAGTCAAGGGGTTTAATTACTAAAAATCCTTAAAACTTTCATGTTCTCGTACTTTGTTCCCGGATTGTCATAAATTGTTGTAACATGTCTATAAAAAATAGACTGTTGGTGGTTACAACATACAAAGTAACAAAACTAATTCAGAAGTTAGCACAAATCTATTTTGATTAGTTACTTAAATAAGAGTGGTCAATCCGAATTTCATTTCAGTTCTACTCGTCAGAAATGTTCCAATTTATAAATCAATTCAGTTCGGTTCGATTCAAAACTCGGGAGAGAATCAAAAGAAACTAAGAACATTTCAAAAATCAATTTATAGATTTATATCTCTATAATCGATTAAGAAACTAATGTAGATTAAAAGAAAATTTGATTTTAAAATTTTGAAGTCAAAGAGAATTTCAGGAGATTACTGGCAGCAGAGAAAAAGAGAGCCCGAATAGAATCGGGTCGGGTCATAAAGAGACATCCGTTAATGGCTATGCTAACAAGTTAAAGACCCAAAAAAATTTATATTTGCTGGAAAATTGGGAAGAATTAATTTTCATACGATACAACAATAAAAGAATTAATACACACATTTTGTTGCGTTTAGTCCACATTATATGTATAAATTTACATGCTCTTGCTTCCTCCAACTTCTTGAAAAGGCAAAGGTACAGACTTGAAGGCTCTGTATTTCCCCACATTGTTCAAATGCTCATTCTCCAACCTGATTGCATACACACAAAGTCAGAACACAAAAAGTTCCGAAACTTCTGGAATGTGGTTTTAAGTAAAAACTGAACCTGAAGAAGTTCCAAATGCCACGACGAACAATCTCTAAGATGGTAACAACAGCAACCAAAGCTCTTCTGTGCAAAAATGGAGCTTCTCTAATCCCAAGAACCGTCTGCATCCAAGCCAGCCTCAGCACCACATTCACCACCTTCATTTTACAATTTCTCAATTAATAAATAATAATGTTCCACGGAAAGAAAAGCTTATATGCGTGCTTTTACCATGGCAATGAAGTATATGCTTTTGTAAGGGATTAAGAGTTTGTCACGAAGCCAAGGGTTTTTCGAGTTGCGGTTCATTAGACCCCAATCCCTGAATATGTCCCAGTAAGTATTGAACAATGTGGCAATGGTTGACGTGGTTACAGCCACAGNATCAATTTATAGATTTATATCTCTATAATCGATTAAGAAACTAATGTAGATTAAAAGAAAATTTGATTTTAAAATTTTGAAGTCAAAGAGAATTTCAGGAGATTACTGGCAGCAGAGAAAAAGAGAGCCCGAATAGAATCGGGTCGGGTCATAAAGAGACATCCGTTAATGGCTATGCTAACAAGTTAAAGACCCAAAAAAATTTATATTTGCTGGAAAATTGGGAAGAATTAATTTTCATACGATACAACAATAAAAGAATTAATACACACATTTTGTTGCGTTTAGTCCACATTATATGTATAAATTTACATGCTCTTGCTTCCTCCAACTTCTTGAAAAGGCAAAGGTACAGACTTGAAGGCTCTGTATTTCCCCACATTGTTCAAATGCTCATTCTCCAACCTGATTGCATACACACAAAGTCAGAACACAAAAAGTTCCGAAACTTCTGGAATGTGGTTTTAAGTAAAAACTGAACCTGAAGAAGTTCCAAATGCCACGACGAACAATCTCTAAGATGGTAACAACAGCAACCAAAGCTCTTCTGTGCAAAAATGGAGCTTCTCTAATCCCAAGAACCGTCTGCATCCAAGCCAGCCTCAGCACCACATTCACCACCTTCATTTTACAATTTCTCAATTAATAAATAATAATGTTCCACGGAAAGAAAAGCTTATATGCGTGCTTTTACCATGGCAATGAAGTATATGCTTTTGTAAGGGATTAAGAGTTTGTCACGAAGCCAAGGGTTTTTCGAGTTGCGGTTCATTAGACCCCAATCCCTGAATATGTCCCAGTAAGTATTGAACAATGTGGCAATGGTTGACGTGGTTACAGCCACAGTAAGCCAATACGTCCCTCTCTTTGTTTCAAAGATTGTTCTAGCCGCCACCGCTAATATGGTCGAGAGATACTTTAGTGCATTTAGGCCATTCATTTTGTCTTTCTCCTCAACCAACCTCCTTATACACTGCAACCAAACAAACAAACAAACAAAAAAGAGTTTTGAAACATTTTGAAAGGATGCAAACTTGCTTACTTCACTTGCAAGCAATTTTCTAAAAATCAGTTTAGGCACCACTAGGTACCCTAGACACTAAAAATCAGTCATAAGCGAAATGACCTCTCTAAAATAATTATTAAAAAAAATATATCGGTCTAGCCTAGGTGCCCACCTAGATACTAACCCTTATGAAACACCTAATTACCATCTAGCGATTTTTTAAGCATTGCCTACAAGTATTGACATTGTTTTAGTACCTGAGCGAAGCGGAACCAGTAAGGAATGATCGCAACGACAAGGTAGAGTTCTTTGTAAATGTCACTCTCATAGCATGTGTGTGTTCGTTTCTTGAAATCTCCTCCCCATCCATAATAACAAACGTAAAACAATAAGCTTCTGAATGTTTGGACCTGCGAAACCAAACCTTATTACTTTCTGAGGAGGAAACACACACAAGCTTGATAACCGGATCATAAACCAAGCAACTCGTTACCTGGGTTGTCAGTTGATCTGCGAGAAAGAAATCCGGGAGAATAACCTAGAAATAGAAAAACACAAACTACATAGATTACTTGCACTGAACGCTACATTGTATAGCTAGCTTACTTGCATTACACGTTACCTTGTATAGCGGGCTTAAAAGACAACGAAAGACGCATCCTATGAAGAAATATCGGCTTGACCGATATATTATATTCAATGGACAGAACAGCGTAATCATGAAGAACTGCGATCATAAACCAAAAATTAAATTTCAAAACTAACAATGAGGATTTATTGTTAGAGATCAATATCAATAACCTAAATAACTTACAATGAGAAGACCTAAAGGAACAAGCTCAGTGATGACACTAAAACTTTTGGTTCTCGGATCCATCTCCATGTCGAGATTCGAGATGGCTCCTCCGAATGTAAAAACTGCTAGAGCAGAGGCTAGCAGAAGAACTTCTCTGTAACCAAGATCAGTCCCTTGCTCAAACCCGAAGATAAAAGGGTAGTTTACTCTATATCGACTCCAGAAATATATGTCTCCTGCATACATAAACAGATGAACCGCAACAAACCCGAACATGCTGCGGAAAAAGTAGCATTAGATAATTGAATTCTTCTGTGTTTAGTTCAAAAGTGATGAATGTAACGTTATCAAGAACCTGTAAAGAGGGAAGATGTTCTCCATGTATTGATGCCTGCCTTCGCTTTTTGTTATGCCTCTTATATGTACAAGAACCGATATCGCAATGGCTAGAGCTACGGCGCAACCAGACAAGAAGCCTGTAGATGAAGGATGATGTTTTAGTCTACTAAAAAGAGCATTAGGTTTTGTCATTTCATAGGTTAGAAAATTTGGGTTTAAGTACCGAGGAGGTATGTGATTCTGTGTTTCTCCCTTTTAGCTTTAGTCCTTAAACATTTCATTCCTTCACGGTGATTTCCATTGGCGAAATGCTTAATAAATGTAGCTTCCACTCTAGACATGAGACTTGAGACCTGAAAAATGTAAAGATAAGTATGGTTTTAAGTAACATTTAAGAAGAAATTGGTTATTTGTATTAACCTCATCGCAGCTGCCTAAATAAGAATGATCCACTGTATGTAGATAAGGCTTGGATGCATTCCTCGAAGTAGTCTGTGAAAAAATTACAAAAGATATCAGTATCAAACCACAGCAAGAAGCATATGCTTAATGAGAAGATTACAAACCTTGTCATACTTCTTTAGTATCTTTGAAAAAGCCAACTGGTTCAAGAAGCTGCAAACAGAGTGAAAATAGATTAAGAGAAACAGGTTTATAGAGAAACTAGAGATGTAAATAATTACACAATTCTTACCAATAACTTTTTAGGAACCTAAGTTTCTGGTAGAACTCAACAAAAGCGCGGTCCATAAGCTCCTCGGCTCTCTTAAGCTCAGGTTTGCTGAAGGTTTGCTCACTTGAGAGACCCATGATCATGCACTTAAGCATTGACAACGGAGTTTCGGGTTCGATCTTCAGCTTTATATGATCCAGCATTTCTACTGGAGCAGGTTTAAAGACTTTCTTATCTTCTGTCTGTTCCATTTCCTTGATCACTTCCATTGGTGAAATGGCTACAAATATAAAACATTGGCATAAATTATATCTGAGGTTAACGTTAGGATAATCATTTAATCCAAGATTAAACATCACTTAAATGGGTAAAGTTTAGGTCTGGAATATCTAGAAACCCTTCAAATTATTTGATTTGGACGTATTTAAAATATAACTTATAGATTAAATGTTAAAAAATTTCTTAATGTCCAACTCTCAAACAAAAGTTTGACCCTTGAACAAAAACACCCAATTTTTGTTCTAGTAGGCTTATAATCGGATCTATATTCTCGTTCTCGTGTTGAATCTATAAATTTCAATTAAAGAAATTTTGTGTCCTTATTTTTGACACAAGTTTTTATAATGTCCTACATACAGCTAAAATTATTGCACAAAATTGTGATGCCCTATGTTCGGGACCGGGCTTATTTGATATATCTACAAAAATGTAACGTTATCTTAGGAGTTATGATGAAATTATGGAGCTAAACCTGGAGTTCTATTGGTCGTGTGTGGAGAAGTAGGAGCACTCGAGAGACTATTAATGTCAGGGAAGTCAACGTTTGGATTCTCAACCTTAACTCTAAGAGCAATCAAAACGTTTAATTGTCTACTAAGCTCATCGGCTTCCTCCATCACGCTCTCCACTTTCTGCCTATAAAATCTCAAAACCTTGTTAAACTCTCCATCAAGCCGCCGGAAAAACTGAACCTCCATCTCTCCTCCTTCCTCCGCGGAGCATAGAAACGTCGTGTTGTAGCTACCCGTCTCGTCCTCGTTGATGAGAATGACTTGCTCCTCGTCATCGTCGAATAGATGGTAATGGCGTTTGCTGCTTAGAGGATTGTTGTGTTTGTGTGACTTCTTCGGGGAGCCTCCTTTGGCTCGGTTTGTTAGGCCGCTGAATGCACGGTAGAGAGAGACTCTTCTTGATAGACCGGATGCGCCGGTTCCTCCGGTGCTGGCGGCGTGGAGCGGTGCGGTCTCTCCGGTGGGAGGAGGAGGAGGAGGATGATATGGATGTTGTTGTTTCTGTATGTGAAAACGAAGGACCTGTTTGACGATGGATTTGAGAGAACGATAATCCATGTAGGCTTCTCTCCATTCTTGGATCATTTGTACTTCGTATTCTCTTCCGAACTTCATTATCTTCTTCTTTTCTTGATTTGGTATATTTTCCCCCGGAAAATGTTGGATTTTTCCGGGAAGAAATCCACCAAAAACAAATCTTTCCAGAGGAAAATCTACCAAAAAGAAAAAGAAAAGAAGAAACTGTTTTTATTTGTTAATCTTTTCTCCCTCTTTTGGTAATCTCTAGTCATCTCAAAAATACCCAAAATTCGTGGGTAAGATTCGGCGATGCATGTTTACTCTATTTTTGGAATTCAAGTCTTTTTAGTGTGTTTGTAACCACACGTGCATGTGCATGCGTTAGTCCCAAACCATACTTAAACTCATCAGTTCCTCGTTACATCTCTTAACCAAAACAAATATTTTATTTTTAATATTTTCTAATTTTTGCTGTGTAATTGAAACATGGATTTGCGATTATCAACATGCAAGATTCAGATGACAACGTTAAGATTGATATTCATCATAACGATGACAATGTTGATGATGAGAACCGGAGACTCGATGAGATTGGATCTGGAATCAGGCACGACCAAATGTATCTCCGACGACATCAAAATGAATTATCTGACTGTGGGTACTTATTCCGTCGTCAATCCCAACGAAGCCATCCATCTTCCTGCTTCCCACAAAATCTTTGTCACTGTAAGTTTTAAATTATAAATTAATGGTTGTATATAATCGAAATAATCTATGATTCATTAGCGATAGAGAATCACATTTTACGTGTGAATCTCGGCTAAGACGACTCCATGATGAACCTTAACCTTTAAAAATGAAAACTCGTTGTTTACGTATAGGTGGCGTCACCTAAAGGGCACACTCAACACCAAGCAGAAAATGTGGAGTCTGGGAAATTTGTGTTCACGGCGGTGGAAGACGGCGATTACACAACGTGTTTTATTGCTCCTGTTTTTAAACCTCCGGCCAAATTCGCCGTTGATTTCGAATGGAAAAGTGGCGTGGAGGCTAAAGATTGGGCCACCATCGCCAAGAGAGGCCAGATCAACGTACAAAACTATATATATTTGATCCTAGCATATTTTTTAAGACCTAGCCATATAGTTTCTTCTTTGATCTAAACCATAATTCTTTATATGTATTATGTATAACCTAACTTTAGTAAACTGATATGGTTAATCTTAGATGCTGGAGGTGGAGGTGAGGAAACTACTCGACGTGACGGAGTCTATACACGACGAAATGTTTCTACTCCGGGAGAGGTACTATTAATAAGCAATCCCACTAATATATATCTCTGGTTTGGTATAGTCATGATTTCATTTGATTGATTCGTGTGTACGTTGGTTGACAAAAGAGTGTACTTTGGTGATGGGTAGTACTTTCGAAATGTAAAAAGCCTAAGAAGTAGTACACACTAATCTTAAACGTCAAGTAAAGTTTTATGAACATTTTTCAAAATTTATTCTAAGACCGTTTTTTTTTAACATTTGGCTATTCTACAATTCCACTATGCATGAAACATAATATTCAAACCCTTTGTAAATTCAAATGTCAGCTTGCAGCCCATTTTTGAATTATATAGGCAATGATCGATTGTTGAGCAGTTGGATTTACACGGTCTAGTAAGGAGAAAAAAGGACAGTATGATGAGTTTGTAATGGGCTGATTATTGTTTTTTTTTTTTTGGACAGGGAGCGGGAAATGCAGGAGCTAAACCGGTCGACAAACTCGAGGATGGCGGGTCTAAGTTTATTCTCGTTGGTGGTTACGTTGTTTGTAGCCGGTTTACAACTATGGCATCTCAAGTCATTCTTGGAGAGGAAGAAGCTTCTCTAATCAAACAAGTTGTAACTCTTTTATCAGATTTTGGTGCTATCCATTTTAGCTTCTTTTTTACTAAATAAATCACTTTCTTTATCTTGGATTTTCAGAATGTAACATTCCATTTTCTGGTTATCCTAAAGTAAGATCACACATTTCGTACTGATTAGAAGTCTTGTTGTGTCACATATTGAATATTTTCTTCTTCTGCTGGTCGCATAATGGAACTAAGATCCGGCTAGTCAGGCCTTTAAGCTGTGTTATTTTGTAGGGGGGGGGGGGGAAGTAATAGCCGAATTGGTTAAACCAAAACACATCACTAGGAAACTTATAATGCATAATTTCATGACTCGATTAAGTCTCGTAGAAGATAGCACAAATGGGAACCAGAAAACTAAACAAAACACCAAAACATAAACCTAGAGAAAAGGGTGAGTGGGTTTACTTACTTAATTAGTGAATAGAAGCTTGAGAGATGCAATCCCTTACAAAGAAGGGTTTTAGTCATGGCCCTTGTGGTGCTTATCCTTCTTCTTGTTCTTCTTCTCATCGTCACTATCATGATGGTCCTTCTCCTTCTTCTTTTTCTCATCATGATCGTCTTTCTTCTTCTTCTTCTCATCATAATCATCATGATGGTCCTTCTTCTTCTTCTTTTCATCATCATCATCATCATCATAGTCCTTTTTCTTCTTCTTCTTCTCATCATAATCATCATGTTGGTCCTTCTCCTTCTTCTTCTTTTTCTTCTCATCATCATCATGATGATGGTCCTTGTCCTTCTTCTTTTTCTCATCATAACCATCATCATGATGGTCCTTTTTCTTCTTCTTTTCATCATAAGCATGATGGTCCTTCTCCTTCTTCTTCTTCTTCTTTTCCTCATCATAACCATCATCATGATGGTCGTTGTGGTGCTTGTATTGGTCCTTCTCCTTCTTCTTTTTCTTCTTCTCATCATCGTCAGAGACATTACCATCCTTTTTCTTATCCTTCTTCATGTTCTTCTCATCACCAGGGTCCTTCCCACTCTGCAACATTTAAATAACAATTGGAGCCAGAGAGGATCTATTAATATTCATCCAAAACCTTTACTTGCAATTTCCTAGAAAAAGTCAATCACTCAGCAAAACAAGAAACTTAAAGAAACCTTCAAAAGTATGTTCTCTCAGACCAAGATATCAACAAATAAAACAATAATAATTCACCATGAGATTCTATATTCCATGCATATTCCAATTTTCAAACTTTAACACAATCTAGATGCAAAAAGATTATATTACTTTACTAAATGAACTTACATATTTTGTGTGGCTGTGCTCCAACTCAGGTGGAGTACGGCCATACTCAACCTCCGTTCTTCCGCCATAGCCGGAATCAGGTTTCCGGCCTAAACCAGATCCAGATCCTCCGTACTCACCTTCAACGTGGGCGCCCCCGTGACCTCCGGGTCGGGTTTTTGGTCGGGCATAGCTACTGTACTCGGTTTTGAGAGCCTGGTCGCCATAAACAGCAGGCTCATGGCTGGAAGAAAACACGGGTCGCTGATATTCGAAGGCGTCACCGGAGCGAGACGAGAGAGGGTAACAAGTCTCGTCTGACGGCGGGACTGAGCGACCGTACGTCACGGTGATGTCATAGCCTCCGCTATACGGCGTCGGATCGTAATCGTTGAATTCATCAACTTCATCGTCGTCTTTGGTGTAGTACGGCATCGTTTAGGCGTCTCCTCCTTCTCTCTGATTAAGAGATCTCACATTCGTGGTTGCTCAGTTTTATGCTTCTTCCCCTTGTTTCCTTGGCCACCATTACGCGGGAAAGTCAATGCTGCCACGTGTCTTTTTTTTTTTTTTTTTAATCCTTCTACCTTTGTTGTCTAAAAGTCAGAGTATCGTTTATTCTATCCAAAATTAAACCAAGTGGCAAATCCGGTCGGACCGCAAACCATATCATTTAGTGTGTTTTTACACTTACTTGTGTACCGGCAATCTTGAANTTCTTCCCCTTGTTTCCTTGGCCACCATTACGCGGGAAAGTCAATGCTGCCACGTGTCTTTTTTTTTTTTTTTTTAATCCTTCTACCTTTGTTGTCTAAAAGTCAGAGTATCGTTTATTCTATCCAAAATTAAACCAAGTGGCAAATCCGGTCGGACCGCAAACCATATCATTTAGTGTGTTTTTACACTTACTTGTGTACCGGCAATCTTGAATCTTATTCAATGCTTCTATAGAATATTATTAGTTCTAAAATAGATCTAAACTAAAACGATCGATTTGGTCTCTGATGAGAAGTTTTAAATTAACAAATAAACATATATACTGACATTGATTTTGTAGAGTACGTCGGACCGGGTTAAAGAACACCGTTCACGAACTAAGGGGAGAATTTTACAAATAAATGCAAATACAGGGAGGTTTTTAGAAATAACAAGAAGTAACAGGACAAGACGAAGAAACTAAAAGAACAGAACACAGATGGTGATCAAACAACACGACACGTACAAACCGAGTTAGAGCTGTCTCCTTTCTCACCAATCGTATATCACCACCGTGGATCCGCCGCAAATACAATGCAACTAGTGTTTTTTGCGGACACTATCACTAGAGAGAGAAGAGAGAAGAAGAGTTTCAGTTATGGAGAGAATAGATACGATTAGAATGGTGAGGGTTACGCAGGACGGTTCCGGAGACTACCTCTCCGTCCAAGACGCAGTCGACTCGGTGCCTCTCGGAAACACGTGTCGTACCGTGATCCGTCTCTCACCGGGGATTTACCGACAGCCTGTGTACGTGCCCAAGAGGAAAAACTTCATCACTTTCGCCGGAATCTCCCCGGAGATCACCGTCATCACTTGGAACAACACCGCTTCGAAGATCGAGCATCACCAGGTTTTTTTTTCTTTCTGAAAACCTTTCTATTCTTGGCAAAAGCACGTGTATCACTCTGATTTGTTTGTTTGTCAGGCGTCGAGAGTCATAGGGGCGGGAACGTTTGGGTGCGGGAGTGTTATTGTCGAAGGTGAAGACTTTATTGCAGAGAACGTTACTTTTGAGAACTCTGCTCCTGAGGTAATGTATAAAGTCTGTACGTTTAAAATAAGTGAAATTCCGTACTGTAATGTAAAAACTTTTTTTTTTCTTTTAAAATAGAGTAATTATGGATTCCAAAATATTGTAATGGAGTTGTAGTCTATTCCAATCAGAAAAATATAATGATGAACAGAAAATAAACAAATGAAGTAAATTCACTTTTTATTTCATTATAAAGTGAAAAGTAGAGTAGGATTAGAGCGATTTTTACTACAAATTCATTCTGGAGTTAAAAATGAAATGAAGTCAGAGAGGCTAATACATAGAGATTCCGACAAAAGTTTACAACTTGTTTCATCAGTTGTGTATGGTGCTTTTACTTCTTATGCATAGGGATCAGGACAAGCTGTGGCGATTAGAGTCACTGCAGACCGTTGTGCCTTTTATAACTGTCGCTTTCTTGGCTGGCAGGTTCGTTTCTTTATTCAGATAACTTCAAAATGTTATTGTTCTTTAGGTCTCTTTAACGTTATGTACTTGTTAAGTTTAGATGTGTGCTTTATTGCAAACGGTGAAGTGCAGGATACGTTATATTTGCATCATGGGAAACAATATTTGAAAGACTGCTACGTTGAGGGAAGTGTGGATTTCATATTTGGGAACAGCACCGCGCTCTTGGAACACTGCCATATCCACTGCAAATCTCAGGGTTTTATTACAGCACAAAGCCGAAAATCGTGTCAGGAATCTACTGGTTACGTGTTCCTAAGGTCTGTTTTTGTTTATGTTTATTTGGTATGTGTTCTAATATTCATCCAAGGGAGCTCAGTTTCTACATACTTTGTTGTAGATGTGTGATCACTGGGAATGGTGAGAGTGGGTATATGTATCTGGGAAGGCCATGGGGGCCATTTGGGAGGGTGGTGCTTGCGTACACTTACATGGATGCATGTATCAGAAATGATGGTTGGCATAACTGGGGAAACGCAGAGAATGAGAGAAGTGCTTGCTTTTATGAGTACAGGTACATCTTCTGACGTTCTCTTTACCGTAAACAAGTTGTAATCAAGAAACTAAGATTGATCATATTTGATCCTTTTTTTTATGTAAAACCTCAGGTGCTTTGGACCGGGTAGCTGTTCGTCTGGACGAGTTACGTGGTCGAGAGAACTGATGGATGAAGAAGCTGGACACTTTCTGCATAGTTTTGTGGATCCAGATCAGGACCGGCCTTGGTTGTGTCTGAGAATGGGAGTAAAAACACCATATTCGGCTTAGAATCCTTGAAAAAAGATGTAACTGAACTTCGAATAATATCTGTATAGTGAATAAGTGCACACACCGAAACCAAAAAAGTTGCAAAGAATCTTTTGATTGTACTCTTTCATAGACTCTTCTTGTTTAACCGTTGGTACCAGCTTGTAGTCTTACATTTAGATTCCGGTTTATATTAGTATAAATACTACATATCAAATCTATATAACAAAGTGGGCGTTTGGTCTAGTGGTATGATTCTCGCTTAGGGTGCGAGAGGTCCCGAGTTCAATTCTCGGAACGCCCCCATTTTTTTCTTTTTTTCACTGATTACTCAATTTAGGCAGCAAGAGTGTAGAAATCAGATGGCATTGACTATATAAAAGAATGAAGGAGTGGTTTCTCTTGATTTATTAAAACACTAGTGCTAATTAAGGCCCGTACTGCGTACGTGCAAAAATCCTTAATTTGTATCAAGATTATCATATAAATAATAAATTTAACATGTATTGCAACTATATTTTTGAGTAAAAAATGAACCCATACTAGATTATGTCTTCATGTTCCCACGTGTCAAGAGATGTTGAAGAGTGTTCATATTTATACGTAAAATCATAAATTGTGGATAATATATCTAGAAAATTATAACAGTTTACAAAATAAGCTAAAATACCTCTATATACAATATTACCTTCATCAAGTCCATAAAGCACCACCGATATGCCATCTTTACGTTTTTTTTTTCTTCTCTGTCTCCACGTTCTTAATAGCAAAGATGAGCAGCCTTTTTTGTACAATATTCATAACATACACAGGGGCAGCAGTCGTGAGACTTTTAGGGTCTTAGATGATTTAGTAAAGATTTCAATAATTTGGAGGGTTTAGAATTTTTTTTTATAAATTTTGGGGTTTATTTCTATATAATTTTTTATCAAAATTTTTAGTTACCCAAGGTGAATGTTTCGTTAAGTTTGGTCCAGAACTGGCTCTGAACATACCAAATAATTCACCCGAAAAAAATTCAATAATAATGAAACTTTCCATGTCTAACTGAAAGAAATTAAAAGTGATAAAATATTTACTTTGTATTTCCATGTCAAATGTTTAATATTTATATGTGCAGCCTCGTTATCTCTTAGTCTTTTTAAGAATCGTATCTATTAAAAGAGAAATCACAACTCTTCTCGTATGTGATATTTTAAAATGGACCCTTCTCTAGAATATTGTTACATTATCTTTTATATTTACATAACAAAATCGTAACAATATACTTAGCTATTTTTTATTCCAAATATATTAGTTCCCCTTTTCAAATATATATCATACGTAGTCGTCTACCTTATCAAATAAATACAACATCATATGTAACCGTATCCATCCTCAATTGTTTTTTTTTTAATTATCTTTTATATTTACATAACAACTCTACAAAACAACTACGGACCCTTTACTCATATCAACATACATACATTTTACCCATTTTTATATCAACATACATACATTTAATATAATGAATTCGTTCAATTTATTTATATAAAATGACGAGTTTTTCATATACATCAAATCTAATGAGTTCAGTTCAATTTATTCAACCAAAATAATATAAGATTTGAATATAATATTCTTTAAAGAATAAATGAAAATATTAAATAAATCCTAAATTTCCGGATAAATCAAGACTCAATATAATAAACAACTAAATATAACTTTTAAACAATAAATGAAACTATTAAATAAATCCTAAATTTCTTGTTAAAATATTGTTACACATAAAATTCCTCCTTAATAGTTTTAATTTTCTTTTTGAAACTATTATAATAAATGCAAAACCAGTTAAAATATTATTTATCCTATTTTGGTAGTACATACTTATATTTTATATAAAAATTAAATTAAAACAAAAAAAATTCAAAACATAAAACACATAATTCTTATGAAATACTTTAATATCTATATAATTTTGAGTTTTTTTATTATATACAATTTTGTTGAAAAAATTATATGCTTTAAAGATGGGTATCAAAACCAAATTTATATAAAAATATTTTAAAAGATAAATTAATTTTAAATTTGATGAATAAAAATAAAACAAATATCCGCGCAACTCTAGTAATCTATTAAAACAACTTGAACATGAACAAAAAGAATCAGAGAGTATTAATTTAAGAAGAAAAACAAACTTGAAGCTATATAATATTTGTTGCGACACTCGAAACCCAAAAAATTATGAAGAGACAAACGATTGAGAATAAGAGCGAGGGAGAGAGACAATAGAAAAGAAATAAGTTACAGATGAAACACTTTGAAATTGTGCCATAAAATAAGGTATTTATTAGAGAAAATTTAGGGATTTAAGATTTTACAGTTTTAAGAAATTAGAGATCGTGGAGCTCTTTTTGATTTGAGAAATTTCTTTTTCAGTTTATTTGCGATACTGGGATTTTTAATTTTTATGTTGATAATTAATTAGTTCTTTTCTATTTGTAAAATGAAGACATATCTAGAAAATTACAAGATGCATATAAGGATGAAGAAGATTACTGGCACCCGAAAAGCAGAAACATGTGGTATTCATCTTGGGATCTTAATACAAAATTTTATCACGCTTTAACTAAACAACGGCAGGTTTGTAATAGAATTGTTGGACTACATGATGCTGATGGGAATTGGATTACAGAGGATAATGGTGTGGAAAAGGTGGCAATAGACTATTTCGAAGATCTTTTTAGTACCACCTCCCCATCGGAATTCGATAGTTTTCTGACAGAGGTTACACCGGGTATTACTCCTCGGATGAACCAACGCTTGTTGAGGCTAGCGACGGAGGAGGAGGAGGTTAGAGAGGCTTTGTTTATGATGCACCCAGAAAAAGAGCCAGGACCGGACGGCATGACAGCCCTTTCTTTTCCAACACTCCTGGCATATCACTAAGAATGATCTGGTAGAAATGGTAAATAATTTCTTGGTTTCGGGAGAAATGGATGCAAGATTAAATATTACTAATATCTGCATGATTCCAAAGACGGATAGACCTACAAGGATGACAGAATTGAGGTCAATCAGCCTATGTAATGTAGGATATAAAATTATTTCGTAGGTTTTGCGATTGAAAATTTATCTTCCCTTACTCATATCCGAAACTCAATCGGCATTCGTGGCAGGAAGGTTAATCTCGGATAATATTCTTATCGCCCAGGAAATATTCCACGGATTGCGGACCAATAAAGCATGTCAAGGAAAGTATATGGCAATTAAAACGGATATGAGCAAAGCGTACGATAGAGTGGAATGGGACTTTATTAAGGCCTTATTACAGAAAATGAGTTTTGATCTTCATTGGATCAAATTGATGATGGAATGTATTTCATCGGTTCAATATCGAGTTCTTATAAATGGTCAACCACGTGGCCTCATTGTTCCAAATAGGGGTTTACATCAAGGAGATCCTTTATCACCTTATTTATTTGTTCTCTGCACTGAGGCTTTAATTGCAAATATAAAAAAGGCAGAGAGAGGGCAACAACTAACGGGAATGAAGGTAGCTAGAGCTTTCCCATCGATATCTCACTTGCTTTTTGCGGATGACAGTCTTTTCTTTTGTAAAGCTCAAAAGGAAGAGTGTCAAACCATTCTTAGGATTTTGAAGGAATATGAGGCAGTTTCAGGGCAGCTAATAAATTTTGATAAGTCTTCAATTCAATTTGGACATAAGATTGAAGAACCCGTTAGACATGAATTAAGGGATATTTTGGGCATTCAGAATCTTGGAGGAATGAGATCCTACCTGGGTTTACCAGAAAATATGGGGGGATCAAAGATCCAAGTTTTTAGCTTTGTACAAGATCGTTTAAATAATAGAGTCAATGGGTGGACTTTCAAGTTTTTCACAAAAGGCAGAAAGGAAGTGATCATTAAATCAGTGATTACAGCATTACCAAATCATACGATGTCTTGCTATCGTTTACNGACAGTGAAAGAATAGATGAGTGATAGATTCGATGCATCCGCATCTTTTACATTTTGGGTCGATATCAATATGCATGTCAACCAATCTTTCTCCAACCGGTAGCACACCCTTCAGGATCTTCCAAGCACTGAGTTTGAGTTTAGGTGCAGTGTCGACGTTCCATACGCATTTCTTCCAGTTGAAGTCAGGTCCTGCGAACTCGTTATCTTGATGGTCTTCGTCCTCCACAGCAGCATAATACCCAGACTTTGTAGCATACTCACCAGACTTTGTTCCTAACCACATCAGTTTATCCGGAGCCCCGGTGGTACTATGTTTGATCCTGAGTATAAGATCTTCGTACTCAGGGAGGATGAGTCGAATTTTCTGAAGGTCCCAATGGCGTCCTCCTGGTAGCATAAGGTCAGCAACCACCATCGCAGCATGCTGTTCATTCGGAGGACCCATTGGCCTCAGTTGCGTGCTCATAGAAAGCCATGGATCCCGCCATATATTAATGGATTTCCCATCTCCTACTGCCCATCCTATCTTCTTTAGCAAGAGATCACACCCCACCAAAACACTCCGCCAGCCATGAGACATAACTGAGGGAGGGGAAGCTTCCAGGATGTTGTTTTCCGGGCAGTATTTGCCAAATAAGGTCTTGCCGAGTAAGCTCTCCGGGTTTTCTAGCAATCTCCATCCTATTTTTGGCCAGCAAGGCATCATTAAATTTCTGAAAATCTCGGATGCCCAGACCACCTGAGGCTTTTGGCTTTGATATCCTTTCCCAAGAGACCCAAGCCATCTTCTTTTTCTCCTCATTATCGTCCCACCAGAACCGTGTAACTACGGATTGAATTCTCTTGCATAGCGAGACAGGTAACTTAAAGCTAGACATAGCAAATGAGGGCGTTGGAGCTAGTACACTTTGCAGCATAACCAGCTTACCCGCAGAGGAAAGGAACTTGGTAGACCATCCTCTAGCTTTTTGTTGGATCCGGTCTATGATGGAGGCGAATAGGTCTCGCTTGCGTCGTCCAAACTGCTTGGGAAGCCCCAAATACTTGCCCATACCCCCATCCTTTTGGATTTTCAGTTCGTTCTTCACCATCTCTTTTAGCTTCGTTCGTCACCATCTCTTTTAGCTCAGCAGGGGCTTTATTTGAAAAAGTGATGCTCGATTTGTCCACATTAACCGATTGGCCTGAAGCTTCACCGTATTTCCGCAAGATATCATTGAGCGTTTTGCAGTTTCTCTTATTGGCATGCAGGAAGAACATTGTATCGTCCGCAAACAAGAGATGAGAGATGCGAGGACATCCCCTAGCCACCTGGAGGCCGTTAAGGTCTCCCTCTTCTTGCGCTTTGTTACATAATCCCGAGAGGACTTCACTACACATTATAAATATGTAGGGAGAAAGAGGGTCGCCTTGGCGGATTCCTCTGCTCGGTACTACCTTCCCTCTAGGCAAGTCGTTAATGAGGAAGGAGTATGTAACTGTCGAGATACATTGCATGATTGCTCGAATCCAGTCCCGGTGGAATCCCAACCGTGAGAGAACTAACGCCACAAAGTCCCACTCGAGACGATCGTAAGCCTTACTCATATATGTTTTAACCGCCATCGCACATCTCTGTTCCGCTTTAGATGTTTTTAGGAAATGAAGTACCTCATGAGTGATAAGGATATTATCACCAATTGCTCGTCCCGGGACGAAGGCCGACTGGTTTTCGGAGATAAGTCTATCCATGTAGGGTTGTAGCCTGCGGGTGAGAATCTTTGAGTAGATTTTATAGTAGACATTACACAGCGTGATGGGCCTATAATCCGAGACTTTCTGCGGGTTTTTAATCTTGGGAATCAGTCGTATGTTCGTATCATTCACATCCTCTGGCAGCGGCATACCACAAAAGAAACCCTGCACTTCCTTGACAATGTCCGAGCCAATCCTCTCCCAGTGGGTGTGGAAGAATCCCGCAGAGAAACCGTCAGGCCCGGGAGCCTTCTCCGCGTTGATTGAGAACGCTGCTTCCTTAATCTCCAGAGCCGTGGGGATTGCGATGAGTAGAGCATTATCCTCGTCCGAGATGATTGGGCTGAGGGCCTGATTAACTATCTCTTCTCGCTCTCCAGGCTTCGATGTGAAAAGATTATTGAAATAGCCGCCAATAACATTCACAATCTCTTCTTCCTTGTACACTAAGCCACCCTCTTCATTTTCCAGTACCGAAAAGGCATTTATCCTTTTTCTCACTTTTGTTATGGCGTGGAAGTAGCCGGTGTTACGATCGCCCAACTTTAACCAAAGGAGTCGGCTACGTTGTTTCCAAAATTCTTCCTCTTCTGAATAAGCTGCATCGAGTTGTTTAGTGATGTCTTGGATCAGCGCTATATCATTGGCCCTGCTCGAAAGAGCGACATTCAATTCCCGTTTCTTCTGCTCTATCAGCATCTTACTATTTCTTTGCTGTGTGCGGTTCCACGCTGAGATTGCACTCCTTGCATTGGCCAGCTTTTCCATGACCGATGAGTTGTGATCGCCTAACCAGGCCTCGGTAATCACCTTCTTTGCTTCTTCATTCTTGCAGAGCCTTCTATCATAACGGAATTGGCCCCTCCTCTTTTTACCTCCCTTATCAAAGAAAGAGATCAATGGCATATGATCAGATCCTTCATAGCCTAAATACTGACATCTAGCGGTTGGAAAGCTTTCGGCCCAGCGGGTATTTGCTGCTGCCCTATCAAGTCTGCATCTAACAAGGTAATCACCTCTCTGTCCTCTCCAAGACAATGGATCACCAGAATGCTGTAGATCATACAGATCTCCTTCCGAGAAGAAGGTACGCATATCCGCAAAGGATCCTTCTGGTCGTTCGATGCCTCCGTCTTTTTCATCGCTACACAGAATGTCATTCATATCGCCTGTGATGAACCAGGGAGCATCCCGGGCCTGAGCAACCGACAGGAGATGATCCCATAACACTTTTCGTTGCTTTTTATCGGTACTCCCATAAACAAAAGAAGCATAGAAAGACTTTCCTTCAAATTCCACCAACGTATCAATTACATTCGGGTTAGAGTCAAGAATTTGCAGATTTAATTCTTGCTTCCAGAACAGTCCTAATCCGCCAGCTCCATGACCCGTAGGTGGTATTAAGTGATGGCATTCGTATCTCAAATACTCCAGTTTCTTGAGTACGAATTCATTGGGGTGTTTTGATTCCATGATAAAGAGAATATCGGGGTCAAACTTTTTCGATATCTCTCCGAATCTTAGAACTGTCCGGGGATTCCCCAACCCCTGACAGTTCCAGCTTGCGATGGCTAAGGAGCGGGGGTGGAATGGATCCGAAAATCCATCCGACGCCTACTAGACTTTGGAATCATGTTAACAATTGGGAGGTTATCAGAGTTTGTTGCATCATCATCGTGGGGAATCCCACCACGAGATGGCTCTCCTCCACTTTTGCTACCTCATGTAGAGTTTCCAGTCCGAGTGGATTCAACCTGTAGTTTTTTGCGGACATTAGGCGGTTTGGTTTGTTGCACCTTTCTCTTTCGCGCGCTGGTTCCCGGTACCCCCGCTGGACTTCCCCGGACTTTCCTTGGCCCCGGAGGACGTCCTGGTTTCCTATTTGCCTCTGTCCCCGTGTCCTTAATTGTCCCTGTAGCCGGGGAGGTATTGGCATCAAGTTGAGGTCCTAGTCTGTTCAATATTGGGAGGCGCAGGTTAGCATTGCTATTGGCATTTGGTGGAGTGTTCCTATCCAGGTCAGAGTTTACTGGGCCCAATCTGCTGTTAGCTGAAGCTCGCTCTGTTGATGGGATCAAAGGTGAGCTTTGTCTACTCGCACTCGCACCAGATATACCAAGCCTATTAGAAACTGGAATTCTGTCTGAGGACTGCTTCAGGGGAGATTCCTTCTCGGGGCCAGTAGTCGTTTTTCGAACCAGGGATGTTCTGACAACCAGAGCAGCATTCGCTTCCAGTTGACCCTGGGCTTCCGCTTGTATTAGTCTCTCCCGTCGGGCTGCACTCTCAGCGGGATCAATGCAGTTGCCATATTGTAATATAGCTCCTCTGACTTCTTCCACTGCGTCCGTAGATTTGTCTCTAGAGAGATTAATCTGCGTGGTCCCCAAGGGAGTCTCCTTATGACCTATATGTGGGTTGTCTCTTGCGGCCGCTTGTTCCATGCGGAAGTCATCCTCCTGTCTGGGTGGAGGAGTATACAGATTCCCATTATCATCTGACTGGCGCTGCCAACCAATTCTAGGCGATATAGCAGAGTGGGACTCCCCACGAAAGTTTCTGAAGTTGTCATGGCATTGATCCTCAGAATTCCTTGCGTAACGATCTACGTTTCGGCGGGGAGGGTTGTTACGATATCTATCTCTTGGTTGCCATTCTTGTCGAGAAATTGCTCTGTTTCTCTGAGCTGGGACTGAGCCTACCCCTCTAGCTGAAGGCCGGTCAGCGTGATGATGAGCGGGTCTAGCATGGCCTCTAGAACGATCACTCCCTCGAGATTGGGAGTCTCTAGCTCGTAATGCATCATAGTTGTTTCTTGAGCCCTGTTGGGTATTGTGAGTATCTAGATCTTTACTAGGTAGAGCTCCTTCATGTGACGCCATTAGTGCTTTCTTTTCATGTTTTGCCTCAAGGCAGTCACGGACAGCATGGTCAAGTCTGCAGCACTTTTCACAGTGTTTGTCTAACTTCTCATAGACTAAATGTGCAGTGACTTCATCTCCATTAGGATACTCAACAATGGTAGATTTAATAAGAGGGAGCCTCCCATTAATGTGTACTCGAATGCGCATCGTCAGAGCGGTAATTTCAGCTGTTTCAAAAGTTCCCAATGCCTTGGGCCGCTTCATCCGTCCAGAGATGAACTGGAATGCCTTGGATCTTAATCCAAAACGGAATCATCGACGGGAAGTTTGGAGAAGTAGTAGGTATCCACCTTTCAAGGATAATCATCCAGCGAGCATAGTGATAAGGCTGCTTTTCTAGTACTGTGAGGAGGTCAGATTCCCGTTCGAACTGAAATTGGAACATGCCAGAGCCCAAGTCTGAGCCGACTGGTGCAATATCCGTTTTCCAGTGGTCTATAAAAAACGGTATTAGCGACCACACTTTCTGGGCAGAAGGATTTGTTACTCTGCCTATAAGCGTAAGAGAATGTTTCTTGAGCAACGCTGAGTTATCGGGTTCGGATAGACGAACCCTAGCAGTTCGAGGGGCTGGGTGATGTTCGAGGACCGCCGCCTTTCCTTTCTCCGCACTCGA
>QGKV02000571.1:35675703-35704897 GCA_003260655.2 Brassica cretica
AAATTGTATGAATATATGTTATTATGTATATGTAATTATTTTAATTTATAACTTTTAAAACAGTCAGTAAATGGATTAAGTTATGTTATATATTATTTACTGTAATAAATTAATAATGAATATGAATTATTATAAAAAATGTTATTTCTTATTCAATAAATCAAATTGAATTAATATTCATATGTAATAAAATTAAAAATCATTACGAAATTTCTTTATTTGAAATTAATATTAAAGAAATAAATATCTATATTTTAAATAAAAAATCTTAAGAGATATTGTTAAAATGCAATATTAGAAAAGATACTCAATAATATCTTTTGATCATATTTTGAAAATATTTAAATAATATGTCAAGATTCTAGGTATATTTAATAATAAGTAAGTTTGTTGTATGAAAAATAATAAAAACTAATTAAATGGAATGGTCTTACTTAGACTACTTGAACAGTAAAACATGAAAACAAGATTACATTGGTTAAAAAAACGTTTGTTAATAATAATTAATGAAACTTCATAATTGAATTATTCTCTTATTAATTAAGTGGGTTAAGCTAAAATTGTGCCCAAAATCAATATTTAGTCTAACACTGAGCCAAAAAGTGATGATTAATCTTAAATTATGTTTGTGTTTCATGTTTTTTTTTCTTTATGGGGTCAACTAATTTTTTTGTGAAGTCACAAAATAATTTTGATAACAAACACACATAAACTTTGAAAATAAGTGGGGTCAGCTGACCCCACTTCCACTATACTGCGAAGTGACGACCCTCACACTTTTTTATTCTCTTTTTTCACCTTTTAAATATTTTTTCTAATATTTTAGTTTCTAGAAGCGAGTGGAAAAATCAGACTTGATGATGCTCCTAGAATATCTTCATTGTTCAGTCTCTCAAGAAAGATATCTAATAAATATCACACTAATAGTTTTAATTTAATTTAATCAATAATTAAATTACATTTGTTACATGTGTATCTTATTTTGGTTGGGTCTCTCATATAAAAGACCTAAATTCACTTTCCTACATTTTCTCATTTCCTTTTTGTTTTTTGTTGAAAAGGAAGATGTTGTTGCCTTCACAGTCCTCACTCCTCACCAAATAAATTACATGACTTCGCATGACGTGTATATTCAGTCAAATATCCAAAATGGCATGAGACATTGCGAATGACTTTAATTTTATATTTATACTAATCACAACAAAATCTCCCACAAAATATTTCATAACTAAATTTTATATCCTTAAAAATTCAATTAAAAACTTTCACTAATATATATACGACTAATCCATATTTTAGTCTTTGATATTATTTTATCCTAGTATTTCAATATTAAATAATCTTCTTTTTAAAATAACTTGAAAGGTTCCGAAACCAAACTCGATTAATTCTCTTGAGGTTGGTCCATCGACGACAGACAAGTCCAGCTACTCTATGTGGGAGTTAGATATCCACACCGTTTAGCCACACATATAGGTAAAATCTGCATGGTTTATTTCAAACCTGGAAATTTTAGAACTTTTCTAAGCATGTCTACCCATCCGACCATATTTACGTGGTTAATATTCAATAATATTTTTTCATGGTTTATATCAATATACGATACTCGAGTATGATAATATGAGAGAAACATCTTCATTGATTATTTTTATGTCGACGGCTCATAGTATCTCTCTGAAATGTTTCCAGCACTCTTTAAAAATGATTTATTAAAAAATTATATGGAAAACATGATATATGACATTATGAATTTATTTGTTTGTTTTTGGTCAAAGAATTTATAATCATCATCATTCTTACATAAGAATATTGACCATCATAAATTACTTTGATAATTATCTTGGTTACTTCAACATGTAGACGTGGCCATCTAAACTTGCGGGGAAGTAGCAAAGTGTTTTAAAGATGGATCCTTTATAAAATCACAAAAACATTGTTGCTGTGGTTTTTAGTGTTGGGGAACATTGTGGCGATGGTTAATCTCCTACGACTATAGCTAGAAAACATCTTGTGATATCTTTTTTTTTGAATTATACAGGGACATCCTGGTTCCACAGAAGTGGTCCAGACTAGTCACGTGTTGCCGCGTATCGGTTTCCTGTCGAAATGTTAATTTCCCAGTGGCCGGGACTCGAACCCGTGGCTTCAACGTATTGGGCTTTTACCCTCAAGTTAATCACCATCAGACCACAAGCCCTGGTTTCTTGTGATATCAATCTCGGTGCAAGGCGGTTTCGTATATTTTACGCCCACTCTTGATTTGATCACAGCTGGAGATAGCACGAGGATTACAACAACGGCGATGAGTACTATTAGTTTTGTACACTTCATGTCTTGTGACTTTCTCTCTCTCATGCATGTCTTCCAACAATCGGTGGTCAACATAATTAAGTAAGAGAAGCACCCAATAAAATTTCATCAAACTATTTCTTTAGGTTCGTTACTGAATATCACATTTAAAGAACATAAGTTTGTTTTATTCATTTAATAACTACGATTTTTTTTTAAACGTTATATATGATTTATTTAAAACATTGCACAGAATTGACATACTATAATGAATTTCCAATCATCATCAGTCTTACATAACATAATTGTTCTTCATCATATAATACTTTTATTAATTATCTTGGACTTCAACAAGTAGGATAAGGAATACCGCAAGACGCTAGAGCCGCATGACCTTGAGGGGAAGTAATGTATGGCTTTAAACCTGCATTCTTTATGAAATCACAATAACATGGTTGTTGTACATTCAGATTCCGACAACATTCTGGCGATAGTGGTGCTCCATAGAGTATGGCTGGAAAGCATCCTGTGATATCAATAGTGGTGCAAGGTGTTTTGATAGATTGAATAAGTTGGGAATTGATCGGAGCCGTTGATGAAAAGAGGACAACAACAAATGCGATGGATGCTAGTGTTGTAAACTTCATGATGCCTTGTGACTTTCTATCCACTTACAATATTGATCTTTGTTTTTGTTCTTATATTCTAAAATGTATTTGAGATTTTGAGTAGGATGGTGAAGTTATTTATGTAGCACCATAACTGCAATGCAAACAAAATTAAGTCAATGTTTCATTGGTTTTCTATAATAGTTCGTGACCAGAAAGGAAAATTGTTTGACCAAAAGAAAAGAAAAGAAAGTGTATGGAAATATATGATATGAAGAGATTTGATACATTTGCATAGGGGTGAGCATTTTACCCGATATCCGAACCCGTATCGGAATCCGACCCGAAAAACCTAAACCAAAATCTGAACCGAAGTAGTAAAATACCAGAACGGATATTAAATTAGGAGAGATTGAATATCTGAACCCGAATGGATAATATCCGAATCTGAATGGATATCTGAAGATAAACGAATATATGAATACTTAACCCTATATTCTATTTTACTTCTCTAAATTTATTCAAAATATTTATATTGATGCTGCATATGGCTCAAAATCAGATAATACACATAATTATGAACAAAATCATTTGCTATACACTTAAAACACATATCAAGCTCTTGTTTTTTACATTAACAAAAGTTGCATCCAAAATTTTAAAATAACAATTAAATTAGTTTCTTTCTATTTTTAAAGTTTTATCTTCAAAACATATTAATAGTTTAATCTATTAAAACTTAGAAAACCAGTTAAGTTAAAAGTATATATTTTAAATACAAAAATCTTAAACAATGAAGAATTTATTTATTTTCCTTCATAATCTAAATATTCGAAGACCCGAAATAACCGAACCTGAACTTAAAATATTTGAACCCAATCCGAAATGTAGAAATACCCAAACGGGTTTTATATTTCTATACTAAAATACCCGAAAATCTGAAATACCTGATCATAACTCGAACGGATATCCAAACGCCCATCCCTACATCTGCAGATAGATTTGATACATATCCAAATGAAATAATTGAAAATATTCATAACTGAAAAGATAGCAAAAAGAATTGGGCTTGTGGCTAAGAAAAAGAAAAGAAAAAAAAAAGACATTATAAAAATGGTCAAACGAGTTTGTAGCCAAGATTTAAGAATCTGAGTGTATCTAGTGAACACCTAAGTTTTATGTACACATGACCAAACCTTAGAAACCATCAAAAAATGGAAAAAGATAGTTACTATTACAGTAGAGTTTAGCTTAGAATCCAGGTATATAAACAGCAAGTGGCTATGTGCAGGTGAAGAGTACTCATTCATAAACAAGATAACATTTACAAAATCCCCAAAGTTCCAAATAATATGATAACTCTAACAAGATTCTGCAATCATGAACAAACCTGAAGTCCAAGAGCCCATTTACGGTCACTTGGGACTTGTGATCTTCCTCCCAACCCGTACTGATCCATAGGTGAAGGAACCCAGTGGCCTACAGGTGAAGCAGCGGCTTCAGCTGGGCGCATAGGATTTGAACCACTGTCCTAGACAAGTAAAATTGAAAATGTGAAAATGTTAGTACAAAACACAAAGGAATTATGCATATTTATATGTTGGAAAGCTATAAACTGAAGAAGAAAAGAAAAACACATACTGTTGTCTCCTGAAACTTGGATTCAAGATAGCCACTTGGAACACGGAACCGGTTGTCTAATAGCAGGTAGTATGTAACATTAGCCTGAAACAAACAGCAAGTGACATTTCTGCAACTATTGTAAACTAGTATTTAAAAGCATAACAGACAGAAACTACTACATACATCGTTTTGTACTCTGTTGCGAAGAGATTCCATAACCTGGTTTCTGTCAAATCCCATGTTAACCACTTCTTGAACTATCTCTTCGTAGATCTGCCACAACATAAGAGAAGTTTGTTTACTATCACCGCAAGTGAATGTTTTGATGTTCCAAATGGTGACGAAACAAACCTTTTTGGCCCGCTCAACTGTATCTGGTGGAGCAACAGCAAGATAACGAGGAAGATGAGTCTGGAACCAGCGGTGTTGACGGATCTCAGGAATGCTGATTCGTTTCACTGGGTCAACTATGAGCATCCTTGGGATCAGGTCTCTAGCATCAGGTGATAAATGACTTGGAAGAGTGTAAATACCACCCTAGAGAGAAAAATAACACCTCAGTTAATTACTTCACATAATAATGATGAATCAAAGTAGATTGCACAGTACCTTAATTTTCTTGAAAAGGTTGGGAATGTTTTCATCATCAAAAGGAAGAGTACCACAGAGTAGAGCATACAATATCACTCCGCAGCTCCATACATCTACTTCAGGTCCAGCGTATAATTTTCCTGATATAACCTTACAAGTAGGAAGGTATGGTTCAGATAGATACTCATAATCGAATGAAAGGAGAAATGAGACATGAGTACATTACATAAGATTACTGAATACCTCAGGAGCAGCGTAGTTGGGGCTTCCACAGCTCGTCTTCAGAAAATGACCATCCCTCATGACATTACTCAGTCCAAAGTCAGCAATCTTAATATTGCACCTCGAGTCCAACAGCAAATTCTCAGGCTTGAGGTCTCTATGGACAACCATATTGCGATGGCAATACTCCACACCAGATATTATCTGCTCGAAGTCAAACACTCAAAACTCAGTGGTTGTGTGGGTAAGAGATAAACAAACAAAACCTGGTGGAAAAAGTTACGAGCCTCCTCCTCTTGTAACCTGCCTTTCTCTACAATGTAATCAAAGAACTCCCCGGACTTGACAGGAAAGCTCTGAAGCTTAAGAGTGGCTAGCCGAGTGGCATGTGTTATTAACTGCAGACCTATCATTAGCTTGGTTTACTCGCCTATTGTTTGAATTAAAAACTTTGGTTTACACTTAGATTTAGATACGCATCAGTGAGGGCAATAGAGCCGAGGACCGGTGGAGACGACAAGCAATGGCTCACTTATTGGGCTCTTTATTCACTTATCGAACTCTTTGAGCTCACTTTCTACAGACTCATCGAATGGTAAGTTTATTACACTATCTGAAGAGGCTTTCTTGATCTGCAAGCTTCTGTCTCTGAAAACAAAGTAAACCATATGTTTTTCTCGAATAGATATAGCTGAAGCTCTTACAAACATCTGATAAATTGATGTCTAGGATCTCACCAACCTTATCTTGTTATAGAAAAAAATGCTTTGATACAAATTGGTTAGGGTCAGTATTTTTTTAGCTTTGGTGGAGCCCAAGTAAGTTGTTTATACCTACACAACATAGATTGAGCTAACCAAAAGATGGTGGTAGATATAATCATACATTTGCATTCTATTTGATAAAATATTGTGGATGTTTTATAACCTTTGGAGTGTGCTAGTTTTTTAAACTTTTGAGGTTCATGTTTTGATCAGGATTCCGTTATGGCAATACGCCAAGCTAGCCTTAACATGTTGGTTGGTGTTGCCGGGCATTCTTTTTGTATATTATATGGATGATCCGATCCGCAAGGGCCATGATTGGGAATGAGCGGTGCTTCTTATCTCTATGAGCACTATGTGCAGATCATTTTTTTTAAGCCCACATAGTGCCAACGTGTGGTACGTACCAGTTAAGAAGGATGATGATGACTTAGCAGCAGCTGCTGGGAAATTTACTCCGGGAAATGATTCCAGTGAGCCTACAGAAAAGCGTGTTAGCTCGGTATATGACTTCTAAACTCTTGTCTAAAACCTTTCATGAAACCTTACTGATTGATCTGAATGTTTTGTTGATTGTTCCTATTCTTTCAGGTGGATACATCAGCCAAATATGTTGGTGGCTCGGCCTTTGATGATACATATGTCTACTAGTAAAGCTACTTGCGAGTTGTGGGCCTGTGGCAAGTTGTAGCTTAATCTCGTCACCCAGCTTGGTGTACCATATACTCTGTATTTGCTTTTTGTTTTTGTGTTTTTTTATGGGACCTAAAAGGTAGAAATATTGGACCTGAAAATTGCGGTTCTTGAAAGTATTAACCGTCCAAGAAAAAGCGGAGAGAGACCAGATCGATAGAAAAGTCAGGTAGAGAACAGGGTGAAGACGAATCGTCTTCAGCGAGATAATGGAAGAATCTCATTTTCCCTATTCTGTTTTTGATTTATTTTTTGTAAAGCTTTCACACATTCGTGATGGGGTTCTTAAAAATAATTAAATCTTTATATATAAAAGAAGCTTTGCTTCTCTCCCAGGTATGCCACGTAGGCGGATAGGTCAGAAATTCGTGCAAGGAGAACGCGACACCTGTCCGCTTTAATGAAACGCTGTGCTGCATTGCGATTCCATACGGGCCTTTTTTGCTTTTGGATGGGTTCCAGTCCGTTCGTCGCGGCCCTGTGAATTATACCCAAAGGCGCTACCCCGCTAAACCTAATCGTCTCCTTTGTTCATCTGATTTTTACTTCGGCGGCGAAGATGAATCTCATCATCTTCTTCTTGCTGTAATTAGGTCAACCGACTATGGAGTTTCTGGAAGTGTATTTGAGAAAAATCTTGGTAATGAATCTCTGGATCGAGCTTTGTTCGTGTTGTTTCGTTTGAGATTCTTCTCCTCTGGACCGTTATGGGATGCATTGATTCAAGCCATTAACGACCTTCTTTAATCCTTCGACCCATTACAACTACGTTTAATCATTCAATGCATATTCCTCTCTTCTCAACCTAAAGAGGCTATATAAGTACCTACCTGTGGAATGGATGAATATCAATCTCCGAACTACGATTTCATTATCCTGTAATTGCATATAATTTTTTTCGTAATTGTTATGTTTATACTAACGAAATCATTGTATTTGAATTTGTAGATGGGTTACCTAAAAGAATGGTCTCTTCTGGAGAGATTCTCTGCCAGGAGATAATTCTTCTGAAGAGTAAGCCAGCAAGCTTCGTCTTCCAATTATTGGAATAGCTGTGGTGAGTGTTTGTTTTGGCTTACTTTGTATCATTAGAGTCCGTTTCTTGATTTTTTTTTGTTTTTTTTTTTTGTGTTGTTAGGTTGATATTTTAGATCTCAAGCATACTGTTAGTTCAGCGATTGATTCGTGCATGGTATGGCATCTTCTATATTCCTATTGATTTCTTTTCTTTGCAATGTCTCTTCTGCTGGAAGAATATAAATTTTTAGAAATGCAAACTCTATCTGCGCTGTACTCTCCATGTGCACTTACTGCATAGAAGTGGTTCCTTCTTATATGCATATGACCATAAGGCTGAATTGTTTCGAGTATTAGTTACTGGTATGAAGGCAGTTTCTTTCAGCTCTGTCAGAAAATTTTCAGTGCACTTATCTTGAGTGGTTTAATCTTACAAACTGCTAATTGTTTTGTGGACCTTATCTAAATGCATTTTTTTTATTGTTTGCNGGTCGCTCCGGGCTTCGCTTCGTGTCGTCTTGCCATAGAGACGCGAGCGACCTCGGGGAGTCGCTTTGGGAGGTCGCTCCGAGAGGGGTGTGAGATGCGAGCGACCTCGGTGCGTCACTCTGGGCAAGTCGCTTCACGGGGTGAATATGGCGAGCGACTTCACGGGGTCGCTCCAGCTAGGTCGCTCTGAGAGGTGCTTTGGAGCGACCTCATGACGTCGCTTAGGAAGGTCGCTCTGAGAGGTGGGACATAGCGACTTCGTGATGTCGCTCCGGGAGGTCGCTCCCATGCTCTGCTCGTTTGATGATCACCTATTTCACCTCCTTTGAGCTCCAAATGCATCCAAATGTCCCCAAGAACTCCATGTGGCACTCCAGTACCTAATAGAGACTCATGTATGCAAAATGTAACCTAAACATGTCTAAATCCTAATCTCTATGATGAAAATGTTTATGAATGAATGGATAAAACAATGCAAATATGCAAAATATCAGATCCTCCGTTTCAACATCATCATCATTGTCGCGAGAAAGATAGTGATTCACTTGCGGCCGTTTGAAACCAGGGAAAGGGTCACGAAGAGCAGACCATCTCACTTTCCAAAATAATGGAAAATCCTCCAGTTTGTATCGAATATTGAACCAAGGGACACCTTTGTATCAGAATCTAAACACAAAGAAAAATATATTAAATTTTACAGAGCAAACAAATCATCGCACCAATTATCGGATTGCAGATCCGTGTCACCAATATATGCAATCCAATTAACAGATCCAGTGATACTGGCCACCAATATGTACAAATCAATCGCCGGTATCAAGATCTTAGATTTGTCATTGAAAATCTAAAAAAAGAATAAAAGATATTGAAAACAGAAGGTAAATCATTCGAACAAAATTAATAAAATCAGAAGAATATAACTTGATCACTCTAAAAAAGAGAAAATATAAGACACTAATATGCAGACTTGATGAAAGAATCTTAAAGGAAATGATGATAGAAGAGGGCGTTCATAAAAAAAGATGGCGTTCGTAAACTCGTATAAGAAGGAGAGAGATGATTATAAAACAAAATAAAACAAGTAATGAACTAAAGCTCAAGCGGAATGGGACGTTTATAAATACCGGTGAGGGATTAGGTCAAGGGCAATCAGACAATTGACAATTAACAATTAATGTTAATTCGCCAGATGTCACGCATTCAATTGATCAATTAAATATATCTACTTACCATTATTAAAAAATTATCTTTCTTTTTTTACAAAACGTAATATTCTCTTTTCTACTATTTTATTAGAAATGGTAGTATTCTCTTCTTTCTATGTTAAACATAAAATTAAAAATCATAATCATGAACGTACTACATGCAAAGTACAAGCATCCTGTGAACACAAGTTCGCACAAATTCCAAAGAGAATATATTTACAGATTTTCTATATACAAAACGAAAACGAAAACAGGAAAACAGGAAAATCAGTGGACCGTTAGGTGAAGGGGTGATTAACGCACACGTTTTCATAATCAAAATTATCCTGATGTCACGCGTCAAATCTTTACCCAGACAACTGTAAATCATACTTTTACTTACCTCGCTAACAAATATATTATCCTTGTTGTTTTATACATCAATTAGGGAAGTTATAATACTCTCCTCTTTTGTTTTACAAGTTATTCAAAGGAAAAGTCGAACGTGTATCGTCTCGTCTGGCCAAGTACCAACAAAAGAGAAAGATATAATTTTGTCGTCTATGCCATACAGAAACAATCAAACTTAAACAATTTTTGGAAAAATAAATATAGATATAGATATATAAATGTTGGTTCTTAATTTTTAAACCGAAATCTACCATTGACAAACCCTAACCAAATCGTATTATATTCGGTTAATTTTAATTATCGAAAATCTTTAGTTAATTGATAACTGAAAACCGTATCGGTTTGGTTAACAAACTATCACAAGGCTTGTTTCTATCATCTCCACATAACTTTTTTCTATCATCTCCATTCTCCACATAACTTGTTTTCATCATCAAACTAAGTGATTGATGGCTCTGTGTTCCACTTGTCCACCATATATGCGAAGATGCCTGTGTCACCGTCCACACAAAAACACATTGAATAGTTTCTTTTGTCTCTAATCATGCTAGGTCCTTAAATACGTTAGTTTTAATTTGCGTTTTAATTACAAAGTTAGTTGAGAGGCTTTACCTTTCTCTATTTGGCGACTGAACATACGTGGGTCGGTAATGAACTTTCGTGAGGGATCCATAAAGAACCTTTGGATTGGTACGTTTGAATTTACTGATTTTATTTAGAAAAAATTGGAGTTGTTCGGTATGTAGCATGTTTTTCGAATAATTTCAAATAATTCAGGTAAAATAATTTTTTTGATTTTTTTGAAAAAAACATCCTATACTGGAAAACACCAATCTTCTACAATGGGAGCCAATATTTTGAACTTTATTTATTTACATTTTTTTTTTGTTTATACAGGGTATAAATAATACATGCAAATTAAATAATATCTCTATAAAATATTTACCTTTTTCGTTTACAAAAAAAAATTGGTTGAAATAATCTTAGCAAATTAATGCGAAAATATCTAGCATATGACAAAATATATGGATACCAGTTAATCTATACTATTATTTATTAATTTACATATTTTTTAAAAAAAATTGTGTTGTGGTATTAACATTTATAAGGTGAAAATAAAATATCTTTTCTTTGTTATGGTTATCCGGTTAAACCGATTTTTCCTTTTCAGAATATTAAATGTTGAGCTTTAATTAATGGAGAATTAAAATGTCAAGCATATGTTATATAAATGTCATAGAAACATTTATATTTTATATGAGAACTATATTATAGCTATTATATAATTGTATATATTTTATATGAGAACTATATTATAGCTATTATATAATCTATACTATTAAAGCAGAATACTTCTTATGAATCTGCCCCTGAATTTTCCATTTAATTACAAAACCTTTCATTCCCCTTTTCAATTGTTTTTAAGGCTTTTTCGAAAATTTAAAGCCCACCACTTCTATACTTAGATTTTCGTTTTTAAGGCTTATTTTATCGTCTTTATATCCCATTTCTTACTATAAGATTTTCGATATCAAATCAAATAAAGAGAATATCCTCCATCTTGAGGAACACGCAGAAAAAAATATTGACTGTTTGACATGGTAATTGAATTTTCCAAAAACTCATCTTAAAATATAGAGAGATTCGATTTTCCAAGTCGAGATCCCCCAACTTTCTTCCCAAGTTTCTCCTAAACCTAACACCTCGCTTTGAATCCGATCAATATTATAAATAGGCAGCACCAGGTTCCTATTCAAAGTCACACCTTCGAATAAACCAAAAAACAAACCAATGGCTACTAAGAATATTGCACCTTCGATGCAAATCCAAGCATCGAGAGGTCCTAATGAACAATCTGTCGTCTTCGGCGACTTGAAACCATGGAAAAACACTTGGTTGGTTCATGTAAAGGTTCTACACGCTTGGAAACAATACATTCAATCCGTGGAGACCGTGGAATTCGTCTTGGCTGATGAGATTGTAAGCGTTCGTTACTGTATTTTTCAGTCGATTATGTTTTATTTAACATTTTGGGATTGGCTACTAATATTTTAAATNGACAAAACCAGAGAACGGCAAACCCTGACCTATCTCGAAACACCCAAACAGATCCGAAGCCATCCGACGCCATGGTGGTTGTTATGGAGTCAACACGGAAGAGAAGTCCCCAGCAAAGCCCTCAACTTTGCGTTTCGTCACAGATCCGAAGAGTTCGACGGGGAAGTTCTAGCGAGAGCACCGGAGGGAAGAGACAGGGAAGGACATGGGAGGCAGCGAAGCTGACCAGAGACACAGTGACAGCGACACACTGCGCGTCCGGCGAACCCTCCGAGGTGAAAATGACCCAGATCCACCGCGAGTCAAACCCTAGATCTACTATCCCAACGACGCCTCCTGAAGAGATCCGACCAGCCACGACCTCGCCATCACTCCGGAGAAGCTAGGTACACACCCAGAAACCGGTTTGGTTCGCCGGATCCGGCCGCAATCCGACGAAGAACCAGAGGTGATGAAGCAAGGAAGAAGTGCGCAAATCGGGGCTCGACGGAGTTGAGGTTTGGATAAGGAGAGAAAATTGGGGTGGCGACCGACGATTAGCAACCACCGCCGGCCACCGGAATCGAAATCAAGATGGTGAGGTTCGAGAAAAGACGACTTTGGGTGGGGAGTGATTTGAGAGAAAGTTTCCGCCTCTGCAGCTTTCGCGTTTCTATATATATGACCAACTGCATGCAGCATCAACTACATTTCAAATATCTTTCAATGCTTTCCACCAAAAATTCCTGGAGTTATTATTCACCGTCTAATGCAAGGTTATTTGAAGGCTGACAATTATGCATGTTCTTTTTCAAATGCATTCGGATTTTGATAAGACTACAGGCACAAAGTGAGTTCCATTGTAGTTTTGACATTTCAATTTATCTCATTTTCTTTTGTTATGCCCACTTGCCTAAGATTTTTTTTATGATATGATAAACACTCTGTCCCTCTGGCCAAGTTTCATAGCCGTAAACAGACTATTTATTAAAAGATCAGTAGTTCCCCAGAAACACGTTGTTGAAATACAAATGCCAAAGAAACTTATCCAAGCCTCTACACTGTCTTCCTAAGTAATCATAAGGTTTCTAGAAAGTAAATATAGCGATGGATGTGTAAATTAGTAAATATAGCGATGGATGTGTAAATTCCATCGGAGATTCTTAAGGTAATCGGGAAGACAACCTTTAGTTTTCTTTAGGGGTGAGCGTTCGGGTTCGGTTCGGATCTATTAGGGTTTTGGATTTTCGGGGTCAAAGATTTTAGCCCCATTCGGATATTTTTAAATTTTGGTTTGGGTTCGGTTCGGATCTTTTCGGGTTCGGATTCGGATAACCCATTTAAATTATTTTTAAAAATTTTTAAATTTATTATGTACTTTAAATTTCTTAAAAGCTATAAAGAAAATAATATATCACATATAAATTTGAATAACATATGTCAAAATACCTAAACTTAACATAAAAATTGGTTTGGTTTGAATATTTAGATAGAAGACTAATAGATATTTCAAGTATTTTTGGTGTTTTGAATGTATTTTAGCTATTTTAGATGTTACTTTTGACTATTTGTATATATTTCCAAGTATTTTGGACAGTTTAAAAATATCTTATATCTTTTGGATGCTTTTAATATACGTTAAATCTAAAAATAGTTAATATATTTAGGTATATAAATCTATTTTGGATACATTCGGGTATCCAAAATACTTCGGTTCAGATCGGTTTCGGTTTCGGTTCTCTAGATACAAATATTTTGAACCCGTTCGGATATTTAATATATTTCGGTTTGGAATTGATACTACTTTTTTGGATCGGGTTCGATTCGGTTCGGTTATTCGGATTTGGTTTTTTTGCCCAGCCCTAGTTTTCTTCGTTTAATCTGCCGCACAGACTCACAGTCACCGAATCACATGTACTCATCATCGGTAAATTATCTTGATGTTTATGTAATAACTTTTGACTCGTATACATAAGTAGACATGGGTAATAACTAGGCTTGGGCATAATATCCGTAACCCGAAATCCGAATCGAACCCGAACCGAAAAACCCGATCCGTATCTGGTCCGAAATGTAAAAAATATTCGAATGGGTCTTGTAAGGTGGTAAAAAACATATCCGAACCCGAAGTGTTATTAACCGAACCCGAACGGGTAACCCGAAAAACCGAAAAAACCAAAAAATCCAAAAAAAATCCGAAGAAACCGATCCGAATGTCCAAATAATATACAATATAATTATATGAAACATGAATATATACTTCAAATATTCAATTTCATATTTATTTTGATATGTTATCTAACAATAAGTATTTAAATTTTAAATAACTATCTTAAATACTTAATTATATATAAATAAATATATATTTCTTATGTTTTACTTTTAAATTTTAGATTTTATTTCGGGTATATCAGAACCGATCCAATATAATCCGAATCCGAATGATATATGATTACTTTATGGGTTCTATGATGTGATACAAAACCAACCTGAACCCGATGTGTTATATCCGAATTCGACTCGTACTTGCAAATTTACTAGAATGAGACCTAGGAAGTGTTATAAAAGAGAACCGAAATCCGAAAAACCCGATCCGAACGGTAACGGGTACCCGAACGCCCAGGCCTAATAATAACCATATTAGAGCTGAAAATTCGCAAAAGCCATTTTAGTGTTGTTATGTAAAGAAGCTTTTTATTGGATAAATATTGTATATTTAAAATACATGTATGAAAACTTTAGATCTCTCTGATTATTTTCCAGTTTCTGGATTTAGTTTCCTCTTCTCATTTTGTTTGGATCCCCAAATTTATGTATCACAAGTTTCAATCTGTTACGGATATAACCTAAAATTCATTAGCAGCACACAGAGACATGCATATGTAATTATATTCAGGCCCGTTGAATGCTTTAGCAATTTAAAAGGGGAATAGGTAGTGAATAGCTTAGCTCTATCTTGGCTGAGTAATCTTTAAAAGTATTTCTAAAACTTAGTATAAGAGACATCATCTGCAATGGTTTATCAATCAGTGATGCTCTGTCTTTGAGAGACAATTGATGTGAGTGTGTGAATGTACGATATCCAGTGTATGTAGGATAAATGAAACAAAAACACATATAAAGATCTTTTTCGATATCCAATTAATAGATCGAGATGTATTCTAAAATCACATATCAATGTGAAATATTATTTGTTTTCACACTTACCTGGACGGGGTCAACTTATGATCAAGAAGATGAGTGGCGCTAGTGACCTCCATTGCACTAAGGAGGGGTGCTTAGTCTAAGGTCTCCCCAAGTGGGAGAGCCTGTGTCATCATTTGCGGCAGAGGGGTCCTGCGTCCGCGCGGCTCCTACCATCGATTCTTAGTCTTAAAGTTAATTTCTTAGATATCTTAATTGCTATTCTCTAGTTATAATGCTGATCTCCTGAAAAAAAAAGATGCAATGAAAGTTTATTATCAAACGAACAGCCGCATACTCAGAAGCAAAAGCAGAAAGCTGCGTCTGCCAAACAAACAGCACCAATGAGATTGTATTTAATGAGGCTATAATCGAGGAAAGAGAGCAAGGGATACAAGAAATCCAGCAGCAAAAATTGGCGAGGTGCAAGAGATCTTCAAAGACTTAGCTGTTCTGGTACATGATCAAGGCACCATGCTTTGTAAAACTGATTACTTTATGTCCTCATATCCTTAATCAAACACATGTTTGTCCTCGTATCCGACGCTGCAACAGCACAAGGAAGATCCCATCTCGCAAAGGCCTCAAAGACACAAAGATCGAATTAAAAATATTTGATCATATGTGAATTTGTTTAGGATGATAATCAGAGACACCTATAAATAACTTCCTGTTGTTTATCTGGCAGATGTGCTTGCTCATGGTGATTTTTGGTATCATACTTACTCCTGATTGTTGTTATAGTGCTCGCTGTTTGTTTGGTCACTTCATGGCCCTCTTTGTTACACTACCATTTAGTCTGTACAAAGGGTGTCATTATAAAAAAAAAGAAGAACATGTGCGAAAAAAAACTAGTTTCAGACCTTGTCTATATCCGAACCATCAGATAGCTGAAACACTGACTGTAGGAGAAGAAGATGAATCAAGATCACCCTCCTTTTTGTTTACCCTTTTCCATAAGTCGGTTCTCTCTGAACCAGAGCACGTTTGTTATCTTTCAAGGCGCCTGCCAGTATCTCACTGGCACTTGCTGGGCCTTTGTTAACCTGAAAAAAATAAAAAAGAAGATTGTTTTGAGTGAGTGCTAATGATCTGATCCCCCATGTATATGTGGAGAAAGTAGTGATTGACCAATACATGGCCGTGTTATACTGCACAGCGAGAGGAGACTGCTTCCAGTTCTCATCTTGGAATAGAGGAAGCAAGCTCCACAAAGAATCACAAATGTTTGTGGTATGTCAAATTTGTAAGATAACGTCAAAAGAATGCATACCAGAAGAAGCATTTTTGACAGAATGTCTTTGGTGAATTACTCCCAGAGCCAGCCACCAGGTGCTGGGAAGAGAATACGCCCGCATGAAAAAGCTTGCTTGTTTCTTAGAGAGGTAAATGAAGGATGGAAGTGGAGAAGGGTGGCTCACTGCAACATATGTGCAGTATCATATTATGGTGAGAGGTTTCTGTGGTTGTGGCTGTATCATATAAATCCCCAAAGATAACATCGCCGCCGTGTGAAACTGGAGCCCTATTTGCAGGACCACCCACCTGGGAGCAGCTGATATAACAAAATGATCCCTCTGATGCAGGACTACCTTCAACCATAGCTTGATTCAGAAAAGCGGTTCTCAGAAACTCTTACCCGCTAGTGTTGCAAACAAACACCAAAGTCAGAACTAAGTTGAGCAGAGTTTTGTAAAAGGTTAAAGCGTTTGTTGTTCCAAATTCAAAGTCATACATGTATCTCCTCTGTTGTTTAATGGAGGAGACAAGAAGAACAGAAACTAGCCCAAACCAATGCCACCGAGACAATTCTTTCTGAAACTAACTGAAGATTTCATCATGCTACCAAATTCTTCCAATTACCAAAGATGTGATGGGAAATAAAATATTGAAATTCTTGTGAATCTTGGAGAGTTTTTGATAGGATAGGTAAATAAATCAGAGGTACTCGGTCCAGCCTCTCAGCAACCTCCTAATATAGTGTCCTAAATTCTCTGGTTCTATCTTGTGAAAAGCTCTGGTAGAAGATAAATTATGTAATGCATCCAGTTGAAAAAGTAGTTCAATTAAAAGCCACATGGATGACAAAGATTTCTCCAACCCACACATATAACATAAAAACAACAGTACTGAGCAAAGAAAGTTTAGGTACAACAACCACAACTTAGGTGGGGATTTCGCTTTGGGCTTCATCATTACGAGCATCTTCTTCTTTTGAAGATGATCCGAGCTGCTGCTTACTTGTACTGTGTCGGGCCCAAAAAAAAAAACAATTCATCAATAACCATCTGATTAGATGCTTGATATATATATATACACAGTGGAGATATGGTGACCGTGAATGTATTATACCTTGATGAAGACGACTTAGGCATTGTGGTCTTGGTTGTGGTAACATCAGACCACTTGAGGAGCATTCTCTGTTATAACAATATATAAGCTGAAATCAAATCAACCAAAATAACAAAATATTATTTGGAAAGAAAGTAAAATAACCTTCAACTTGGCAGGATCATTGCGCCGGTTCGAGCGACAAGGAGGAGGAAACAACACTGCCTTACGCGAATTACTTAAACTCCTAGTGAGAACAAAACATTTACCGACTGGTTTCCGCATTGCAACACTTTTGTGAGGGAGGGTGCTGGAAGGAAACCCTAGCGACCTTATATATATGCCAGCAATCTAAGCTATTAATTTAGGGTCCTAATTTTTATCTACTATTTAAAAGTTTTAGTAAGACCATTTGATTAATTACTTAATATGACATAATGATTATTCTTAGTCTAACAAATCTGTCGAGAAAATATAGATTTAAATTTTATTTTTAATTATAACAAAATTTGTTGAGAAAATATCTACCCAAATCTTATTAAAAGTTTTAAGTATTTTTTTAAAAAACCATGCAATAATTAATTCCGCAATTATTAATATAATATGATTATACATTAATGTTGATTAAATTTTTATTATAAAAAATAAATAAAATTCTTTGCTATTTTTATAAATTTTATAATATATTATATAAAATAGAAGTACTATATGAATTAAATAAAACAAAACTATATAAAATTGGTAAATTAACCTATTACATAAAGAAATATTCGTCGCAAGTGAAGATTCTAATTCAGACATATATAATATTTAGATGTCAAAAAAAAATTGCTTTCATTCAAATAAATAAAATAAACTATCATTGCTTTCATTTAAATAAATAAAAAAAACTATCATCCACCGTTAAAAAGGATTAAAATTCATAAAGTATGTATATTTTAAACAAAAAATATTAGCATATGTTAAACTTTTATATTTACAACTATATATTATTTAATTAATTTGAAACTCACAACAAAATATTATCTAAAATGATTATATACAAAATATTATAGTCATAGCTAACTTTTAGTTCATGTGTTATTTACAAAATAGGATATCAAGAAAATAATAATTCAAAATATATTAATGAAAAATCTATTTTAACTACAAATTTATTGAGACTGGTATTTTTTTAATATTTTATGTTGTTGCACCTACTGATATCTCTATGTTTTTCATTACAAGTATGACTCATTGCGTGTTTTTTTATCATTCGAAAATGGTGTCTAAAACAAAGTAAAAAGTATAAAACAAATGATTATATATTAATAATATTGAATAAAAAACCTAACAATAAAATTATAAAGTTACACAATATATAACAATAAAATGTAAATCATATATTTAAAATACTTACGATAATGTTAAATGTATACATATATAAAATAAAAATATATCCGCACGAACGTGCGGGTTAAACTCTAGTTTGGGCTTAGAGCAAGCTTTATAATCTTCAACCCATACTATTATTACCCAAACTACATTTTCTCTGACTTGTCTTTGAACCGGCAAACCGGTTTACATCGATAATATAGATTTTTTCTTGAAAATAACAATTTCCCAAGCTCTTCTTCATTTGCGATCCAAGTAAACAAAATGATATCTGACCGAATCCGTGAAACATGGTTTTGTCGGGTTATATATCCGCATGTTACATGAACTATGCATCCACATGTACGTACACTAAATTGTTCGACGACTAAAATGGTGCATGGCCAATTTAGCGCTGAGAACACCGAACGCATCTGTTGGATGTGATCAAATCTTCATCTTGTCTTATTAGATTCGAAGAATCGTATATCATATAGTTAAGTAACTAATTTATATATATATACACTAAACTATTCGTATCACACACCAAAGAGATACATACACATAGTGGGTTCTTTAAACACATTCCCTAACTACACATGCTGACATGCATCATGCACGTATGCGTTTAACCACGAGCAGTTACCAAATACTTAACTTGGGCCTTTAGCCTCCGGTCCATGTGCGTGTAAACACAGGTCTGGCCCTGGGCTAAATCCGGTGAAGCATAAACTTCAGGCACCAAATATTATAGCCGAATTTGGGGCGCCAATATTAATAATGTCTCATTGGTGTAGTGGCTAGAGAGCCTACATGTCTCTTCAAGATGGTGGGTTCGATCCTATTTAGGGGCATCATTTTTATAATTTTGCTTTAGGCATGTTTTTATTCTGGACCGGCGCTGTGTAAACACACAACAATTTTGCCGTTTAAAGTTTGCTAGTAAGAGATGCGTAAAAGTCCCACATCGATTACGTTTAAAGGGAAGAACTCGCGAAGCAGAGTATATAAAGAAAAGGGAAGTGTACAAACAAATTACTTACCTGGACGGGGTCATCTCTTGATCAAGAAGACGAGTGGCCTAGGCTAGTGACCTCCATTGCACTAAGGAGGGCGCTTAGTCTAAGGTCTCCCCAAGTGGGAGAGCCTGCATCATCATTTGCAGCAGAGGGATCCTGCGTTTGCGCGGCTTCTACCAACCATTCTTAGTCTTAAAGCAGTGTTTTTAAAACCGGACCGATCCGATGGTTGGACCGGGTTCGACCATGAACTGGTTATATAGCCGGGTTGGTCTAGTAATTGGTTCGACCATGAACCGGCCACCATAGCCGGATTATATTTCAAAATTATTAAACCAATAAAAACCACTAAAACTATCAAAAATCTATAAACCATCTATATAAACAAAAAACTAATTTATATTTATAATATTTTATGTTCAAAATTGATTTATATTTTAACTATGCATCATGTTTACTAATATTACTTTTATATTTACATACTAAAAAAATATTAAACCATATTATTGAACCAGGTTTGACCCAGTCGAACCATATTGAACCGTGACCCAAAATATTTCCGGTTCAGCTTCCGGTCCGGTTTTAAAAACACTGGTTTTGGGTTTCTGATAAAAAAAATTAGATTTTCAAAAATATAATTCGGATAATCAGATAAAATTTCAGATATTTTTCATGTCACCGGATCAGATTTTAGATAAAAATTATCATATTTTTTGAGTATTTAAATATTTTTAGGTATTTTTCTGTGTGTTTTAGGTATTTTTTATGTTGGANGTATATAAAGAAAAGGGAAGTGTACAAACAAATTACTTACCTGGACGGGGTCATCTCTTGATCAAGAAGACGAGTGGCCTAGGCTAGTGACCTCCATTGCACTAAGGAGGGCGCTTAGTCTAAGGTCTCCCCAAGTGGGAGAGCCTGCATCATCATTTGCAGCAGAGGGATCCTGCGTTTGCGCGGCTTCTACCAACCATTCTTAGTCTTAAAGCAGTGTTTTTAAAACCGGACCGATCCGATGGTTGGACCGGGTTCGACCATGAACTGGTTATATAGCCGGGTTGGTCTAGTAATTGGTTCGACCATGAACCGGCCACCATAGCCGGATTATATTTCAAAATTATTAAACCAATAAAAACCACTAAAACTATCAAAAATCTATAAACCATCTATATAAACAAAAAACTAATTTATATTTATAATATTTTATGTTCAAAATTGATTTATATTTTAACTATGCATCATGTTTACTAATATTACTTTTATATTTACATACTAAAAAAATATTAAACCATATTATTGAACCAGGTTTGACCCAGTCGAACCATATTGAACCGTGACCCAAAATATTTCCGGTTCAGCTTCCGGTCCGGTTTTAAAAACACTGTCTTAAAGTTAATTTCTTAGATATCGTAATTTCTATTCTCTAGTTATGATGCTGATCTCCTGAAAAAAACGATGCAAGGAAATTTTATTATCAAACAAACAGCCGCACAAATCGAACATCACTAATGAAATTGTATTTAATGAGGCTTCGGTATATAAATTTGAAATCAAATCATTTAAATTATAAGTTAAATGACTTAATTCGCGATCAACTATAAAAATTAAAAAAAAAATACAGAATAAATTATTTTATGAGATAAATTTAAATGTTAAAAATATAAAATGTTAATATTAAATACTAAATAAAATTAACACTTAATAATAAAATAAATTAAAGCTAAATCAGTTATTCAAAATTTTATTTCGCATAAGAGGTCTGAGATGATTAATCTTTAAAATATTTATATGTTCAAATCATAAAGATATATATTTTGCATGAGAGTCTTAAGAAATATTTTGTTTACAATTTAATTATAAAGATATATGATACGAAGTTTGATATAAATATTATTTTACATTTTTTTCATATATATATTTAAAAAAGGGGATTTGCCAAATATGATTTTCCAAATATGACTCAAAACGTGACTTTGATTGCAAAAGTATACCCAAACTTGAATCAAATGCAAAACCAACCTAAAAGACTTGTGAAATTACAGTTAGCCCCTTGTGACCAAACAAAAAAACACAAGCCATTTTTACGAATATATCCCCAATAAGTCGTCTGGTGTAGTTGATCTTAAAAATAATTTATAATTTTTTTAAAAAAATATTTTGAGAAATGAAAAATTAAAATCATGTAATTATAAACAGTTTTAAGTAATGTAAATTAAGATATAATAAAATTGAATAGTTTTCAGCATAGATGAGTGAAAGTAGTTAATCATGATATTCTTTGGTTTTATTTTTATGGTGAGACAGCATATGTTGTAGTATTGTATGTATTCTTAGGGTTAAATTTTGGAAAGCTTGAATATTTTTTTGAAAAAATAAATTTTTACATATAGGTGTTTATTTTTGTGTATAGTAAACACTTTTGAAGTTTAATTTGATTTTATGGAGTGTTTAGTTAGTTAATTAAGTTTATGGGTTATGTTAAGGGTCTAGACGACTAACTTGTAAGTCATCTGGTGAATAATTTAAACCAGACGACTTACATGTAAGTCGTCCAAATATTCTCACCTTAATTTTTTTTAAAATTATTTTTCCGCTTAAATAATTTAAATCAGACGACTTACAAGTAAGTCATCTAGGAAGTCTTTTATTTTAGTTTCCCGCCAAAAATATTTTAGTTTCCCGCTAAAAATATTAAAGTCTTCTGGGTGACTTACAAATAAGTCGTCTAGGAGGTCGTCTGAATCAAAAATATTTAATCTAATTGGATTTTTTGTCTCCCTATATAAAGAAAAATTTACACATTCTCTCTCATTCTCTCAAATGGTTGCAACAAAAATGTAATGTTAATCATTCTAAAACTCTTGAACCTCTCTGAACTTATAAACACTAAGCTTTATATCAATTTATTGTTTTTGTCTCATGTCTTTCTCACTAATTTATCTTGTTTTTGCATGTTTTTCATCACATGGTTCTCATCTTCTACTCATTTAAAGGTAGATCTATCAATTTTAGATACATATTTTTGTGTCTTCTATAAAAGTAGATTTATCTAATCTTGCACTCTTTTTCTCTGTTTTTAAGCGATTTGAACGTTTTTGGATATGCAAGTTTTTCAGATCTGGATTTGGATATGCAGGTTTTTCAGATCTGGAAGACGTATGGGATGACTTACCTGTTAGTCGTCTAAAATAAAATGCTCTAGACGACTTCCAGGAAGTCGTCCAACGGAGTCTTCTCCTATGTCTCTCCCTTTCATAACAGATATGAGCGTTTTGGTAAGTTTGTATGTCTGATTTTTCTTCATTTGGTAACTTTCTGTTGTATAAAGTTCTTACTTTTTTCCCAAACTAAAACTATCCAAACCCACTCTAATCTCTTTGACTTGAAAACACCAAACTTTATATGAATTTTTCAGTTTTGTCTCATGTCTTTCTCACTAATCTATCTTTTTTTTGCAGGTTTTTAATCAGATGGTTCTCATCTTCCACTCATTTAAATGTAGATCTATTAATTTTAGATATGTATTTTGTGTGTTCTATAAAGATAGATTTATTTAATCTTCCATTCATTTTCTCTGTTTTAAGTCATTTGAACGTTTTTTTGATATGCAGATTTTTCAGATCTGGAAGACTTCTAGGACGACTTACTTGTTAGTCGTCTAAAATATAATGCGCTAGACGACTTCCAGGAAGTCATCTGGACTTCCTGGAAGTCTTCTGACGAAGTCTTCTTCCATATCAAGCGGAGTCCAAGCTTGTCTTTGAAGATGAATGATCTATAATAGTTTTGCTTGTGGTATGTTTTGTCATTTGCATGTCTACTCTTTTAGTTGTGAGTTTTTTGAAAAACCAGTAATAATGTTTCCCAAGATGTTATATATGTGCTAACAATGTGTTTACAGATTTACAAATCTATGAATTAATATACTTCAATAGCTTTTTTCTTATCTTTGGATCTTACATATGCAATAATAAACTCCAATGGTCTTCTTCTCATCTTAATAAACAAGAATGTTGGTAGCCTCATATTGATGCAATATTTTAAGAAGCATTTTAACCCTTCTTATAACTCATAAGAATAATCGTCATTGGTGTCTATAACAATAATACATAAAAGATGGAAACAAACAATAGTAACTAGTCAAAGCATATCACATGTTTTACAAGTTTGTGTTGAAAAACTTAGTCAAATTTAGTTAAACTAAGGGAGAGAACATATTTTGAAAATATGAGTTTTACATATTTTGAAGTTACTTATCACTCTTAAATAAACAAGTTATTCAAAAACTAGCGTAGAAAACTTAAAAACTAGCGTAGAAGACTTCCATGGAAGTTTTCTCAGATTAGTTAGAAACTTTAATTAACGTGAATGTTGGTAACCTCATAAATATCACCAGTTAAGTTATAAATTTCATTCAGTAGCACTAATATTGACTAATATACATGAATTAACAAAAAAATATTAAAAAGTCTTGATAGGTTTAGAGAAAATGAAAGTTTATTAAACATTGACGCATACGACTTCCACGGAGGTCGTCTGGACCGTCCATTTAGGTTAGTTTTGCAATTGGTTTTTAACCTAGACGACTTACAGGTTAGTCGTCCACCTTTGTTTGATAAAAAAAAATCGAGACAACTTACATGTAAATCGTTTAGGGAAAACGGATTAGTTTTGCATTTGACCGGAATGTGTCATAAATTTGATTTTTCCTGGGCGACTTACAAGTTAATCGTCCAGTAGAAAATTAAAAAATTAATATTTTATTTTTTCTAGACGACTAACTTGTAAGTCGTCTCAGGTTAGTTTTGCAATTGAATTATTAAACAAATTTTTTTCTAGACGACTTACACGTTAGTCGTCTCGAGTTTTTTTCCTAGACGACTAACCTGTAAGTCATCCAAGATAAGCAAGGTTTGACCAGAATCTCAGAATAAATTCTGGCGACTTACATGTAAGTCGTCGGACAGACGACTTCCGTGTAAGTCGTCTTGAAAAAAAAAAATCTTTTTTGTTTAATATTTCAATTGCAAAACTAATAAGTCGTCTAGAAAAAAAAATATTATTTTTTAATTTTCTACTAGACGACTAACTTGTAAGTCGTCCAAGAAAAATCAAATTTCTGACACATTCTGGTCAAATGCAAAACTAACCAGTTTTCCATGAAAGTCGTCTCGATTTTTTTTTATCAAACAAAGGTGGGCGACTTCCATGTAAGTTATCTATAAAAACACATTTAAAAGTCAATTGCAAAACTAATCTCTGCTCTGACCAGAAGACTTCCATATAAGTCGTCTACAACCAGACAACTTACCCGGAAGTCGTCTGGACGAACAGATCTTAAAAAAAAAACTAATTTCATAGTTTCAACCAGTAAGATAACTTGTTTAGCACACAAAAGTTTTCTCCAAGCACCCAAAATCTCAAACAAAAGTGACCCACCAAGAATCGTAAGCTTCAATGGCTCTATGAACCATAAAAATTTTAGAATCAAAATCTTGGGTATTTTTTGGATGAATATGAAGAGAAAGTAAAGAGATGTTGTTTTTAGTTCATAAGAATTGAGAAACAAAGAGTGTAAATCGATTTTTAGGTGCTTTAAGAGCTTCAAACTGGTTGTTCATGGTGGTGGTGAATTGAGGCAATGGTAATATTGTGAATACTTGAGGAATATGAGGGTGAAAGAGTAAAATATGCATTTTCGAAAAAAAAATTAAAAAAAAGTGATGGTATTTTCATGAATAATCTGAACTTTGGGGTGAAAGGGCGAAGTCAAAGTTCCAAAAAAAACATGAGTTAATTTTGTGTTTGACTTCAATTTATGAGTCATATTTGCAAAAAGCCATTTGAAAACATATTTAATGAACAGCACTAATCCTCTATATATTAATTGATGAACCATTTGAAAAGATGTAACCTTAATTTTGTAATAATAAAAAAGACACATTGCTTATGTGTCAATCAATTAGGTAGTTAATTAGTCTTACGTGTCAGCCTCACATTGAAATTGAAAAATATATTGGTCCAATTCGATTTTTATATCTCACTAGAAACATTTAATACCAACTATGTGATTATGATCTATATAGTAATTAATGATTTTAAATAATGAAAATTTGCTAATAATCTGTATGCTTTCTATCATTTTTGTTTAATTCTTTACAATTAAAATAAATTACACAATTTCATTAATCATATATTAAAAATTTAGTTTTTTTGTATAAGTTGTATTTTGAATTTTTCAAAACGAGTATAAATTACTAAAACTGTTAAAAGTCTCACATTAACTTTTGTGATCAATGTTTAATTTTTTTCTATAATAAGATACAATGATAATAAAATCATATAAATAAATAATTTTATTTTAATAGGTGTTTATGTTAATATATATATATATACTTCATATCATTTAAATTTAATTATATATCATATACGATATATAAGATTGATTGTTTTGATTTATTTATTCTAAAATGATTGCGAATAAACAAGACCGGTCATTTGATTTATATGTGCAAGCCAATTTATTACATAATAGTAACTGATTTCTTAGTTATTTAATACATAATTTTTATTTTAGTATTTCATAATACGCAGAAAAATATAAAATAAGTATTTATTCTGCACAAGGCGCAGATCTTAACCTAAGTATGTATCTCTTTAATAATTTTGAATCTTAAACATTTTCAAAATCTCAGGCCAAAATAAAAGAAAGAAATGAAAATAAACTCAAAAATCAATATTTATATCGAGCAATAACCAAAATGACTCAAAAAGAAGAAAAAAATCGAAGATAAATTGGATTGGCACTAGGCCTGGGCATTCGGATAACCGGTTCAGATCCGGGTCGGATTTTTCGAATTTCGGATTTCGGATATTTCGGAACTAGAGAAATTGGTACCGATCGGATAATTTAAAATTTCGGTTCGGATACGGTTCGGTATCTGTCGGATCCGGTTACATCCGAAGTAACAAAAAAATTAACGGATTTGGTCTGATTCTTAGTATATACCAAACCATTTAACCCGATAGAACCGAATATAATCCAAAAAAATCGAAAATATTCTAAATAACCGATAAAAACATAAACAAAATAACTAAAATTACAATACAATCACATAGCATAACCATTTTAATATAACCAAAGTAAAGTTTAATCTCCAAAATAAAAACAAGCATGATAGATTACTAGGATTATCTTAATTAAGGTTTGATTCGGGTCTTTCGGATACCCATACGGATCCTGGATATTACCCGGATCCGATCCGGTACCGGACCAAATTTTAAACTTTATCCGATCAGGTATTTTCTTGTATCCGAATCCTATCCGAAACCTGATTTTTCGGGTAGTTACCGGTTTGGATCTTCGGATCCGGGAAATATGCTCATGCCTAATTGGCACGTGAACGTAAACTTCTCATAACCATAATTAAATTTTAAATTGCTAAAGCATGATATAAAACTGAGCGGACATAGTTTCATTGTAACCAAATAGTAGGCATGAGATTTTTCGGCCTAAACATTAGGTTTTTATGCGATAAATAATTTTTTGACCTCAAATATTTTTAAAAATTGGATCAGTTTATTAGTAAACAATTATGTAATTAACAAAAAAAGTTTAAAAAAATTGTTTAAGAGCCAAATATATTAATTCGATCAATAATATAATATTTTTTTTCCATACAATATTTTTTAAATAATTTTTATATAAATTTACCCTGCGCCTTAGTGAGATTGTATTTAATGAGGCTATAATCGAGGAAAGAGAGCAAGGGATACAAGAAATCCAGCAGCAAAAATTGGCGAGGTGCAATAGATCTTCAAAGACTTAGCTGTTCTGGTACATAATCAAGGCACCATGATTTGTAAAACTGATTACTTTTTGATATAAATATTATTTTACTTTTTCCATATATATTTAAAAAATTTTAGTTTTACAGTTCAATTTTAGAATATAAATATGATTAATATATATAATCTGTTTTTTTTTACATAAGAAAAATAGAAGTCATATATACATATGAAGTATTAAAAACGATCAAGCTTGAGATCTAACTCAAGATCTAATTTAAACTTGATAATTGAATTTACTAGGGACATAGCCTCGGCGCTTACATTGTTGATGCGTTGTGTAGTTTTGTGTATGGGGATTTTGTCGTTTTTTGAACTTTTATTTTTTCGTGTCGTCTATAATAGTGATGAATGGAACATTAGAAGTCACACAGCATGATTAGATTGATAAAAGAATGACCGGCGAATTCATGTATTGATATTTTCATATCTTATTTTTGTAAAGATTTGATTGACCATTAGCGTTATTAGCGCTTTCATGTTCAAAAGCTGAGGTTTATAGCGTTGGTTAGTGTTTACTTAGGTAGTTGTTAGTATTTAAATCAAATAGTGTAAAAAAATATATAAATTTGAATTTAAAATTTTAACAATTTATATGAACAATAAATTTAATTATTTATTTTACCCAAAATTATTTTCAAAAATATAGATTTATAATAAAATGTTTTTGTAAAAACTAATAATTCTAAAAATTTATAAAATTATATAGTTACAAAATTATTAATTTTTATAGTTTTTCCTGCACTTTGTTAAAAATAATTTGTGGTGGACTAAAAAAGTCTGAAAGAGGTCGGCCAAAAATATGTACGTTGTTTACTCCATCATTCACAACCTTGGGACTTCCAAATTCATCAACATAACATTTCTCCCTTGTAAAAGACCACAAGGTTAAGACAAAAGAGAGACACAACTTGGTACAACGGACATTGAGATTGTAATGAATACCTCTAGGGCCGAGAGTGAGACCAACAACATCAGCAAACTTATCAATACCAGCTTGAAGAACAGCTCTTGAGCTCTGATCGAAAGAGATCTCCTTTATACTTGCTCTGAAAAGAAAATAACAACTCTATAATAAAAAAATTATATATCATCTACAATTATTAATATTTTTAAATAAAATTAATTATTAAATTAATTTTAATTATCTAATATTATTTATAGAATTAGATTGCTAAAAAATATTGTGATTACCTTTCTTAGATATTATTGTAAAAATTTGAGATTTTTTTATTTTTGAAATATGTTTTCTCATTTAAAAATTAGAATAAATATGATTAGTTAGAACATGTGAAACATAATAATTGTTGATTAAAATACTTTCATTTTATTGATTTGACCAATGTGTAATAATTAACATGTACATTTTACTTTTCAAATAATATTATAGAAATAGTCGATAAGATATCAAAAATAAGGAAAAAAAAAACTGAAATGGTAGTGTTCATAATCACAAAATTGTACCCTACCACTTGTTAATGGCTAAAATGGTTTTGCACTACATAATCGGTTTAAGGATTGACAACACAGGG
>QGKV02000571.1:35704941-35717592 GCA_003260655.2 Brassica cretica
GGGGGGGGGGAGGGGTGGAATGCGAGTTACAGTCTCCTCAAGACTGTACAACTTCAGAAGGATTTTTAACACAAACCCATAAGCAGCGACAATAATCAAGAAGGCCTTACCTTAAGGCCTTTCCTCCAATTTACAGCTCTCAATACATGTAAATATTACTCGCTGTTGCTGGAAGTACAAAAAGCTTACTTCTAGATTTAGATCTCTACGCAGCAGCTGATTCAATCTTATCCACAACTTCTAGCCGCGTTTTCCTCTTCCAGCCTTTCATGGTGGCTACTAAAGTCACAAGTATATTCCTGTATATTTATCATTGTTTACACATTTTCATCAAATCTTCTATCTATTAAAAGGAAAAAGAAGTTTTGTTTGCTTACCAGATGAGCCCTTGTCTAGTGGACATACTCCGTCTCTGGTAAATAGTATGCCTGCAAAAAATGAGTAATGATTTCCGTTTTAAATGTGTCTCACCAGCACATTAGTATGCAGTTCCATATAAGTCACTGTTTTGCTTACCTTGATAAATGTATCCACTATCTGTAACTTGGGTTTCACATTTGTTGGCAAAAAGTGTTGTAGCTCGTTTATTAGAACCTACAAAACGATAGATATTGTCAACCAGAATCATTCCTATGCACAATATAGCTATAACGCAGACGCATGTTTAAATGACATGTGATGCAATTTATCAATTGTTTGTGTTTTACTTTTATCTCATCAACAAAGAGTAAAGGTTTGTCCTGTCCTATCATGACCACCTTTCTAGATGCGCTATGTATTTAATATTTTCTATATCAGGAATGTCTGTCAATGTTACTGATACTTTCATTCTTTCGTGTACATTCTTGATGTCGTGTAGAAGAAACTACACTGGATAACAAGGCAAACAAAGAGGAAAAGTACCTGAATATCTAATGACATGAGAGCACATCCTTCATCGGTTTATCTTCTTATTACTACTCGACAGAAAACAACACTGATCCTAGGAATAGTTGAGATTTATATTAGGTGAAAGATTTATTTGGTCATTACGATATACGCTTAGACCCCACCATTCAATAATAGCTTACAAAGATCTGAATAAACAAAACGTTCAAAAATTAGATGTAGCAGTAAACCAGATTTAATTGATTTCAACGATTCTATCAAAATCATCAGAGAGCTTTCTCTTGTACACCCCCGATCCGGTCTTCTCCTCCGTCAATGTCATCGTTCAGATCAATGTACCTTCTTCGTACAGGAGCCGCATGGGGAGAATCGTAATCAGATCTTCTCTTCTTCTTGTTGGAATTTCCAGATTCAACTTTCATTGGAGTAGATTTCTCGAGTTGAGCACAGAGCTTGTTGACGTTTCCTTCGATCCTTCCATGGAGACGGAGGCGGGTGAAGTTGAGACCACGGACCAGTGTTGCAGTGTGCGTCTATGGACCCATGAGAGAAGCGGATCAAGGACAGAGAGGGGAGGATCAACGAGGTCAGAAAAAAGAGGGTTTGTAAATATTGGTTAAATTGACGATACAATTTCTGTTTATCGTAATGTTTAGATTATAAATGAGACCCACATAATGTTGAGGTGGATAGTATTAGGAGAGAGAAAAACTCTTATATTTATAGATAGATAGATATAGATTTATTAGATGAGCTTAAGAAATAAAAGTCATAACTAGATTTTAACCCGCACTTCCGTGCGGATATTTTTTCATTTTATAAATATATTTGATATTATTAAAATTATTTTAAATATATAATTTCTATTTTAGTATTATATTGATATATGATATTTAAGTTTTCTTTTATTTTTAATTAAAATTTCAAAAAATTAGATTGTTTTACTTTTTACAACATATATAGTTTGTTTTTCCGTGATGCATTTCAAAAAGGTATTTTTTATTATCTACGATTTTATTTTTATAAAATTTGAAGTATTATCATTTTGAGTTGAATATTTATTTTAAAATTTTATATTTTGTCAAAAAAACTTTGAAAGATTACACTATTATTTTTGAATTTGGAAAATTACATGAATTTTGAATTTTTTNGTACTTGAGGGTAGTAGTTCTAGAAGGATAAGGAATAACGGTTGCTGTGATGAGTCACCAGACAGGGCATGTGATGGCTAGGTCACAGGAGATGTATGATCGTGAGCAGCCAGTAGTATAAGAGAGAGAGTATGACGTTAGGAAAAGGTATCCATTGTATTGATCAGTAGTTCATGAAGGAGAGGTGTACTCCTAAGAAAAACTCTTGTACTTATCGCTTTTGATCAATAAAAGTACCATTTCTTCCTTAATATTCGTGTTCTTTTACAAGTTCGTTACCTAAAACGTAACACACAGTTATTGTTCCTGACGAGCCTAGTGTAAAGCAATTACAACTCCAAACAGGGTAAGTAACCATTATCTGTTTTTGTTTTGTCTCCTATGCTTCTTATAGTATAAGCTTTTGTCTTGACAGATTCCAAGGCTAAGAATGAACAAAAGAAGCAGGAGGATCTGCCTTTTAACGAGATGGATTTCACTAGCACAGTTATTGTTCCTGACGAGCCTAGTGTTTCAAAGCTTACACCACAGACTAAACAACCTTCTCCTCCTGTAGTGAAACCTGAGGATGGCGAAGGGAAAACACCAAAAAAATCGAGTTAGCACTTAGGAGGTCTTAAGAGTAGTAGCCTCCTCATGAATCATGTTATTTATTCCTAGGGGGAGTTTTGAGATCTTGTGATCGTTACTAAGGCCATTCTTACTGATCTGTGTGGCAATAGATACCGTTATATGGTTTTGAACTTTGAAGTTTCACTGCGCATGTCGTGAAAAAGAAAAGGAAAAGAATAGGATTGGAACCACTGTCCTACATGAGTTAAAAAAGGTGAAAATGTCAGTACAAAACATAAAGGCGGAACTCGGGTTTGATTAGCATTATATGTTGGAAAGCTATCTACTGAAGAAGAAAGAAAAACACATACTGTTGTCTCCTGAAACTCGGATTCAAGATAACCACTTGAAACACGGAACCTGTTGTCCAGTAACAAGTAGTATGTAACAGTAGCCTGAAACGACGCAGCAAGTGGCATTTCAGTAACTATTGAAAACTAGTATTTAAAAGCATAACAGACAGAAACAACTACATACATCGTTTTGTACTCTGTTGCGAAGAGATTCCATAACCTGGTTTCTGTCAAATCCCATGTTAACCACTTCTTGAACTATCTCCTCATTGATCTGCACAATATAAGAGAAATTTGTTTACTATCACCGCAAGTGAATCTTTTGATGTTCCAAATGGTGACGAACCAAACCTTTTTGGCATGCTCTAGTGTATCTGGTGGAGCAACAGCAAGATAACGAGGAAGATGAGTCTGCAGGAATGCTGATTCGTTTCACTGGGTCAACTACAAGCATCCTTGGGATCAGGTCTCTAGCATCAGGTGATAAATGACTTGGAAGAGTGTAAATACCACCCTAGAGAAAATATAACTTCTCAGTTAATTACTTCACATAATAATGATGAGTCTATCAAATGGTTGTACCGTACCTTAATTTTCTTGAATAGGTTGGGAATGTTTTCATCGTCGAATGGAAGAGTACCACATAGTAAAGCATACAGTATCACTCCGCAGCTGCATACATCTACTTCAGGTCCAGCGTATAATTTTCCTGATATAACCTACAACAAGTAAGGAGAGATGATTCAGAGGGATACTCATAATCCAGTGAAAGGAGAAACGAGACATAAGTGAATAAGATATGATTCAGAGGGATATTCAGAGGGATCTTTAGATTCTACGACCACTCTTGATTCGATCTGAGGAGGAGATGACACGAGGACTACTATTACAAAGGCGATGAATACTACTAGTGTTGTACTCTTCATGTCTTGCATGTGACTTTCTATCCACTTCCGATGCTATTGTTTTTGTTTTTTTCTCCTCTATTGTAAATACTAAATAGTACTCTTTGAGATTCTGAGTTGTGTTTAACTAGGGATGATGACATTATTATATATAGATATGAACTTGTAACTGACAAAAACACATGTCAGATTTTGTAACCTGTTGTGGATTCTGTCTCAATGTTTTTTCTAATAACAGAAAAGAAATTAAAAAATTAGTATCAAAACTGGAAAGTACTATACCCTTAATGATGGAAACGAGATCTCTTACTAAGAAAACCTATCAATATCCTCATTATTCAGTCTCTCAACAAGGATATCTAGTTATGTTATGTCAACATTTTTGCTTTCTTTGGAGATATGCGAAAACCTAGCAAGTGCTATTGCACAATTTTGGTGGAGTTCGAACCCACCGAAGAGAGAAATTCATTGGGCAAAATGGAAAAAGGTATGTTTACCACGAGAGGAGGGTGAGATTGGTTTCCGTATGATCCATGAGTTGAACCTAGCTTTATCAGCAAAACAACTATGGAGGTTAGTCCAATATCCAGATTCGCTGGTGGCTAGAGTATTGAAAGGAAGATACTACAGGATGAGCTCGCCTTTGCGTTCTCTTTCTGTAAGTAGTCTTTCGTATGTGTGGACCAGTATCTCAACAGCTAGAGAACTGTTACTTTTGGGTATTAGACAGAAGATACACTCAGGATAATGAGGTTAAGGTCTGGGAGGATCCTTGGATCCCTACGACACCAGCCAGACATGCTCGTCCCTTAGCACCAGTTCTTAACCCAAACATGCGAGTCATCTATTTTATAAACCAGGATACAAAGGAATGGGATGTTGGCTTACTGCAAAATTATGTGCACCCTGAAGACATACCTCTCATAAGGAGTATGGCCATAAGCTCGGCTCATCGCCGTGACACATTCTGTTGGAGCTATACGAAGAGTGGTATCTACACGGTTAAATCTGGATATTGGGTAGCTAGCAATTTGATGCAACCTGAGGAAGAGAAAGAGATTCTAGAACCCAGTATAACAAAGCTCCAGGCCTTTGCTTGGAAGATAAAAGCTCTACAAAAAATTCGACACCTCATATGGCAATTGATAACAGGCCATGTGGCACTAACGAAAAACTTGACAAGGTGAAACATGAGATGCGACAATTACTGCCCGAGATGTGGAGAACTAGAAGAATCTGTCACTCATGCAATCTTTGATTGCCCACCAGCCTTACAAGTTTGGGCCTTATCCTCGACGCCAACGAGTACAACTTTTCCAGTATCAAGTGTCTATGCTAATATGGACTATCTCTTCTGGAGAAAGGACAACATTGTTCATCCATATTCAGACAGGGATCCTTATCCCTGGATAATCTGGTATATTTGGAAAGCCAAGAATGATAAGCTTTTTAGGGGAATTGATCGAGATCCTTTGGAGCTAGTTCGATATGCAGAGAGTGAGTGCCAAGCCTGGTTCAATGCAAATGAGATGGTCTCATCACCTCAACAAGAACATAGTAGTGATCAACCTCAAGTCTTAAGCTTGGGTAGTATATGTATGATTGATGTCTCTTGGACATCTACATCACAGTTCAGCGGGTGTGGATGGGCTTGGATGGACAGCTTGGGGGAGGTTCAACTTATTGGAACACGAAACTACATTCGACGGGAGTCTCCTCTGCATTCAGAACTAGAAGCACTAAGATGGGCGATGGAAAGCATGCTACAATACTCGACGTGCCAGAGCTTTGGAACGGACTGTAAGGATTTGATTGCCATGATTAAAGAGCCACGAGCTTGGCCATGTTTTGCGACAGAATTGTAGAGGATAGAGACTCTGCAGATATGCTTCTCAGACTTCAAGATTACTCATATCCCACGAGAGCAAAATCGGATTTCTGATTTTTTAGCTAGGATGGCAAGATCGTTCCATAGAGAGCTTCATTTTGTTGGTTGTTCTATTCCGGTTTGGTTACCCAGACCATCTCAAGTTTGAGTAATAGAATAGCTTTTCGTTGTAAAAAAAAAAAGATATCTAGTAAATATCATACTAGTAGTTTTAATTAAATTTAATAAATAATTAAATTTTAATCCATAAAATAAAACTGAACTAGTAATGAAATTACATGTGTTAAATTATTTTACGTTGATGGGTCGTAGTATCTCTCTGAAATGCTTCAAGCACTCTTTACATATGATTTATTAAAAATTATATGGAAAAACCATGCATTATGAATTTATATTCATCATCATAAATTACTTTAATAATTATCTTGGTTACTTCAACATGAAGGATGAGGCACAAGACGCTAGGGCCATGTGAGCTTGCGGGAAAGTAGAGAAGTGTTTTAGAGCTGGATCCTTTACGAAATCACAAAAACATGGCTGTTGTGCTTTCAGTGTTCGGCAATGCTGTGGCTATTGATAAGTTTGATGGGTTTCCAACTTAAAACCAATTGGCGATTAGTGGATTGACCCAAGTCTCTTATATATTACTCAAGTCCCTTTCATATTTCCAATGTGGGATCTTCTCTCCAATACCCTCTTTCGAGATAATGGTGCGTATAACCATTAATCTCGCAGAATTCATCATACCCCCTCCGAAATCATGCTTTATTTTCTATCGATCTCGGCGGAACTGAGCCTTCTATGGGCCATCAGCTAATTGGATGATCGGGCCACTGTCCGGGCCGGATTAATGGGTCAGGGTATTGGGCCCGCTCTGATACCATGATAAGTTTTCTGGGCTTCCAACTTAAAATCAATTGGCAATTAGTGGATTGGCCCTAACCCTTTATATATTACTTAATGTCCCTTAGAATTCCCGATGTGGGATATATATCCTTAATATCCCTCCTCGAGATGATGACTCTTATCGGCCAGAAATCTCGGAACTTTAAGACATTTATACTCGTTCGAGCGAGTTTAACACAACTTTTATACCCGGTTGGAAAGGTTAATCACGACTTTTATACCCGGTCAGAAGGGTTAATTTTAATTTAATTAGGAGTTTAGGGTATTTAGGATCTGGGCTCTGATACCATGATAAGTTTCTTGGGTTTCCAACTTAAAACCAATTGGCGATTAGTGGATTGACCCAAGTCTCTTATATATTACTCAAGTCCCTTTTATATTTCCGACGTGAGATCTTCTCTCCAATAGCCATGGTTGATCTCCAACGACTACAGCTGGAAAACATCCTGTGGTATCAATCTCGGTCAAGGCGGCTTTGTAAATCTTGCAACCACTCTTGATTTGATCGGAGCTGGAGATGAGTACTATTAGTTCTGTACACTTCATGTCTTGTGACCTTCTCTCTATCTCATGCCATGTCTTCCAACAATCGGTGGTCAACATAAATAAGTAAGAGAAGCACCCAATAAAATTTCATCAAACAATTTCTTTAGGTTTGTTATTGAATATCACATTTAAAGAACATAAGTTTGTTCTATTCCATTTAATAACTAAGATTTTTATTTTTTTTATTTTAAACGTTATAAATGATTTGCTTAAAACATTTCACGGAATTGACATGCTATAATGAATTTCCAATCATCATCACTCTTACATAACATAATTGTTCTTCATTATATCATACTTTAGATTAGTTATCTAGGACTTCAACAAACAGGAAAAGGAATACCACAAGACGCTAGAGCTGCGTGACCTTGAGGAGAAGTAATGTAGGGTTTTAAACCTGCATTATTTATGAAACCACAATAACATGGTTGTTGTACTTTCAGATTCTGACAACATTCTGGCGATAGTTGTGCTCCAAATATTATGGCTGGAACGCATCCTGTGATATCAATAGTGGTGCAAGGTGGTTTAGTAGATAAAGATTGAAATTCGGATTTGATCGGAGCCGTTGATGACAAGAGGACAACAACAAACGCGATGGATGCTAGTGTTGTAAACTTCATGATGCCTTGTGACCTTCTCTCCACTTACAATGTTAATCTTTGTTTTTGTTCTTCTAAAATGTATTTTGAGATTTTGAGTAGGATGGTGAAGTTATTTATGTAGCGCCATAACTGCAATGCAAAATAATATAAAAATAAGAAAATAAAGTCAATGTTTCATTGGTTTTCTGTAATAGTTCATGACCAGAAAAGAAAATTGTTTGACCAAAAGAAAAGAAAAGGAAGTGTATGGAAATATATGATATGAAGAGATTTGATACATTTGCAGATTTGATACATAGCCAAATGAAATAATTTGCAAATATTCATAATTGAAAAAAACAGCAAAAAAATAACTTGAAATTAGAATATCAAAATTATTTTATACAAATTAGGATAACATTATAATGTATTTTAACAAAATTGAGCTTGGATGGGTCTTAGAAGGATAAAGACTTATGTTCAGGCTTTGGTTGGTATAATGCATTAGAAGAATTTGAAGGACTGATAGGAACAAGAAATACAAGAAACTGTCTCTCACAACGATCGGCAATAACAATGTCATCACTTAACAAAGTGTAGTCGAGAAATGGCCTTTTACCACGGAAATTGAAACTTTCATTTAGCAATGGGAAATATGAAAAATCTCAGAAAATTTATGTGATTTTGCAACAATTTCTTCTTAACTGATGAAGATAGTTCACTTCAGTACTACTATACAACGTAGTAATTGTTTGAACCGAAAATGGTGTATTTGTCGGATTCATACAATGAAGAATTTAAGAAATAGATTTCTTAGATTCTTGAGGCTAAAGAGAAATCAACATAGAAATCAAATGGAAAAAGAACATCAAAAAGAATTTATTGATCAAAGATTGTATTACATGTATCATTACAAGTGTAAATAAATCTAAGAATCAATAAACTCTTTGTATGAAGTGTTTAATGTGTAAAAATGGGAGAAGATATCCTTTTCTCATAAGGAGATAGCTCATTATTTATAGAAAGATGAAGCCCAGGGCTTCCTAGCAATATGGGCCTAGTTCAATGTCTAATGGGCCTTGAGGAGGATGTAAATCCATCTCCAACAGTAATACGAGTAATATAAGCAGAACTTATCGATATAATAATACCAGTAATATCTGTAAAAACATTTTGTCTTTTAAAACTTGAAGAATAGTTTGCTTTTGTAACTTACCTGGAAAAAATATAAAGACTAAAAGAAAGTTTTAGAACTCTTCAGATAAAACACATATCTGTGATTCAAAACAGGCGAATAATCTTGCTCGTAGTGTAAGGTGTCAACTACCTTAATATATTCTGTTTATGTTTGACAAGAAAAAGAATTGGGCTTGTGGCTATAGTTGAGTTTTGCCCTGTCCTTAACAAAAAAAGAAGAAAAAAAAAAGACATTATCAGAATGGTAAAACGAGTTTGTAGCCAAGATTTAAGAATCTGAGTGTATTGTGAACATCTAAGTTTTATGTACACATGACCAAACCTTAGAAACCATCAAAAATGGAAAAAAGATAATTACTATTACAGTAGAGTTTAACTTCGAATCCAGGTATATAATAGCAACCCGGCAGAGTAAACACTGCACCCACATCTTACACTATCTTCTCTACTATTACAAACCGTGGAAACAAATGTCTTTAACAAATGGTTAAAAGCTCTCAGATCACACGGAGCTTGGTAAGAAAGGCTGCGCATAGATCCAGGAAGAGAAACTGAGGACCGTTAACTCTCTGTATATCCAGCAAGTACTTCTCTTCCCGAGCTTTGTATAGCTGTTTCAAAATCCAAAGTAGCACAGAAAAAAAAATGTGAGCATTGTTACTATGAAACAGTTGGTTCATGTTACGGAGAAGGGTCTAGTCTCTGTCTTAGCCGGTTTAGTTTGGGTGAACTACTGAAAATATTACCAAGAAACCTAAACTGTAATAATGAAACCGAACTAGGAAGTTTTTTTTTTCCCTGAGAAACTTGTTGAGCCAATAACTAACTGAGATGTGTGTGAGTGTGCAGTTACCTGAAGTTCAAATTTGATGACGGTGGGTGAGGTCATGGCACAGTCATCTTCAATGATGCTGGAATCATCTCCGAAGTGCAGCTGATTGTTGTCCCTAGTATTCAGACCATCAGCAAAACAAGGAACCCATCGGCATTTCATGTTGTAGTGACCAATCTTCTTCCAACACACATTGAGTTCTCGAAGAGCTTTCAGTACTTCGTTCATGATCTCACGAGGATGCGCTTGGGACTGTTCAAAACACAACGGTATCAGAACAATTATCAGTTTGGGTATGTGCAGGTGAAGAGTACTCAATTCATAAACAAGATAACATTTATAAAATCCCCAAAGTTCCAAATAATATATGATAACACTAACAAGATTCAGCAATCATGAACAAACCTGAAGTCCAAGAGCCCATTTACGGTCGCTTGGGACTTGTGATCTTCCTCCCAATCCGTACTGATCCATAGGTGAAGGAACCCATTGGCCTACAGGTGAAGCAGCGGCTTCAGCTGGGCGCATAGGATTTGAACCACTGTCCTAGATAAGTAAAATTGAAAATGTGAAAATGTTAGTACAAAACACAAAGGAATTATGCATATTTATATGTTGCAAAGCAATAAACTGAAGAAGAAAAGAAAAACACATACTGTTGTCTCCTGAAACTCGGATTCAAGATAGCCACTTGGAACACGGAACCGGTTGTCCAGTAACAGGTAGTATGTAACAGTAGCCTGAAACGAAGCAGCAAGTGGCTTTTCAATAACTATTGGAAACTAGTATTTAAAAGCATAACAGACAGAAACTACTACATACATCGTTTTGTACTCTGTTGCGAAGAGATTCCATAACTAGGTTTCTGTCAAATCCCATGTTAACCACTTCTTGAACTATCTCCTCGTTGATCTGCCACAATATAAGAGAAGTTTGTTACTGTCACCGCAAGTAAATGTTTTGATTTTCCAAATGGTGCTTGAAGACCAAACCTTTTTGGCATGCTCTACTGTATCAGGTGGAGCAACAGCAAGGTAACGAGGAAGATGAGTCTGGAACCAACGGTGCTGACGGATCTCAGGAATGCTGATTCGTTTCACTGGGTCAACTACAAGCATCCTTGGGATCAGGTCTCTAGCATCAGGTGATAAATGACTTGGAAGAGTGTAAATACCACCCTATAGACAGAAAAATAACACCTCAGTTAATTACTTCACATAATAATGATGAATCAAAGTAGATTGCACAGTACCTTAATTTTCTTGAAAAGGTTGGGAATGTTTTCATCATCAAAAGGAAGAGTACCACAGAGCAGAGCATACAATATCACTCCGCAGCTCCATACATCTACTTCAGGTCCAGCGTATAATTTTCCTGATATAACCTTACAACAAGTAGGAAGGTATGATTCAGCTTATAATCCAACGAAAGGAGACATGAGAGTACATAAGATTACTGAATACCTCAGGAGCAGCGTAGTTGGGGCTTCCACAGCTCGTCTTCAGAAAATGACCATCCCTCATGACATTACTCAGTCCAAAATCTGCAATCTTGATATTACACCTCGAGTCCAACAGCAAATTCTCAGGCTTGAGGTCTCTATGGACAACCATATTGCGATGGCAATACTCCACACCAGATACTATCTGCTCGAAGTCAAACACTCAAAACTCAGAGAAGGAGCTACAAGGACAAAATGGTTGTGGGAAAGAGATAAACAAACAAAACCTGCTGGAAAAAGTTACGAGCCTCCTCCTCTTGTAACCTTCCTTTCTCAACAATGTAATCAAAGAGCTCCCCGGACTTGACATACTCCATAACAACGTAAATGTCACTAGGGGTCTCTATGACTTCATACTGCCGAATGATATGATGATGCATAAACAGTCTGAGGATTTTGATCTCCCTCCTCACTATAAGGAAGAAGCAGAGCATTTAATCAAAACATATACCTTAAAATCAAGTATTCTTATTTTTTTGTAAATTAATAACTCTATAAATTAATAAACTCTCGTAATCGTAATCGCAGCATTATTAATCTATAGAGTTTTTACTGTACATAATAACCTCCTTGTGAATTCAGATATGTAAGCATGTGTAGATCAATAGTAACAAACTATTCAATCATCAAAGGCAAGTAAACGTTCAAATTATTACCTTTCTCTTCCATCTCCATGTTCTTGATCTTACGGCGATTGAGGATCTTGATAGCGACCTTGTGGCCAGTGACGACATGCTCCGCTATTTTAACTTTGCCGAAAGATCCGATTCCAAGGGTTTTACCAAGCTTGTAGTTTGCTAGAATGGATTCAACTCCATTGCCACCAAATCTATTTGGTGAATGGTCCATTTTCCCCTTCTGTAAACAAAGAACGTTTGTTATAGTTAAAACTTGCTCCTCAAAATCTACTCAGCGATACAGTCAAGGCACTCATCAATTACGTTTAAGCAGGAGAAATTGATCAAGTTTACAAACATTTATTTACCCCTTGTTTTCGAGCAGATCCTCGAATCGAAATACAAGTTGTTCAAAGAAAGAGCCAAGTAATAAAACTACACAGAGAATCTGGTTGATAGAGAGAGAGAGAGAGAGAGATATGAAAAGGTTAGTCTTACTGTGTAATGGTAAAATGTTGGTAAACTCAGATTCCAACTCGTGTGTGTGTGTGACTCAGAGCTGAGTCAGTCCTTTTGAGTCTTTGATGGTGTTTTGAATCAAGGAAACCAAATAATGCCAATTTGAGTCTGTAAATTGTTTACAGTGCACAAAAAAAAATATTTGTTTAATACATTTCAGTTATTATTACGTTTTTTTTCTACTCAAGAAACATTCTTTATGTGTGATTTTT
>QGKV02000571.1:35717642-35738316 GCA_003260655.2 Brassica cretica
TTTTACTGTAGCAGATACAGTGATTGGAGTTTCAATCTCAGATGAATTAACTAACTGAGTAGTGTTTGTTGAGATGACCACAATGGGAGAGAGAACATCAGCCTGGGTCATGACAGTATCAGCAATTGGGGGGGAAGCAAGTTGGGATCTACGGATTTCAGAACGGGATTTTGGAGGGGTAGCAGATGAGGGTGGGAATTGGACAGGAGAGAGATCAGTAGAGGGGTCAGGGGGAAAGGGAGGAGGGAGGGGAGTTTCACCGGAGGAGGGTGACAGTGGTTTCACGGCGGAAGCACGGCCGGGGAGGGCCCAACGGTTCTGCATTGGGGAGCGTGTCAGAGAGGATCTGAGCAAGTTCCAAGAGGATAAAACTTTCTTAATGTGTGTGATTTTTAAAAAAAAACACACGTTTTTTAAAAAAAATGTGTGATTTTTTTTAAAAATAAACTTTCATTAGAAATCAGTTATCATTCATTTATTACTAATAATATGGTTTAATAATATATCACAATTAATATAACCATAACTCTTACAAAACCAGAATGGTAAACATGACCAATTTTTAATCTTTATTAAATGTAAAATCAATTTATAGATAGTCAGGATGTAAACTATTATCAAACCAGTTTGTGGACCAATACATTATCCTATTGTTATTATTCTGAACATGCAATATAAATGCCAATCAAATTTCGACTAACCCCTTAGACTTACGACAAACACTATACCAAATGGGTTTAATTAATCACCATATGTATACTGCGTTTATAAAACAAATTATATACACCAAATATAAATTACACACTAACTAATTGCACCATAACATTTTACAGGCACAATATATTATAGTGTTAAAAATTTGATGTTTTTAACAGTATCCCAGATTTTTTTATCTATTACTAATTTGATTTAGTTTTAAACAGTACGTCCAATTTGATTTAAATTTTATATATATTTCAAATTTAGAAATAAAAAAAATATATAAAATAGTATTGTTACATAATTATGTTTTCAAAACAAAATTTGTTACAAGAATACAAAATTTGATTTTTTTAATAATAATAATATCATAAATCACATAAACACAGGTATAATAGAGTTAGATAATACATAATACTAAACTATATTTAATTATTGATAAATTTTGTTTTATAAACTAAAATGATTTAGTATATAAAATAAAACTCGCAGGGTTGTGCGGGTCGAAATCTAGTTTATATTTAAAATACTTCTATGTTTAAGTCGTCAAATATGTACATGTTTATGTTATTCGCATATGTCTCCGAATTTCTTGATTAACTGGGAAAAAAGGAAGAAATGTATCAAATACCAAACCAAAAATTTCAAAACAAACATGCATTAAAACTTGGGCCGACTGGTTCAAACACAGCGGTTGCGGGAGTTTACGGATACGGGTGGTTGCGGTTTCTAGCAGTTTTAAAAGATTTGTACGACTGATTTTGCGGTTAGAAATTGCTGCGTTTGCGGGATACTTATGACTGGTCAACTAATAAATGCAGCAGCGATTAAATAATAAATTAACAATATTTACATTTTATATAATTATAAAAATATCAAAAATCATAATATTATAATAAATGTAAAATTTATATTTAGAAAATTATAGTTTTAAATTTTTAAAAATTATAGAAAATATTTTTATTTTAAATTTTATAATATTAATAAAAATATAATAGATATATTTTAGTATTTTATAATTCCAATTTAATTTTTTTATTGAATATTTTTATTTTTGTATATATATTGTTTTTTTTTAAAGAAAAAAAATTATTCTCCCGCAACCGCAAACGCTAGCTGGAACCAGCTTTTGAATTTATGAGGTCTAGGGCGGTTTAAAGCGGTTTGAGTGATTGTTGCAAAACGTCAACAACCGCAAAAGCTGCATTTGCGGGTGGTAGCGAGAAAACCATTCATGCTCTTAGTCGTGAGGAATGAAATAGCATTCAATTATTTTAGAAGACTACATTTTGAGGCTGTTTAGAGTTCATCTATTTTCTAAAAGTATATTGGTGGTTAGAGATATTTCTTTCCCAACATGTCATTGTTATGAAGTTCACTTCATTCATCTGCTTTGCCGACAGAACACAATAACGCATACAAAATATTGACAAAAACGAGGTTCAATAAGATTCACGTGTTAGATGAATAGAGCATAACAGTCTATGTAGTATCCCTATCTATAATAATCCAAGCCTTTTGGAGTGATTCATGAAACACCTCATCAAGTCTATTATTTGTATATTACATATCTCCAATAAGACTCTTCCTTTGAAAGAAAAAAAAAAAGTTTATGCACAGATAGTGGTGTAACGTCTCCAGCTAAATGAATTCAGTAGGAGGGAATGGCTGCGAAACGGTACCCTTCGGCTCCTCTCCACGAATAGTAAGCAATCCGAGTCTCATAGAACCCTGTATCCCACACAATTGTGAAACGTGGTAAGGCCATTAAAATCACCCGTTTACTCATGAAGCACAAATGCATAAAGAGAAAAAAACAAAGAGACGAATCATTTCATCAGAGACAAATAACAAAAGCTGTGTGCATACTAACTCGATTCAACTCACTCAATATATACATCAAACAACGGAATCCACAAGGGTTCTTTTAAAATCAAGCATCATGCATTAAGAACAGCAACGCGATGACATTCACTGCTCTTTCCAGGAAACATAAGGATCTCAGAAGCATAAATGGCTAACGAAAGCATCATTTCAACAGACAACAAAGCACAAAGTGCATAAATTCAGCAGACCAAGAGCACAAGCTGCATGATTTCAGCAGACGAGGAACACAAGCTGCATAATTTCAGCAGACAAGGAACACAAGTTGCATGATTTCAACAGACGAGGAAAATAAGCTGTTGTCTACTTGATCCAACTCACTCAATATCCACATCAAACAACGGTTTTCAAATCAGCATCAAGCACTCAAAACAGCAACATGACGTTCATTGCTCTTTCCAGAAAACTAAAGGATCTCAGAAGCATAAAATCTCTAAAGAAAACAAAGAAAGAGCGAGTTCAATCTTTGCCATGTTGATCCAACTCACTAAAACTCCACAAGTTCTTTTTTTCATCAGAAACGCCATTGAAATTAAGTATCAACCGAGATGAGGAATTCAATAAATAAACTAAAGAATCGTATCTAACTCCTTACCAGGGAGGAAAGTAAGGATGCCAAGAACAAGAAGCGCGTAACCCTGAGAGCTATCTCCTTCCATGTGACCAGTGAATATGAAAACCGTCAAAAGGAGAAGCAAGCAACCAAGAAACAGAAGAAACAAAGCTAACGCTATAGACTTCCACGGTACTCTATCAAATGCTTTCGGCGTATAATCGAAGCGAGGATCGAAATCTCTCCTTCCACCACCGTTTGTGTAATCATCATCGTCTTCCTCCCCTGGAAGCTGAGCGTACCTTACGTTTCTCCTCGACGCCATTCCTAATCAGAGTAACCACACACACACACCATAACTTCTCATCCACACCACACAAAAACAAACTCTTAACTAAGAGAAATCAAGGTTACGAAAATCAATCGCGCCAAATTGAACGGCTTAGAACCTGAAGAAGAGAAAGGTGGGGCGAGAAACTCACCGGAGTTGGATGATTCCGTCGTCGGGAGGATATAGAGATGATCCGGATCTACTTTGACGAGCTGAATTGCAGTTCTTCTTCACGTTTTGTGTCTATGATCTTCTGTGTGATTATGATTCTGTTTGAAATTTTGTAGATTAGTCCCTTGGCTTTCACTAAATCACATGCTGAACCCCTTACTTTATTTTTTGTTTAAAAAAGACCAATCAATGATATTTGTGTGCTCGTGTGTTATTTTCCCTTTACATTTTCTATAATCTCAACCTTAAAATTAAAGAAGAGTTTTACTTGCAGGATGACAATAATTGAAATTATGTATATGACATTACCATAAGATTGTAACAAAGCTAAACCATAGCAAATTAGATGTTCACATGGCAAACTAGAATATCTATTAAGAAATGAGAAATTGAACCATATAACCCCAAAAAAAATCCAAACTAACAAAGTAACCAAACCCCTCCCTCTCTTTCTCTACTCTCTCTCTAGAAAATATATTTTGTTTTCTTATTCACCCTAAGAAAAAGAAAACAGTCATGTTGATGAGGTCAATTTGGAAAGAATAAAAAGAAGAGGGGCAAAAATGGAAGAAAGAGAAAAAAAGAGTGCGTATATAAAGGGGGAAGAAGGAAGCCCTAGAAGATAGATAAAAGAGAGCGCCTGAGGCCGAGCGCTTCCCTCTTTAGTAAGGGGTGGCGTGGTATACCCACGAGAATGGTGTTTCCGACGGAATAATTGTGGCGTGCCCTTAGTGGTGCGTAGGCGCATATCATTCAGTAGGGGCCTTTTGTTTCTGCTTTGCTGTTTCCTTATCCTTAGGCTGTTGAAGCAGAGTCGTTCTTGCCCTACATTTCCCTCTCTGAAAAGATTTTTTTTTTTTTTTTTTCCNCGGAAGCGGGTACGTGGAAGCGGAAGCGTAAGGAAGCGCAGAAGCGAGATTTTTTAAAATATTAGGAAGCGGATACGTGCTGGAAGCGTATATCCATATATAAATATATAAATATATATATATATATTTTAAAAAATTAGGACTAAAAATTATATGATTTAAATTTGAAATAAAGCATTTATTCATTTATAATAATTTTGAAATGATTTTATATTAAAACTGTAAAAATACACATAAATTAAGTTTACAAAAAATATTATATTAATTATTTTTAATACTTCATAAATAATTAACACAATATATTTCAATATGTGCTATATCTTTAATAAAAAATCTCAATGCATAAAGATAATTTATGGTATTATTTTTAATATTTGTATATTTATAACTCAATATTCATTACTATTAATTTTTTTTATTTTATATAGATTAAAACTATAGTTTTATATTTTATTGATATACATTGCATTTTTTTTTTAAAAACGGAACCGTGATTCCAAAACGGAATCGTAAGCTTCCAACAGGTTTTTAAAGAGAATATTTTAGAAACGTTTTGGAAGCGAGATTCCGCAAGCTTCCACAAGGTTCCGATTCCGATTCCGGTTCCGAAGCGGGAAACGGACGTCCGATGAAGCTTCCGTGCAACGTAGCCTATAATACATATTTTTCTTTTTTAAAAAATCACAAAGAAGAAAAATTTATAGATAGTTGCACCTTTTGGCTAAATATGTAATATGTTAGAATGTTACTTGTGTATGCATTGCATACTGTGAAAAGGTTGTTTTTCGAAAAATTCAACAACGAAACGAAGAGAGCGGGAGACGGTGATATGGCGATTTGGAAAGCGATTGCGTTCTCTCAATTTTGACATGACCAGTTTCTTTGTGCGTATGCATTTTCTGTTCTTCTTTTATTCTGAGAAGAAATTTCTTTATGGCGGATTGAATGTTACTTTCTCTTCTTTTCAATTCGTTTTTTCAATCTCATGTGGCCATGGTCGACGACACAACAATCAATGTAACTGTGTTGAATCCAAAATCAAGTGGTAAAGAACTCATTCTAACTGCTTTGATTTGGAAGCAATTGTCCTGGAAACTACCACGGAGGATCGTCATATAGATAGATGTTGCAACCCCGAAGGTTTTTGACATTTTTGAAGATTCAATATATTTATTGGTTCATTTTCTTAGTTGTATGCGATGTTTTTATAATCGTTAAAAATTGGTAGTTCGATTTACTATTCTTTAGAAGAGAATCATTAAATTGGATTCTTTAAGACATAGTATATATAGATCCTAATTAGAATCTGGGTAATGTTATACAACAAAAAAAACTGCAGAAACGAGTTTGGAATTTCACCAGAAGGATGATAGCCAATTGTAAATGTTGCATTATGAAAAACAAAATTGACATTATGTTATCAAGCAAGATGGTTCAGAAGAATTTAAATTTGGGTTGTAATGTTTTCTAATCTTAACTATGCATTTTGTTATATTTCTATTATTCATTAAGCGTTTAGGGGGGGGTCACATGACACCCCTTAAACTAATAAATAAACAAAATTGTATTAGATTTACTAAAGAATAAGTAGCAAAATAGCAATATTATCTGTTATGACACTCCCAAAACCAAGGTTCAAACCTCCATTGACACCTTTTTGTTATTTTCTGGATCCGCCGTTGCATATACTTTTATTGTAACTTTATGTTTTATTTAAATAATATAATTGCTAAAAAAAGGCAGCATACTAAATTCTAGAATTATAGGAACAATTATTAAATAAATTGTTTGTGAAAGGTCACGATTTAGGATGCCAAAAGGTGCCAAATTAAAAAAAATTAAGTGATTGTTAGATAAATTTGTTAAAGGTTCAATAGTTAATCTTCTTAAAATATATGACTTTCTTACAACTTGTTAAAGGACCAATTATTTGTTATGTGCCATCATGTAAACCACTTGGACCAAAACTCAAAATCATATTTGCTAAATAATGATAATTTAGTTCGGAATGGAAATCAAACTCAACTGATGTGAATACGTACCAAATCCCAAGAGATTACCACTAGACTAAAGTTGCACAAACACAAAGATTATAAGAATTTCTATTCTTATTAGATTTAGAAACTCTCTCAAAACTAAACCTTTCAATGTGTTTCTCTTGATGGAACATCTCTCCATGAGAACTCTTTATATAGGAAGAAGCTACATCTTTTCCTAAGGGCGAAGCTACATCTTTTCCTAATAATAATATGGAAACATTCCTAAGCTCGATATGTTTTCCTTTTTCCTTAACCCATCAAACTTCACTTTAATGAGTTAACTTGCTCCTCAAGTTAATTGGAATTATCCAACATTCTCCCCCTTAATTCCAACTNAAGTTTTACATATCCAAAGCATAGAAAATTCATATATTAGTTCATACATAATGGTTCATACATAAAAATAAAAAATCCAAAGCATAAGTTTTGAATGCCCTTCTCTTCTTTATCTTCTCAGCCTCTCCTATCAAATTAAAACACATAAGTTATCACACAAGCAGATAGTAAAATACATTGGTTTAAACATGACAGTAACATCAGTTCAAACAAAGTAACATGACAGTACATATCACACAAACATCAGTTCAATGTATAAAACACTACTCAACAAGGCATCAAACATTTTATAGATTCATATCACACAAAGTAACATGACAGTAATCACAGACATCAGTTCAAGTGAGATTAATGATTATACCTTTAAGGTTTAGTTGAGTCGGGTCCTCTTCTTCCTTCTGCTTCCACATTGGTATCTTGCTTATCTTCTTTACCTTCCTCATCTAAATCGCATCCAGCTATCAAAAACAAGAAGTTCAATCAATAATTTCACATATCAGATACACAAACCCATCAGATTATAAATGCAACAGACTCACCAATCACTTCAAAACCTCTGAGCCAGTTTCTAGTGCAGATTAAAGCTTGAACATTTGAAGGGAGAAGTCTGTTCCTGTATTTGCTGAGAACCTTACTTCCGGCACTGAATGATGACTCTGATGATACCGTTGTTATTGGGATGGATAGGACATCGCTTGCCATTCTAGAGAGCTCCTTAAAACGGTTTGCGTTGTCCCTCCAATACTCAAGGACATCTAACTTTAAATTTGACACCATATCAAGCACAGGTTCACTCAGATACAAATCCAAAGCAAATTTCCTTGTTCCTGCTTGTTGAGAGAAGAACGCATAGAAGCCCTACAAAGAAAGAGATTATTAAAGCATCAGTTTCTGGTAGATAACTTAAATGACTTACACCATAACCAGCTGGTAGAACATCTTCTTCTACTTCTTGTGAACTATGAGCACTACTATTCTTCTTGTATACTCCATACAACTTCACCACCTTTTTTCGTATGTAATCCGTTTTGGATTTACATGTTGCTGGATCTAGAGTGTGGTAGCAGTACTCCAAGACCTTGAACTTGAGTCTAGGATCTAACACAGCTGCAATTGCCAAAATGTCACTGTACTCTTCCCAGTACTTCACAAATTTCATCCTCATTGAATCCACCATATCAGCGATCACTCTATCTTCATGAAACTCGTTCGTATTCAACCAAGTCTGAATTTTCCACACCTCCATGAAGTACAGATTCGCTGTAGGGTATTTGGTGCCAGAAACAAGCCTTGTCATCTCATCGAACGGCTGTAACAAACCAGAAATGAGGTTAGCTCTTAACCACTCAGATTTTGTAGGTAAGCTCTGGTAGCTTGTCTCAATCTCTGCAAGATTTTTGAATGCCTCTTTATAGTGAAGAGCTCTAGTTAACATGAGATAGGTAGAGTTCCACCGCGTGGGACAATCCAAAAGTAAATCCCCTTTCTTCCGAACTCCAACCGACTCCACACAGCCTTGAAACAATATCTCTCTAGACTCAGTTATCTGGACATACTTAACACTGTCTCTGATCTTCTCTAACGCCTCACCTATCACCGCTAAACCATCTTGTACAATGAGGTTTAAAATATGAGCAACACACCTGATGTGAAAGAACTCTCCACCAAAGACTAAATCTTTCTTAAGCTGCCTCTTGACTACTCCTTGCATATTATCATTGGAAGAGGCATTGTCCACGGTTATAGTGAAGACCTTCTTTAGCAGACCCCATTCTTTTAGCAACTCCAATATCTTCATGGCAATGGCAGTACCAGTGTGCGGTGGAGGGAAGGCGCAAAAAGAAAGGATCTTAGCTCTAAGGTTCCATTCAGCATCTATATAATGGACAGTGAGACAGAGATAACCCTCGATGGTTATAGCTCTCCACAGATCGGTGGTTAGACAAACTCTACCCGGAAGCTCATTTAACACCTGTTTAAGTCTCCTTTTCTCCCCCTCAAATATCTTAAGTACATCGGCTACTGCTGTGTTCCTACACCAGAATTCTATGGTGGGGTTGGCATACTTCAAGGCTTCCCTAACCCTTCTAAACTCTACAAAGGCGTAAGGGAGATCATGCTCAACAATAGCCACAGCAATCATATCTCGAAACACCAACTGATCGATCTTCTTACAACCTACAGTACTACTAAGGGTTTTGGGGCAGCGTTCAGAGTGGTGAAGCATAGTATTGGTTCCACTTCTATGCAAGTTTAGGTAGTAAAACAGGCTACAGTGGTTGCAGACACATTTGAATTTCCCATCAGGCATCCTATCTCCTTCTATAGTAAAGTGGTTCCAGCACTTAGAGTGTCTACGCTTGTGTTTACCTTTCCCTTCGGCTGTGCTCATGAGAGACTTGTCCACAATAGGATTGTTCTCGTCCATTTCCTGTTCTGAACCTGCATCTTCACTCGCATACTCATCATCATTGTTCAAACTCAATATATCCATCTGAAAGCAAACAAGACAAAGGATATTCATTAGATACTAGAGGTCTAGAAACAGTACAAAAGAGAACAAACAACTAAAGCGAGTAAGTATGTAACAATCAGAAACCAAATACACAAACCCATCAAGTGAACTAAATACACAAACACAATCAGAGATGTAACAATCAGAAACCAAATAAACAGATGAAACCCATCAAGCTATATACAAACGCAAGCTATATAGAGAAACCCATCAAAACTAAACTGAATCAAACGCATCAGAGAAACAAATCAGAGAAACCCATCACACCGAACGCCGAGAGAGAGAGATGATCGAGACGCCGAGAGAGAGAGAGATGATCGAGACGCCGAGAGAGAGAGAGGCGGATCGAGACGCCGAGAGAGAGAGAGTCACTGAGAAGCTGTACACAATCAGAGAAGAGAAAATTCATCAACATGCACAATCAGTTTACACAGAGCGACAGAGAGAAGAGACATACGAGAGAGGCAGATCGGATCNACCTAATGAGGGCTCAAAACCGGGACAGGCAAGCTGCTGATTCACACAGATCATAGAGGACATTTGTTGTGGGCAACTATGTGTATCTCAAGCTCCAACCTTACCGGCAAAACACACTAAAGAACAGGAAGATTCCACACAAGCTATCTCCTCGCTACTACGGTCCCTTTAAAGTCAGTGACACGGTCGGCTCCGCAGCTTATCGCTTGGAACTCCCGCCTGAGGCTGCTGTTCATAATGTGTTTCATGTAAGCCAGCTCAAGCTCTGCCCCAACCCACCAACCTCATCACCCACGGTACCGCAGTTCTGGTCTGATCTGGGAACATCTAAAGAACCCGAGGTGATTTTGGAAACAAAAATGGCAAAACGTCGCAATTTGGCTGTCACTAAAGTCTTGGTGCAGTGGAAGGGAGAGCGACCAGAGGATGCTACATGGGAGTTCTACAAGGACTTCATTGCCAAGTATCCTAATTTTCATCCTTGAGGACAAGGATGATCTTGAGCAAGGGGGTACTGTGACAGCATTTACCTTCTTTACTCACCTTTCTTTACTTTCACTTTATTACTGCAAGTCTAATAAGGTTACTCCCAGTCATGGGTTGCATCCCGGTTACAGGTCACTTGTTTAGACCGTTAGCATCTCTCCTTTATTTGTACAACTTTGGCATTTTGCTAGAATCATCAATCATTATCCAAACTTATCTCCTCCCTAAACTCTCTCTCTATTTTGTGCATACGCCATTAACGTCGTATTGCTTTGGTCATTGCACTTGAAGGTGACATTTCTTAAACTCAGATCATCTTTTAGTCCTTGATTCATCTCTTCTTTTGATCTACGGAAGATTTACAGAGAGAAACTATCACTCATAGCTTATGCTGTCTCACGGATGCCTTCGATAGTCAAGCTCTCGCTCTCATCCACTCGTTTCTTCCCCGTCAGCGATCTGCGTCGATAACAACAACGAAAGGTTCAAACTTTTCATAAAGGTTTCGACTTTAAGCTAAGTTTGAGCAATGGGTTTGGTTCATACCCTGCGAGGGTCATGACGGCGTGAACAGAGGTGGTGGCGGCTTTGTGGGAGGAAGAGAGCAGCGGACAGAGAAGGAAGGTTTGGATAGGTCGCGTCGATGGTGGAGGAAACCAGTTGCAGGGGAGGAGAAAGAAGACGATCTCACCGATAACATAGTCTGAATAACCATTGTATCCTCTCGGGTTCCATTGGGCGTGACCTTTGATCTACTGTAGCTATGAGCTAATCCATGTTGAGTTTTCTCAAGATAACATGAAGAAGATTGTGTTTCAGTAATACATGAAGAATTAAAATAATCAATCAGATGATCACTTTGAATGTATCAAAGTGCTGACCAACACCTCGAAGAAGCTCTTGGAGGAACTCACTGCACTGACAAGGAATCTTCATGGCCTTGAATATGCTAGAGCCTAGTCTTGGGTCCTGATACTAGAGCATGATTACTGGGGGTTTTTAGGGTGGGGCTCTTAGCGGAATATAAGAATCCGTCTCTTAACTTTTAACTAAAAAAGCTAAGAACCGGTTCTTAAATAAGAGTTTTAAGAGTCGGTTCTTAGTTTTTGTAGTTAAAAGTTAAGAGACGGTTCTTATATTCTGATAAGAACCTCACCCTAAGAACTCTCCAATAATCATGCTCTACTAAACTTGGGGCTCTTCGCCTTCTATAACTTTAGGGAGATTTAGGTCAAGAAAGCTTCTAAGCTCGTCACTACAAAAAGAGTAAACGTACATAAGTTTCTTGAGAATGAGGTGAAAGCATGAGCCTGTAAAAAAGAACAGAGAAATTAAATGAAACCACAAGCCAGTAGGCATTGTGAATGAGGTAACATGGTATGAGCTTCCTGCTGAGGCATCACCAAAACAAAGAAAGCCCAGATCAGAAAATCAATGAGCTTGAGCTTCGATCGAAAAGAATGTGATGAAGCCACACCGGTACATTGGATAATTCCCATGCCTGCTTGGCTTTTTTCACAGGTGAAAAGCACATGAGTACATGACATATAGTTTCAGTAGCTGAACCACACGTCGTGCATGTTACACACTGCCACCGCTCCAGATAGCATCCTCCAACTAAAATGCTTGAGTTTAGGTGGTGCTTTAACCACGCAACAATTAATTTGCTATTATTTTGACCTTGATCCATTAAGTACTCAATGCTTGAGTGAATAAATGATTCTAAATATAGAGCACTAAAGCATAATTATATAAGAAGACACAAATAACTCTACTGCAATCATGTTTTTATTTTTTTTTGTCATCTACTGCAATCATGTTCATTCTTCAAACTCAGAGGATGATTGTTTGTAGTTTTTAGATTGGTTTTTGGTTTTTCTAAAAACCATTTTTAATCCAATCAAGATTTTCAAAGAATAGATTTTCTAGAACGTGGTGAAACTAGTTTTTACAATTAACTGTTTTTTTTTAACACAAAAACCAAAAGTCAAGTTTTAATAGTTTTTCTACACTTGCTTACACGATGGTTTCCTTTTTATCTTTAAAAAAAATAGTTTCTACTATATTTATGTATTAATATAAGAAATTAAATAGAAATGATAATTACTTAAACGTGTTTGCATTTGGAAAAACAAAAACCAAAACTTTCTACTTTTTTTGCTTAAAACTTGTTTTTACATTTACTCTTATTACAAATAAAATCATCAATCCAACAAAAATTACCGTAGGGTATTTATAATATATGTACATATAGAAAATGTTTATAATCCAACCCTGAGCACTTATACTTAAGGCATTTTCTAGATATTGTTTGGAACATACATCTAACAAGAAACTGATGTAAATACAAAATAATTCAGATAAAATTTGAAAATTATCAATAATATAAATTTATTTATTTATTTATTTTAAGTTAGTCATTACAAAAAATTATATATATATTGTTAATAACTTTTTATTTTATATAGAGAAATTAGATTTTTTTTTCTTTTACTATTTTTACTATTTGACACCTATAAGTTCTATTTGTATTCTTTTGGTTTTACTTAATATTAACTAGGACTAGAACTAGTGTTTTTCTTTTACTATTTCATACTTATAAAATATATTTCCTATTCTTTTAAATTTTAATTAGTATTAAATAAGATTAGGAATATTTCCCATTTTCAAAATTTTACATAATAGTATTTTATATCTTACTTTTGCAGAAGAAATATTTACTATTAATAAATAAATATTCTACTATTAATAATATTCTGTTTTTATTAATTTTAAAATCAAAAACCAAAAACTAAAAACCAAAATCTAAAACAATTCATTCATGTTTTTCAAAAAACTGAAATCTACTGCAAAATCAAAAACCAAAAACTAAAAACTAAAATCTAAAAACCAAAAACCAAAATCCAAAAACTAGAAACTAAAATCTAAAAACCAAGGAAACAATCATCACCTTAATTGTATAACTTTAACCAAAACAAACAAACAAAAATTATAGGGGTGGATGTTTAGGCATCCATACCCTAGGCCGATTTTTGAAAATCCTTTTAGAAAAATTGTTCCAATTATAATCGGTTTACTGCTTAAGTGAACACCTTGGCACCGGCCTCTATCTATTTTTAGAACATTGGATGTCAGCTTCTGCTTCTCGATTAATTGGAATCTTTTGCCCCAAAAGAAAATACTATGTTAATGAATTTACTGGAGATGAACGTGTACTTTGTTACTTGATGGATTCACAACCTTCTTCAGTTCTTATAACTCTGAGTTGAGGACTAATCTCCAAAGAAACCTCTCTTCTTTTATTTCGGTTTACACTTGGACTATTTCTTTTGCTAAGAGAGAATAGAATACCAAAGCAACCTCTGTTCTTACAATTTTCCAACATTTTAATGTATTGATTCATAACGACAAAAAGAAACAAGGAACAACATGAAATCAACATATATATAGACTGTATCGAATAATTCTTAATTACACAACCTTTTAAAACAGTAAAATCGAAACATAGCACAACAACCACCTCATAGCTCGAGTTCCATATCGACGTCGTCGGGAAACCTAGGGACGATGGTATCAATCTCGACTCGTATCCTCTCAATCTCTGGAGAATCAGACACGGACACGTGTTTCTTTAAATCCAAGAGATCTATAGTTAACGTGTGAACAATGTCAGAGTAAGAAGGGACTTGGATCATCTCAAGAATGTGAAAGACGTTGGATTTTATCTGATCCCTATCGCCACCGACGAGCCACTCTCTATCAAACTCGAGGGTTTCACTAAAGACTTGAGTTTCTAAGTCGCAGAGGTCTTCAAGAACGTCGTCTGAATCTGAGTCCGGTTCGGGGGCTCGCCTGTAAACCAATACGAAGTCGAAGACGAAGTTAGGGTTGGTGAGGTTGTGTTGCGTGTCGGTGAAGAATGGTTCGAAGGAGATGAAGGAGTCGGGTTCATCATCACAATACGCAAACCAGACCATGATACTGTTGTTGAATAAAACTATTGATGCTACTCCTTCCTTCACTTCTCCTTCTCCTTCTTCCTTCACTTCTCCTTCTCCTTCTCCTTCTTCATTCTTCACTATCTTTCCTTCTGTTTCCTCATCTGCAATCACAACGACCATCAAACTAAAGAAAAGAACTGGGAGATGATGATAAAGTCTGAAACTTTACCCATTGTTGATAGAGAAACCAATGTCTCTGCTTCTACCCAGTGTTCAAAATCTCGCCTTTTTTTTTTTTTTTGACTGAACCAAGTTCTCGCCTTTTCTCCGAGAGTTCGGCTTTAGAAGTAGTTCCATAGGCTAAACGTCAGCGTTTTGGGGTTTCTAACGACGTCGTTTCTGTGTGGATCGTTACTATTCACAAAGCAGGAACCTTTCTGCTCCGTAGTATCTTCTCCCTCCTTCTCTGCACTCACTCCACAGCCTCAGAACAAGTTTGTTTGCTTAGTTTAGTGAATCCTTTCGCCAAAGTTCTCAACTTTATGCTGAATTGGGAAGCCATTTCTCAGCTTTGTTCGTTATTCTTCGTCTGAGTTATGCTAAAAGAGTTTGTTCTCTCTGCTCATATGTTGAAATTGAAGTTGTAGATTGCTGCGTTTTGCTTGTTAACTGTGTATCTTCTGATCAGGTTAAATTCGTGGGAGATGTCTGGTTAAGTCCTGTCTCCATCACTGTTGCATCGAATCAACTGAATTGTGGATGTGTTATTCCATTAAAAAAAAGCAGTTGTGTCTGGAGAAGTTATCATTGGTCTTTGAGTCCACTCTTTAGACTTTGCTTTGACCATGAAGCTGAAACGAAGACGCCTAGTTCATGGTATTGTAAAAATGGAGTCTTTTTGATTAGGAACAACGAGAATGTGTAGTGAAGCAGACAGAGTTGAAACTATGGCTTTGGATTTGGAATGTGGAATGAGTTTTCCAGATAGGTTAGAAGAGAAGCCTGAAGCGGTTAGGCGTAGGAGTAGGAGAAGAGATGTTATCAAAGAGACTTCTGAAACTCAGCAGGTCTGATAAACTCAGAAGCGCATCAGAGTTGTTTGATTCTATGAAAAGTTTGGGTTTACAACCCAACGCTCATGCTTGTAACTCTTTCCTCTTCTGCCTCTTGAGGAATTGAGATCTTCAGAAAGTCTTTACCGTCTTTGAGTACATGAGGACTAAAGAGAACGTCACAGGGCACACTTATAGCTTGTAGTTGAAAGCTGTTGCAGAAGCTAAGGGATGTGATTCTGCACTAGGTGCGTTTAGAGAGCTAGAAAAGGATCCAAAACATAAGAGTTGTTTCGATGTGATAGACCTGATGAGTACACGTGGAACGCGCTGCTCACGGCTATATACAAAGCAGACGGATACGAAGATGTTCTTCAGCTGTTTGATATGACAAGAAGCGAAAGCCTGTGTGGTATGAATGGATACCTGTACAAAAGAGCGTTGATGTCTTGCCCAAAGCTTGGTTGTTGGGAGAAAGCTGTGAAGCTTTTGTATGAGATGGAAGGTTCGGGGTTAGCAGTTTCAACTCCATCATACAATCTGGTGATAAGCGCTTGTGAGAAGTCAAGGCAGTCTAAAGTTGCGTTGCGAGTATATGAGCATATGGTTCAAAGGGAGTGTAAGGCAGACACGTTTACGTATCTGTCGCTTGTAAGGAGTTGTATTTGGGGTTCTCTTTGGGATGAGGTTAAAGATATACTCAAGGTATGATGAGTCTTGTGTAGATTCTTTGTGCGTTTAGAAGAGATTTAATGGTGATGTTTTTGTTTACTTGAACAGAAAGCGGAGCCTGATGTGTCGCTTTACAATGCGGCTATACATGCATGGGATGTGTTTAAGACGTGAGTTCAAGTTTGCAAAGGAGTTGTACGTGGAAATGAGGGAGATGGGTTTAGAACCGGATGGTAAAACTCGAGCTATGATGTTACTAAACTTGAAGAGATACTAAAAGTTTAAGGTGATAGTGCTTGTGGATATTCATATACTTGTTCTTTGTAATGCCCAGTATCTTAAGACAATATGATTAAATATCCACTGAAAATAGAAGATTGATTTTTCATTTTTAAGCTGAAAATTTTAGCCAATTGTTAGTTTTTTACATCAAATTTTTATTTTATTATTCTGACAACTAACAAAAAAAACATTTCTCAACAATAAGATCTATCAGTCATGGCCAAAACAATGGGTGAGGTTGCAGCTCCGTTGAGAAATTGTGTCATTCTTCCGGTTGTATTAGAGCATGTTTATTGCTAAAACCCATGATTCTTAATGATTTTTAAACTATTAAAGTTAAGATAAGAGACTTTGGTAAGAGACACATAATTTAAGTGGTTTATTGGTAATTTCTTAATTAAGGTTTTTAACAATAAAAAAATATTAAACTTATTTTTAAACATAAAATTTTAAACAAAGATTAAATTTATTTATTAAATAAAACAAAATCAAACATAACATTTTAAACATAGATTTTAAAATAAAAACATAAAAACAAATATTACTAAAACAAACGATAATAATTTTAAAAAGGCATCAAAGCTCAGTTGTTGTCTTGATCACGTCCAAATTTACTTCATATATGTTCAACCAAATCACCTTTCAGTTGTTGATGCGCTTGTCTGTCACGAATTCTAGTTCGAACACCCATCTGATTGACGGTATTTGTAGGGATATCGATAGAATAGGTGAGATCGACATGTGAACTTCCGCTGCCTTCTCCGTGTTGGAAATCTGAAACATCATATTGAGTGTATTCATCTCGTTCGTCTTCTACTATGGAGTATGATACATGCTCTCATAATCTTTCCAATCTTAACTTTATCCCAAGAAAGTGATGGATTTTTAACAATAGCAAATCGAGCTTGCAAAACTCCGAAAGCACGCTCGACATCTTTTCAGAAAGCTTTTTGACGTTGCGCAAATAAAACGGCTTTTGGCCATTGTGGAATCGGAATAGATTGGATAAAAGTTGCCCATTTTGGATAAACACCATCGGTGAGATAGTAAGCCAAATGGTACTCTCTTCCGTTGACCGAAAAATTCACTTGCGGGGCTTAACCATTTATTATGTCATCAAAAACATGTGAGTGATCAAGAACTTTAATATCATTTAAGGTACCTGGAGGTCCAAAAAATGCATGTCATATCTAGAGGTCATATGAAGCAACCGCCTCTAAAACGATTGTGGGTTTTCCCGAACAACGAGAATATTTCCCTTTCCAAGCGGTGGGACAATTCTTCCACTCCCAATACATACAATCAATGCTTCCTATCATCTCGGGAAATCCACGAAGCTCTCCAATATGAAGTAGACGTTGAAGATCAGCCGGTGTTGGTCTTCTTAGGTACTCCTCGCCGAACAAATTTATTATTGCTTCCACAAAATTTTCCACACATAACCGAGCAGTGGTTGCACCGAGAGGTATTCGTCGACCGCATCAAGCGCATAACCATATGCCAACACACGAATAGTTGTTGTACACTTTTGCAGTTTAGAGAGACCAAGCCTTCAGATACCGTCCTTCTTTTGACGAAAGAACTGAACTTCATTGGAGAGGCGATCAACAATATGCATGAACAATGACTTGTTCATTATAAATCGTCGCCGGAATAGATTTTCGGGATATGTTGGAGTGTCACTGAAATAATCATTCCATAACCGGAGATGGCCTTCTTCACGATTTCTTTCGATAAAAACTCTTTTTTTTTCTTGTCTTCCTTTCATCTTCTTGATCACCATAAACATTTCACAAATTTTCAAATGTTTGATCAAAATATTGATCGAAAGTTTCATCAATAGACTCATCCTTATTGTGATGAGAAGAAGAAGCCATGAGAGTTTTGTTTTAGATTCTTGTTTACAAAATGGAAATTGTTTCACGTAAGGAAACAGAAAGGAGAGAATGGGAGAATGTGAGATTAAAGAGAGAGAGAATGGAGACAAGAATGTGAGATGACAATGGCTTCTGATTTATTATTGTGATTTATATAACAACAACAACAAGATGAGTGTGTTTGTGATCATAATGTCTCGGATATATAACAACAACAACACTCTCTCACTCTCCTGACACAACACAACAACAAGATTACAAGAAGACAACAACAACAACCCGTGAACAACAAGAAGACAACAACAACACCAACCCGAGAACCTCTGTGATGACAACAACACTAACCAGAAACCACAAACCCGTGAACCTCACATTGTCTCTGTCCAAACCAACCCGTGATCAAACCTCACATTGTCTCTGTCCAAACCAACCCGTGACCTGAAAGATGAAGAAGAAGACACATTCAAGAAGTGGAACACGATCAAACACATTGAACTAGAAACTTTGAACATTTTAACCATGAAACTGTCAACTACATTTTAAACTTAAATATGAAATAGAACAAGAAACTTAAACATGGAACAAAGCATAAACATGAAACATAGCTTAAACTTAAACATGAAACTAATTTGACAACAAGTTACTTATGAGCTTCTTCTCGAGGGCTTCTTCATACTCAGCTAGAGGTTCTTTCTTTCAAATAAGACTGTCTAGGAGACTCATCTTAGACAACCTTTCTTTGGCGGCCAAATCCTGCTGTTTGATTGTCCACATTTTTTGAAACTCATTCATAGTATTCTCGTCTACCACCGGCTTCTTAGCACTCATCTTTGCGGCCTTCACACCCGGGGGACGCTTGGAGCAAGTTGCTTGAGAGCTAGAGGAATCTGCACCGTCCTCACACTTCCTCTTCTTCGAGCTCCCTTCGTTTTTACCAGTAGCAAGGTCGCACCACTTCTTGTCGTGTCGCAGTTCCTTCCAAGTGTGTTCAAGAGTAAATCTCTTCTTGTAGTTGTTGTAGAATATTTGATGAGCAAGCTTGAGAACATCAGTCTCATTCTGGCCGCTTGTTTTATCTCTAGTAGCAGCTTCGTACGAACCACAGAACTTTGACACAAGGTCATTGATCCTGTGCCATCGTTGCTTGCAATGGCTTGCCTCTCTCTCTTCGCAGCCAGCAACCAGAGGACTTGCAGCGAAGTAGGCAGCAATCCTTTTCCAAAAACCGGAGAATTTTTGCTCGTTGCCAACCACCGGATCATTGCTCGTGTTTAACCACGAACTGATCAGGACAACGTCATCCGTTGGTGTCCATTTCCGTCGTTTTCTACGCTCTGCAGCAGTGTCTCCGTCATAGTTTGAAGCTTCGGTTCCTAGACTGCCTTGAAATGGAACTTGTGATGAAGATAGTTCAACACTATCTTCATTGTTACCAAAGGAAAGAGTATGTTGACTAAGTAGTTCAACAAACTTTGAGTGGGAAGAAAATGGATAATAATCCATTTCAGAAGAGAGGCAGAAAGTAGAAATAAAAGAAGAAAATTGAGGAAGTGGGAAGAGGAACACGTTTTCAAGACAGAGGAAAAGGCAAGTTTTTTATAGATAGAAGAATCATATCACGGCATTGATCACAACCAAGCTGTCGGAGTGGACATTTATCTAAACAATCAACACAACACACCATTGATTTCTATCTACCCAAAACCAAAGCTATTTATTACCAAACCCAACCGTAATCTAACATTAATCAGAGCAATTTATTACAAAACCTAACACTAACCACCAACGAGTACAATGCTTTAAACAGAGCAAAGAGATAGGTTTTACCACATAAAGAATCGTTAGCCCTTTGTATGAAAAAGTTGTGTCTTGGTCAAACCACCTAAACACCAAAACAAACCGAGACAAATCACACCAAATTTGAGGATTTATATATTAAAATTGACGATGAACAAGCAGCAAAATATATCTTAACCCAGATACACACAATCTGTCTCCGACAGCCTCTTGATCAATCCACCTCGACACAAAACAGACACAAACAAATAAAAAAATATTCTGATTTTTTGTATTACAAATTGACAATTAACAGAAAGCGAACCTGTGTGATGCCTCTTGATCAATTCCACTATAAACACAACAAATCAAAGCAAATAAGAGGTTTTATTAAGATTGACGATGAAGAATCTAAAGACATGCATGCAGCTTTACCTTTCGATTCGCCTCAGCCGCAACAGTTTCCGGTATAGATCGTCTCAGAGAGCCACCGATAGAGTAAGATGTCGCCTTTTCTTGCCGTTTCTCGCCGTTTTCCAAGGTCGAGAAGAGCCACCGATAGAAAGGTCGCGGTTTTCCTTCGTCGCCGAGACCCACCGATAGAGCCATCGCCGTTCCGTCGAGTAGAGCCACAGAGAGGGAGAGAATCACCATCGAATCGCCTTTCGCAGAGAGAGAGAAGAGAAACCGAAAGAGAGAAAGAAGAAAAGAAAA
>QGKV02000571.1:35738436-35754671 GCA_003260655.2 Brassica cretica
TATATATATATATATATATATATATATCATTCACAATATGTTAGTTGGTAAAATTTTAACTTTGCAATCATTTCTTAACAAAGCTTTACACTATGTCTGACACACCTAAAAATTTAACCAAAAGAAATTGATAAAAAAAATTAATCTAAAATTATGATTTTAAATATACACATATATATATTCTTAAATATTATTTATAATAAAAAAATATTTTTCTCTGAATTTTATGCTTAATTAAAGCAAATTTATATTAAATATTGATCAAAATAATAAAATATATAATATTAATAAATTTCATATTAAAATATAATTTAAATTTTAAAAAATTTATCAGGTGCAGGAAAACACCTAGTAACAGTACAAATATTCAATGGATGACATCTCGTAAAAGTAATTAATAGATTCTGAATGTGCTCAGTTGAAGTTACCAGCCCGTTTTGGATTTGGGTCAAAAGACTCAAAACCATGGCTGATTCTCCACATAGATCAGTGATAATGAGCAAAACCTTGTCACGCTCGTAACCAGTCTTAGAAATTAGAATGATTCAGGGCGGGTTAATGGTGAAGGAGTGAAAATTGTTTATGAAAATATAAACAAAATTATTGAAGACCTCTTTGAATGCTTCAATGATAAGATAAACAAAACATAACCAATTGGTGGTGGGCCTGGTGGCCTAATGGTTCTTGTGAAGGATCTGCTCTAAAGGTTCTAACCAGGGATCAATTTTTTCGAGCGTGAAATTATCTTGGTAGTCTAATCTAACCTCCAGATACTAGTGAGCAAGTTGCTTCTGGATAATCTGCTTAGGGTATTGTTTGTGATTCAAGAATTTGGTCAAACCTATTAGGGACAAAGGTCCCACATCGGTAGTTGGAAGGGATCTTTAGTAATATATAGGATAGATGGACCACTCCACTTATCACCAATTGGTTTTATGTTGGAAGTCCATTTAACTTAACATGGTATCAGAGCCCGATCCACGCAGTCCAACCCGATCCACATCGACCCGACCCAAAGTTGGCCATCGATCCTTGCCCAAACATTCCGAAATTGACGCTTAAAGAGCCATCATCTCGAGGGGGCGTATTAGGGACAAAGGTCCCACATCGGTAGTTGAAAGGGATCTTTAGTAATATATAAGATAGATGGACCACTCCACTTATCACCAATTAGTTTTATGTTGGAAGCCCATTTAACTTAACAAAACCTACATTGTCAACATCGTTAGGTATATATCAGCAGTGTTCTCAAGCCCATATAGTTGTAGTTCATTTTTCAAATGTCCACAAAGATGGTTTTATCCATGTAGTCACAAGATTCAACGAGTTTGGGTGATGTATACACTGCATAATTAATTAATCTTGAGATGGACTTCATCTTGGAATACTACCTCCAGATTCTTAGTCCCCAAAACAGGTTCTTCTAATCAATCAGGAAGTTCCTGTAACAAGAGAAGATCAAACATTAGACGTTCAACCATCATGGAACCTCACAGTGACTCAGTGAGTATTAGTGATAATCATAACTTCGTGAAAAAACGTTATACAAACCTTATGGTTAGGCGATCCGTAGAACTTGACTTGTATAAGGCTGATGACATTGACAACTACTGGTGATCAATTTTGCAATGATGTCATGTAAATGGACGTCATTAAGTAGTGATGTAAGAAAATATTAAACAAAACTTATGGTTAGGTGATGCTTAAAGCTTTGAATTGTAAAAGTCTTAATGACAATTCTACTGGTCATTTTTGTCACGTAAAATGGACGTCAGTGCCATGACGTATTTGCTGGTGTGGTGATATGTACTATTTACTCTTGGACGATCTAAGTAGTTGTCAAATTGATGATTAGATAGTCAAAATAGTACAAACTCGTGGGGTTTATTTTATTACAGAACTCAATGTCTAAATGATTTTGAGTTGATGTTAATTTCCTTTTTGAAATGATTTTTATTGAAAATAGTAATTAATTAATGGTTGAAAAAGAGGACCACCTTTGATTTTTTCAAATTTATCCGCTATAGTTTTATGTGGTTGTAAATGGACTTTGAACATACATAAAACAAGGTCAAAAGTTATTGACACTTTTTGAAAGAGACACTTGTTACATGTTACACACTTTGTTGTGGGCTAGCAACAGATTATGAACAATTTTGCCCTTAATGGAAATGACAGTTGTGGAAAGGTGATTTGTGGACGAGTGATGTGCGGTATGGTGATTTGTGGACGGGTGATGTGTGGATGAGTGATGAGTAATGTGTGGATATGTGATGTTAATGTGTTTATAGTAGATAAGTGGACAAACTCTTTGTTTTGATTCCATAAAACTATACAACAATACGTGGACATGGACTCATGTTACTAAAATTATACCATAAAACGTGGACACGGACTCTGTTATCTCCAATACAAACACTTGGCTTCTTCAGCTCAATTGATAAATTATATGCAGTTAAACTTCAATCAAGATGAGAAAGAGATGATATTGTGAGTATGAGCGGAGAAAAAAATCGAAGAAGCGTTTACTTTTTGTCGGAGAGTAATAGATATTGCATGTCAGATATTTCTGATCTAAGGAATTTGCGCTTTGTCATAATGTGGATGAATATAATTTTGATTAGAATTGAATTTAGATCCCGAGATGATGAATGAAATCGAATGAATATTGTACATGTCCACAACTAGTTTATAATTCTGCTAAGATGTTCATGTCCACAACTAATTTATAATTCTGTTATCTACGCTTTTGTGTCCACGTCCACATTTTGTTTACACATTGATATATATAATATATATATATATATATGAANAATTTCTTGATAAAAATACATGGACTTATTGGATCGTTCTTATAACCCTCTTTCACTAGGTACTCTGATAATCTATTGTACCACATTCGACCTGATTGTTTCAAACCGTACAAGGCTTTATTCAGCTTAATACAATGCTGTTCTCGAGAACCTTTCTTATCTTTGAGCTCGATACCCTCTGGAACTCTCATATTGATTTCATTATCCAGTGGTCCGTACAAGTATGCAGTCACTACATCCATTAGGCGTAAATCCAAGTTTTTTTTATGGCCAGACTGATTAGAAATCGTAATGTAGTTTCATCCACCACAGGGGAGTAAGTCTCCTCATAGTCTATTCATGGTCTCTGTGAGAATCCTTGTGCAACAAGCCGTGCTTTATATCTCACTACTTCTCCTTTCTCATTTCTCTTCCTCACAAAGGCCCATTTGTATCCTACTGGTTTGACATCTCTTGGTGTCATAATTATAGGGCCAAAAACGCCTCTCTTTCTCAATGATTCTAACTCCACGTTTATAGCTTCTTTCCATTTGATCCAATCTGATCTTTGCATGCATTCATATATGGACGTGGGTTCTAGATCCTCATCTATTTCCATGATCTTAAGTGCTACTTTATATGCAAATATATCATCGACGTCGATATCTTTTATGTTCCATTGTGTTCTAGACATTATATAATTGATTGAGATCTCTTGATTATCCAGACCTGGTATACCCTGAAGTTCAGCGTCCCGAACCTCATTATATGGTACCATTGGTCAAACTGGTTCATACGGTATGGCCGGCCCACTCTGCTCGACCAGTTTGGTCGGCTCGGCCGGTCCATCAATGTGATGGACGGTTTCCTTAATGCTCTCGGGTCCGGCACATCTCTTGGACTTCCGAGGCTATTTATCTTTGGAACCAATAGGTCTACCACGTTTGAGACGTTGTTTAGACTCTGTAGCCATTTGATCTTGTCCATTCTGGACTTCTATTCTTATAGGTGCATTACAAGCCGGTATGTATGACTTTGTCACTCTATTCGGGTCAGCAAATGAAACTGGCAATTGATTAGCTAGCTTTTGAAGATGTATAATCTTTTGGACTTCCATGTCACATTCTTTAGTCCAAGGATCTTGCCAAGATATTGATGGTCGAGACCATTCTATTTCTTTGCTCAACCGGCTGTTCTCTCCCCCTAAGGTCGGATATGTGGACTCATCAAAGTGTGAGTCTGCGTATCTGGCCTTAAACAAATCACCGGTTGTTGGCTCAAGATACTTTATAATGGTTGGCGAGTCATATCCAACGTATATTCTCATCCTCCTTTGTGGTCCCATTTTAGTTCTCTGTGGTGGAGCAATTGGAATGTAAACGACACATCCAAATATTTTGATATGGGACACGTCTGGCTCATGACCCGTGAGTAACTGGGATGGTGAATATCTATGCTCACTAGATGGCCTGATGCGAATCAGTTCTGCTGCATGTCCCCACGCTGATACCGGGAGTTTAGACCTCATGAGTAATGGTCGGGCTATCAGCTGTATACGTTTAATAAAAGACTCGGCCAAGCCGTTCTGTGTATGTACATGTGCCACGAAGTGTTCCACACTTACCCCCATGGACATATAGTACTCATTAAACGCCTGGGACGTAAACTCACCAGCATTGTCTAGACGTATAGTCTTTAAAGGAAAATATGGAAAATGTGCTCTCAGTCTTATGATCTGAGCAAGCAGGCGTGCAAATGCCAAATTTCGTGTGGATAGTAGGCAAACATGCGACCATCTGGTCGATGCATCAATCAGGAACATGAAATACCGAAACGTCCCACTAGGTGGGTGTATTGGTCCACATATATCTCCCTGAATCCTTTCCAGAAAATTTATGATTTCCTTATTCACTTTGGCTGATGATGGCCTAGTTATGAGTTTCCTTGTGCACATGCTGCACATGTGAGATTATTTGGGACAACTCCTTTGAATGTGTGCCCTTGTGAATTCATTATCAATTTTCGCATCATACTAGTACCGGGATGGCCAAGCCGGTTATGCCATAGAGTGAAATTTTCGCAGGCATTAGCCTCGATCATACTGATCTTTGCATAGTATAGACCAGTAGCAATTGCGGGTACAGTTTCTAGGACCGTCCTATTGCCTTGGGTGATCGAAAATATGTTAAGGAATTCTTTATTTCCTTCTTCCCATGTTTCAAGGTGGAAACCGTTCAATCTTATATCCTTGAAACTCAATAGGCTCCTTTTAGAGCTGNGATTTATCTTTAAAAATTTCAGATTTATCTATAAGAAAAATCGGATTTATCTTAAAAATATTTAAAAAAATTCTTTCAAATTTGAGACAGGTTCTAGTCGATTTCAACATATCAGAGAAAGACTTTGAACATTGAAGAACAAGTTTCTAATGTAAGCAAACAATCAGATTAAGTTGATGCGGCAGTCGGATATGTAAAAAAAAATTGGTGTAATTGTCAACCTAAAAGATTCTAGCAATTAACTCACATCAGGAAGAAAAAAAATCAAACAAGCTTAAATAGGGTGAAACAATACGAGATTTAAGCTGTGAAAATATATTAGGGTTTTAGATTTTATTCTGCAAAGACATACGGCTAGATGTAGCTGTATGTATGCGGCTGAGGGTTTAAATCCTTTTTGGTTTTGTTTTGAGTTTTCTGAAGATACCTGAACCTTTTGTGATGAGTTGAACGGTCTGTGAGGAGAGAGAGCTGCTGCTGGTTGCTGACAAAGAGAAAATGAGGCGACTGGAAGAGCTTTAGGAGTCGCCGGAAAATAGCTAGAGATCGTTTGGTTTCTGATTTATGGGTGGTGGATTTTTGGAAGGGTTAAGAGACAAGGTCGTGCTGATAACGTGTTGTGAATGAAGAGGGGAACTTTTGTGTATTATTAGGTCGACCAATTGGTCTTTATATACATATGGTAATGACGGTCTAAGTACTGGATCGACATGAGATCGTACTTATCCTTAACTAGATAATGACTAGCAATACATAAGATAAACACCAACTATAATGTAGATAAACACAAGAGTAGATAGACGCCAGTATGATCATGCGGATGGGGTTGGCCCGTCTTGCTACACGAGCTGATAAATGGGTTGATCACTAAATAGTTTATAACATTTTGGATATACTCTCAGTGAATTATAGTTTTTTTAGTGTTATTGGACCTAATATCCCTGAATAATATGTTTATAAAAAAAAATGCATTAGTAGTCTTGATGAATTATCTAATACTATTTTCTATCAAAACTGATGTTCGAAAAATATTTAAATAATTAATTCTTTGGATGAAAACGGAGAAACGTTGTCGTTTTCATCATCTTCTTCAACGTCCGAAACAAAAAAAGCTCACTTGCGAATTCCAGAGAAAGAGAGAAAGCTCGAGACTTTCGGCGGCGCAGAACCTCGTCGGAGAGAATCGGTACGATCTTTATCTTTATCGATGTCTATTGATTGCTGTCCTTTCAATTACTTTTATCATTTGCGTTTCATCATCGGGTGACCTAGACGATCTTGTTCGATTCCTACGCTTAGCTGATTAGTGGGTTTTGATTTTTAGGGTTAACGGACGTATTGGGTTCATGCCTATTGAACGTTTGAATCTGAAAAGAGTCTAGATTTAGCTCAAAATATGAAGAAAGGATCAAACTTTAGAGATCTTAAACAAAGTCTTAACGTTTCTTAGAGCATAAAAATCGAATCTTTCTATTTAGGGTTTGCGTTATCAGATCTCAGATAAACACTGATTCAGTTCTGTGTATTGTTTATGCACACTTTCAGTACCACGTGAGTTCCATGAAGGTGGGAGTTAGTAGAATCTGTTTTGGCTTGTTCTGTTGAAGAATACATTCAATGTTATCTATCCCTGATACAAGAATGTGGAACCTAGCCTCAAGCTATCTCACCGGACCAAAACACGAAACAAGAAGACAAGTCCATGCTCATGATGAATGTGATGATGATGATGATGATGATGATGATGCTTCATCCGTAGGCAGCAAGGATGAAGGTCTGGAGTGTCCCATTTGCTGGGAATCATTCAACATTGTTGAAAACGTTCCTTACGTGCTATGGTGCGGCCACACGATGTGCAAGAACTGCATCTTGGGACTTCAATGGGCTATAGTGAAGCTACCTACGCACCCGGTTCAGCTCCCTCTCTTCATCTCATGCCCCTGGTGCAACAAATTATCCTTCCGTCTTGTCTTTAAAGGAGCTCTTAGATTCCCTCACAAGAACTACTTTGTGCTTTGGATGGTCGAGAGGATGAATGGCGAGAGACGGAATTCGCCAGGGAGAGATCAAACAGATGGAAACAATGATTGTACAAGGGTGCCTCCTCCTCCGTGTCTCCACCACCGTCATCATCGTACTCAGTCTGTTCCGAGGGACAACATACAGACTTCACTGAGGAAGTCTTTGGTTTTCTTTGTGCAATTGACGGCGAAGTTCCCACTGGTTGTCATGTTCCTGCTGATAATACTCTATGCAATACCGACCTGTGCAGCTATTTTGGCGATGTACATTCTAGTCACTCTCTTGCTGGCTCTACCGTCGTTTCTCATCCTCTACTTTGCTTATCCTTGTCTTGACTGGCTCGTTAGGGAGATTGTCACATGAACATTTCTTTCAACAAGTTAGTGCTAAGACTGGTCCATCCTCCATGTAGGTATAATGATTAAGGAATCATCCTCTTTCTTTATCTATGTAGGAAGGTATAATAGTATTGTGATATTTGAGGATCCTGCCCTTTGATTGCTTGAGAATAAGATTTGTGTAAGAAAAAAAATACAATAATTCCTTAATACTAATCTTGTTTACTGTGATACTAATCTTGATTAGGTAAACCGTAAAAGTATATTTCTATTGAACTGTCTGAAAAATTAGAGCTAATGTGAAGGTTATGACTTCAATCTTTACACAACAATTTATATTTAACGTTTCATTCTATATTTTAGTTTTTTTTTCTTCGATTTCAGCTTATGGATCTCGGTTAATTGAAATCTTCTGTTCCATAATCAGATTTTTTCTTTCGATTTCAGCTTCTGAATCTCGATTAATTGAAACCTTCTGTTCCATAATCAGATACGGTGTTAGTGAATTTACTGAAGTGAAACAATGAATATAAAAACTTTGTAATTAGCAGTCTTTTCGCCACAACATCAGAAAATAATTAAATTTCAATTGAAATGAAATCTCTAGAATTGAGAAAAACTAAAGTCATCATCTTTTATATTTTGATGAAAATAGCGTGATGCAATCAACAACAACATCCGTATTATATAATTTTTGTATGTCTTGATCAAAATTAAAGAAAATGTAGCATGTGCTATATCATTCAACATCATCAGCTGCTTCTTCTTCGTCTATTTCCTCTCCAGAGGCATCAACTATCTCTTCATCTGAAACAAGCCAATGAGAAACTAAGTACACACACATATCAAACAAACCAAACCGCCAAGCTCTAGTTCACAAAGAGACCAAGAACAGGCGAGAGAGCAATACCTTCTAAAACCTCTTCCATTGCATAGACATTATGTAAAGAGTTTAGCCTTTCCTCTACTTGTCCACGAAGTTTCTCACCAAAATCTGCACTGCTACTATCTGCAAAAATAAGAGATGTTATGTATATATAATCTATGCAACAAGAAGTTACATTAAAATCTTACAAAAGGACACTTCAAACAATCATTACCACCAAAATAGTCAACCCTGGCAGCAATAGAACACTTGCCAGCTAGACAACGAGCCATACGTCTCTTGTTTCTAGCAGATGCTCTACCAATGAATGAAGAGTGGAATATCAGACCGTGCTTTGGTGTCTTTCCACCTGTTCTCAACGCCCTGAGAATTTTATTCACAACACAGTTAATAAAAGGACTGCAGCAGAACAGTAGAAAACAAAAGGCATGGTCTTTGAAAATCAGTGTTCTAAAAATCGGCATATAAAAAAAAATCTCATATAAAACGGCCTAGCGATTTCTTGAACATTATTAAAAATGCACCTGAAAAGAGCCCTCTCTGCTCCAAGAATCTGTAGAGTTGAAGATGGGTGCTTTGCAAGATTTCTAAGACTCCCCGCGTGTGAAATCAACCTGGCTGCAACCGTCTCACCAATCAATGCAGCCAAGTTTGGAGCAACGTCCTTCACCTTAACAACAAGGTAGTCATACAGCTTCTTTCTGTAATCGGTTAGGTCTATAACTCCCTGAGCAAAGGTCTGGGCATGTAACAAATCTAGCGGTGATAAGTCCAGGCCTTTAAGACACACAAACATTGTTTTTTTTTCAGAACAAACATAACAATGTTTTATTCATTGTAATTACATTTGTATAGATCTATTACCCATAGATGCTTGTCCAGCCTCAACAACCTCTCTTGCTTTATCTTCATCCCCACCAAGGACTTCAGTAAGCACTGGAACATGCTCTTCAGACAACTTTGACTTGTCCTCTATAATCTTTGAAGCTTGTGCATACATGTAATTGTCATTAACTATCTTGTCTAGCTCAGGGAAGTGCGGTGAGTACCATTCTCTGACAAGATCATTATAATAACACTACTTAGCTTAATCAAATTTTCCTAATCTTAGAGAATAACAATTAGCAAAACAAACCTGGTTCTCATAGCGTAGGAGTTGATATCTTTATCAAGCGTGTCAAGCAAGGAAATAGTTTGAATAACCATATGATCCTTTCTGTTCACATTGTGCTTGACCTTTGCTCTACTGTAGCTATGAGCTAATCCCTGTTGAGCTTTCTCAAAACCACCAGGCTACATAGAAGAAGAACATGGTGTTTCAGTAAGAAATATATACAAAAAGAATGAAAAAATAATCAATCAGATCATCACCTTTAAGTCATTGACGAAACTATCAAAGTGCTGACGAACACCTCTAAGAATCTCTTGGACAAACTCATTGCTCTGACAAGGAATCTTAGTAGCCTCAGATATGCAAGAACCGAGTTTTGGGTCAGATACTCCCAAGCTAAACTTGGGCTCTACGCCTTCTTCGACTTTAGGGAGGTTTAATTCAAGAAAGCTTCTAAGCTCCTCACTCATAAACCCTATAAAAAGAGATGTAAGTTACTTGTTTCTTGATTTACAAGCAATAGAAAGACAAGAATGGTTTACCTTCAGAGATGGCGTTGATTTGGTTTAGAGCATCTTGTGCAGTCTGCCAAGGGTGAAAAGCAGTTAGCTTGACGACCTGACGGAACTGAGCAAGGTCGGAAACTGAGCTTTGAACAGCCTCAACGTTCTGACCGATCTCATTGAGGCCATGCACGTCGAACAGGGCGTAGCCGGAGGATGATTCGTAGAGAACATACATCGCCATTGGAATTGTGTAGAATGAGAAACTTAGACCTACCTCTCTTTGAAAAGAATCAAATATATATCCTAAACCCTAGCCGACTTTGGTCCAACATTAATTTCATGAGGCTGGCCCACTAACCTCAAAATTACACGGTTTAGTTCAGTTATTATAACTTTAACCGAAATCATCATCTATCTATCTATCTATCTATCTATAGTAATAAAGTAGACTTACCTTCTTTCTCGTGCCTCCACATCAGCAAGGAGATAGGGGCATTTCGCGCCAGCTGGCATCATGTTTTTAACTCTTTTTCGATTATAAGACAATGAAATTTGTTAACTGGACTATTGTTCTCTTAGGCCCAATTGTTCTTAGGGTTTGGTCAATCTTCATCCACAGTTTCTGCCTTTAAGCGACGATTCTTGGGATCTCGAATCCTAGAAACAACGTCTTTGTGACTTTTACATCTTTCCGCAAGTAGATCCATTTATCCAAGCATTAACGTCGATAAAACCGCAGCTTATTAGCTTCACCCTCCTCTTGATTCATCTTCCTCATGACAAAAACCGCTCATCCAAAGTTACGTCACCGTGCGTAGCCTCTACACATTCGAACACATCTTCAAGGAAGGAGCTATGTACTAACTTAGTGGAAATGAAAGTAAGAAAAGGGATCTGTCAGATTAAGGAGAGGGAATGCGATTCTTACACTAAAGTCATGTGTAGTAGATAGAGATGTCCACAATATCTGCGTAATGGGTTATAAACTCAAATTATGTTTTTATGTATCACGCTTTTCAGCTCATTCTGTTTTTTTNTTGACTCACAAAAAATGCTCAAATCTCCCATCAATAAAATATAATTTTATATTTATTTATTTTAAAATAGGAAAATAGGCTAAATACATCTATAACCCTAACAAAATTACATAATTACATGACCCAACCACTCAAACCCGGCCCACCCAAACAGAAACGGGTATAACCCTTTCCTAAATCTAAACTCCCTCCGCGTTCGCGTTTAGACAGAAAAAAAAAAATTGTCGTTCTCTCCTCTCTTTCTCCTCGTGTTCTTCCGAACATTCTTTCTGATTTCCAGAAACTCTCGGCTTCATCGTTTCTTCTTCTCCTTCGTCTCTTCTTCTGTTCTAATCAAGACTTCATCTTCTGAATCGACATCCTTCATTCTGGTAAGTTATTTTTTGACCTTGATTTCTTTGTATCTTGTATCTAGGTCAGATAAAATTTAGGGAAAACTTGTAAATTGTAGTCGAAAAGTTTGGTAGGATCTTAGTAAGCGAGATTGTGGTTTGAAATTGGGGAAAACATCTTGAAACTGTTGAATTGGTATAAACTGAAACAAAAAAACCAAGAGCTCGCGATTTTTATGGGTTCTTTCTTACTGGATCCAATTGGTTTTCCTGGTTTATTATTTGTGATATGAAACCGAAATCTCTTTGACTGTTAGGATAAATGTAAATTGAAATGGAGTAGGTGATTTATTGAATGAATGAAAGGTTTGAGATTAGGCAAAGTAATAATTCTAGATTATGCCTAAATGTGTGTTGTTGTGTTGTTTTTGGATGTTCAGAGGAAGTAGATAATGGCAGGTAACCGTGGGGGAAAAAAAAAGACTACAAAGAAAAATGGAAAATCCACAACAGCTCCTGTTGCTGAAGAGCATGTGGAAGAGCTATCAGACGGAAACAATAGTGATGATATGTGTGGCCCCCCCTCTGAGGTATAATATTCTTTTGGTTTTAGTTGAATAAAGTGTCACTGGTTGTGTGTGTATTGGTTTTATTCTAATTAAGTGATACTGTTGTGTATTAGTTTTGAATTGAAGCTTTATTGATGTTGGTAGGAGTAACTGAGTTGTTGTGATTAACATCTTGTACAGGGAATGAAGGGCCTAAAAAGAAAGCGTCCATCTACTGGAGGTGGAGTCTCCAGTAGAACTAGAGCTAGAAAAGCGGTATCAAATGGGAATGAGCCGGTTAGAGAAGAGAGTAATCCAGTGAGAGGAACGAGTGTGGTTTCGCTCTCACTTGACCCCGAAAGTGAAGGCATGTCTGCTGTTTCCTCCAAGGTAATTTTTGCATTCATTTTAATCATTTATTTTATTATTTTACTAGTAAAAAATGACTAATACATATATATTTGACTGCAGGAAAGACAACCACCACAACCCCTTGAAATGTACTTCAAGAACACACAGTACCTGAAGACTTGCAAGATTCAGACCAAGTGCCGCGTGAAGAACACAGTTGATGTGATTAAGGAACTTAAGGAGGAGGTCGGCTGGTTCACGAGCCATCCTCAGTTTTGTCATTTCTTCCACATGCCTGATGAAGAATTCCTGAAGCTCCAAGGAATGTGGATGTTACTGCTGCACACCATTCGTATTGAAGGAGAAGAAGCTNGCAGGGAAGCGGAAAGTTACAGTAAATCTTATTGTAGTCATGAGTTTACAATACACAAATCAAAATTGAGATCCGAAATTAGGGGGGATTAACTCCAAATGCCCCATTGACTCACAAAAAATGCTCAAATCTCCCTTCAATAAAATATAATTTTATATTTATTTATTTTAAAATAGAAAAATAGGTTAAATACATCTATAACCCTAACAAAATTACATAATTACATGACCCAACCACTCAAACCCGGCCCACCCAAACAGAAACGGGTATAGCCCTTTCCTAAATCTAAACTCCGCGTTTAGACAGAAAAGAAAAAAAAAAATTTGTCCTTCTCTCCTCTCTTTCTCCTCGTGTTCTTCCGAACATTCTTTCTGATTTCCAGAAACTCTCGGCTTCATCGTTTCTTCTTCTCCTTCGTCTCTTCTTCTGTTCTAATCAAGACTTCATCTTCTGAATTGACATCCTTTATTCTGGTAAGTTATTTTTTGACCTTGATTTCTTTGTATCTTGTATCTAGGTCAGATAAAATTTAGGGAAAACTTGTAAATTGTAGTCGAAAAGTTTGGTAGGATCTTAGTAAGCGAGATTGTGGTTTGAAATAGGGGAAAACATCTTGAAACTGTAGAATTGGTATAAATTGAAACAAAAAAACCAAGAGCTCGCGATTTTTATGGGTTCTTTCTTACTGGATCCAATTGGTTTTCCTAGTTTATTATTTGTGATATGAAACCGAAATCTCTTTGACTGTTAGGATAAATGTAAACTGAAATGGAGTAGGTGATTTATTGAATGAATGAAAGGTTTGAGATTAGGCAAAGTAATAATTCTTGATTATGCCTAAATGTGTGTTGTTGTGTTGTTTTTGGATGTTCAGAGGAAGTAGATAATGGCAGGTAACCGTGGAGGAAAAAAAAAGACTACAAAGAAAAGTGGAAAATCCACAACAACTCCGGTTGCTGAAGAGCATGTGGAAGAGCTATCAGACGGAAACAATAGTGATGATATGTGTGACCCCCCCCCTCTGAGGTATAATATTCTTTTGGTTTTAGTTGAATAAAGTGTCACTGGTTGTGTGTGTATTGGTTTTATTCTAATTAAGTGATGATATGTGTACAGGAAATGAATGGCCTAAAAAGAAAGCGTCCATTTACTGGAGGTGGAGTCTCCAGTAGAACTAGAACTAGAAAAGCGGTATCAAATAGGAATGAGCCGGTTAGAGAAGAGAGTAATCCAGTGAGAGGAACGACTGTAGTTTCGCTCTCACTTGATACCGAAAGTGAAAGCATGTCTGCTGTTTCCTCCAAGGTAATTTTTGCTATCATTTTAATCATTTATTTTATTAGTCTTACTAGTAAAAAATGACTAATACATATATATTTGATTGCAGGAAAGACAACCACCACAGCCCCTTGAAATGTACTTCAAAAACACACAGTACCTGAAGACTTGCAAGATTCAGACCAAGTGCCGTGTGAAGAACACAATTGATGTGATTAAGGAACTTAAGGAGGAGGTCAGCTGGTTCACGAGCCATCCTCAGTATTGTCATTTCTTCCACATGCCTGATGAAGAATTCTTGAAGCTCCAAGGAATGTGGATGTTACTGCTGCACACGATTCGTATTGAAGGAGAAGATGCTGCATGGTTTGGGGTGAATGGTGTGCCCATCCGCTACTCTATGAGGGAGCATGCCCTCATCTCTGGCTTGGACTGCCACGAGTATCCGAGTGGACATTTGAAGCTCAGAGGTACTAAGTTTATGGATTATTACTTCGGTGATAAGAAGAAGATCACCATAGTAGATGTGAAGCAGAAGCTGCAATCTATGGGGACAGCATGTAATGATAGATTGAAGATGGCTGTCCTGTTCTTCCTTGGTCGGATTATCAGAGGAACGACGAAGGATTCTGCAGCATTAGACCTGTTCATCTTAAGGATAGTGGACGATTTGGATGTTTGCAGAACATTTCCTTGGGGTCGTCTAACATTTCATGATGCAATAAAGGAGATTAAGCATGTAATGGAGCTTCTGAAGGGTGAAGTGCACCATGCAGCCGGCTTTAAGGGATTCATAATTCCATTAGAGGTAAAGCACACAATTTAGCATTAACTGAAATTTTTGTTATTTATTACTGAAAATCTGACACTATGACACTTCATTTGTGTAGGTTTTGGCTTTTGAGTGTATTCCTAAGTTGGGAAAAAATTTCGAATCTCTTCAGACGGCGCCAGTGGAGATTGTCCTAGGATGTGCAAGAGTCGGTTTACAAAGAGTAGCATGAAGGGCTATCCTTTGGAAGAGATATATGCTGCTTTTGGAAACACAAAGGTATATCTTTATTTCATTTAATAGAAAATAGCAGAATATTTAAACTGATAAAGCAATGAATGTTTTATTTTCAGGTTATTAACAGTGTGTTGGTTCCAACGGTGGATGAGGAAACTTTGCTGGCTCGTATCATTGATCCGGAGCCAGAGTATCAGCGTGAGGGTAGCACAAGTGATAGGTGGAACTACTGGCTAAATGTGAAGCAGAAGAAGATTTGGTGGAAAGAACTTTATGAGTCAGATGTTGNCATCTTCCCAGATATATGATGGCTTGTTCGAATACATTACCATTGGAAAGTAATTAATCTTCGCTTCCATCTTATAGTCATCTACCTTTATCTTTCTGCAAATACGCTCAACCAAAACAGAGCGTGTGATCTCATCCACTGATTTCTTCAACACAATAGTGTGAATTTCATCTTCCCCTTCACCATCTCCCGAAATCCATTTCATTTCAGCCCCATCTTTAATATAATATCCCTCATAATCAAAACAAATGATTGACCAATGCGGATTTTGCATTTTCCTGAAATAAAATGAATCATAATTAGAATTAGTATTATTAAGAAGTTTAAATTTAATTCCCAAGCTGTACATTCTTACTAATACTAATTTTTTTTTAATACTATATACATAGTAAAACCAGTAATACTAGTAATATTTTTAAACATAGTAACACCAATAGTATCAGTAATACCACTTTGCCTTAGTGAAACGAGTAATCTTAGTAATAACCAGAAATTATATTTGCACTAATTAATCAACTTTTTAGTCCGATTTTGTTCGGATTTTGCATTACCCATGTTATATAATTCATATTAATGAAATTACACCGAAGAAATCATCAAAACGGACTCAAAACGTACATAAAATATACCCTAAAACCAATAAATACAGTTTACAAAATCCTTTTAAATCTCTTAAAATTTGCATTCAACCTTTTTTTTGTTACACTAGCCGATATATATACTTATTTTTATAAGTAATTAAACCTGAAATTCATATACACATTTTTCAAATTCGTTTTTTCTCTCTCAAATTTTCATCAATTCTTACTTTTTTAGGTTACCCATGGTTTACACAAACATTTTAAAGATATTTCACACAAAATTTCATGAAAAACGGACAAGAATTACCTGATGTTCTAGCTTCAAAATCGCTAATGAAGGGTGGAGAAGAAGAGCTCTTCACGCGGAGAGAGAAGAGAGGAGAGGAACATGAAGACATGTGAGCCAAAGTAAATCGGATTGGTTAAGGTTGTTTGTGGACCCCATTTGATTGTTGTGTTTGGTTGGGTGTATTTAATTGAAAAATTAAATGAATTAATGAGGT
>QGKV02000571.1:35758995-35784085 GCA_003260655.2 Brassica cretica
TTTTTTTTTTTTTTTTTACATCAAACAATTATTCAAATACTCTAACGAGAGAGCTGGTTTGAAAACTGAACCGGAATAAAACAACTATGATTAACCTTCTTAGTGCCAATTTGAGTAAAACAATGTATGATTGCTGAGGTTTTTCTTGTATTTAGATTAGGACTCATGGAACGTTGCTGTACAAACCTATGTTTTACAACTTGTAAATTTGTAGTCTCGTGCAAAACCCATCCGGTTCGGTTCAACCGGTCAATAAGATAAAATGCGTGCCGGGTTGTAATACACGACAACGACTGCACGACGTTTTAAAGCTATCTTCTTTGTCTTCTTTCTCAGTTCACGGGATCGATTAATAGTCAAACCCATAAGTTAAAACACCTTTCAATCTAGCGAACTCCGCCGTCAACTCCATGGCCTCACGCCACCACCACGCCTGCTCACAACGCCACAACCACCACAATCAAATCCCTCTAGTTCCCACGTCTCCACACTGCTGCACTCACTCCAACCACCTTTCGCCACCACCAGATAATCTTCTCCATCTCGTCGCTTCTTACCTCCAAACCCATCAACAAGAAACACACTTTCCTAACCAAACCTGCTCCTGCAACCAAAACAACGTTCCACGACAACAACACGACCAAGTTATCCTCTCCTGTCTCCTCCGCAAAATCGATGCTCTCGAGTCATCTCTCAACAAGTTCGCACCTTTCCACGACCAACGCCGCGACCGATACTCCACACTGAGAGACTCCGCGGCGAGAGTCATCCAAACCCATTTCCGCTCTTACCTTGTTCAGAGATCCATCTCCTTCAGGCATCTCAAGGAGCTCGCAGTGATCAAATCCAGCTTCTTGTCTCTCAAGTCTTCGGTTTCGGGCAAACCCATTTTCCCTTACAAGGTTGTTTCTCGGAAAGCTACGGACTTGCTTCTTCAAGTGGATTCGATTCAGGTATTTTTTGTGAAATAAAGTTTTGTCCTTTTTGGTTTTTGGAGATGTTTTATTTTAGTGTTCGTTTGGTTCTCTGTTAGGGTAGGATTGATCCAATGATACGGAGTAGTAAGAGATCTTTGAGCAGAGATTTGGTGAGGTTTTTGCAGTACGTTGATGATTGTGTTGTTAAAAGGTATTCTGCTGCTAGTGTGAGCTTTGTGGGTAGCCACAGCAAACGGCCTCAGGGTTTTGGTGTAGCAGAAGAGAGAAGAGTGGAGAAGTTGAGAAACCAAATGGGGAAAGTCTTTGTTACTTGTGATGAGGGTGAAGAGTTGGACTCCACTACTGATGATAGTGAAGAAGTCTCTATTGATAAGAGAAAGAGTGGTAGCTCTAAGTTTAGAACTGGGGCCAATGTAGTGAAGCCTCCGGTTAGGAAGACCATGGTACTTGACAAGAACAGGAATGTGTATCAGGATGAGTCAGTTGATAGTAGCGAGGAAGAAACCCTTGTGGTAACCAGGGATAGTGAAAGGAAGCAGCATGATTTGAAAACTAGGAAGATGGTTGTGGTGAAGGGAGGTGGAGGTGGAGGGAAGAGCCGGGTGGTGAAAACTGTGAGGTTTGATGAGGATGGGAATGTGTATAAGGTTTATGGAGATACGCCGGAGTCAAGTATTACCGAGGAGGGAGATGACTCAACAAGCGGATCAAACGATGGTAATGGAGACAAGAAAGGGAATGAGAATGAAGTCGAGGAGATCAAGCATGTTCCCAAGGAAAACGAGGGCTTTGAAGAAGAAGAAGAAGACGAAACTCATTCTGAAAATGAAGTCTCTTCTTCAGAAGCCAGTGAAAGTAATGAATACAAGCAGAGGCAGATCCAGGTTCAAAAAGGAAACTTAATGGTCTCTCCTCCATTGCCACTGAAAATGGAACCTTAACCAGTGAATCATGAAAGATCCAAGTCCTCTTCTTCTTTGGTTATGCATGGCTTTTAGTCTCTTCCCTAAACCCAAATAAGGTTAACTTTCTTTGTTGTAGAAACTGTAACATAAGCAGATGGTTGAAGATTAGGTTCTGGGAAGATCTGTGAGAGTTTTTTATTCTTGGTTTGCTGATTCTGTGTCTTTTTTTTTTATTCTCCACGGAACTTTTGAGTTGAGCATTTTCTTCATAGATATTCTTTTGAGTGTTGGTTTCCTTAGTTGCATGTGGAGATCAACTCAATAAGAAGTTCTGTTTCTTGCATTGTTCTTGAGTGTGTGTAATATATTATGCTTCTAAAATATAAGTTGTATCAATCGAACCATATAGTATCAGTAGTATCATTATTGGATCTTGCCGACAATGTGATTAAGGATTATAGTCTCCTGTGTGACATTTGTTTGCTAGCTTAATAGTATTAAAGTACTCGCTCAATCGTTTAACACAAGAAATATTTTCACAAGTGCATTAAACTAATGAGTATTGACAAAAGTAGTCCATAAAAATAAACGATCAAGACGCTTTACAAGCGGACGAAGCACATTGCAAGTGGACTATATATGTCTTGTCGCTTTCTCCAACAAATATCTCTGATCAGCTCCAGTCCCACTGAAAATAACGTGATCTTTCACTTGTCCCCATATCCAATAACACTATGACACGTGGATATTTACTTCACATTATAAGTGATCAGTGTGATCACTGAGTTGCCTCGTGAAACTGAAAAGCTTCAGAGAGAGAGAGATAGAGAGATGGATACGATGCGAATCTCCGCCGGAGCTGAGAAGATTCCGGTGAAATGCAACTCCCTGTCGAGCCTCGTCACTCGTCGCTGGAGAACGAAGAAGTTCCCGGCGAGGATCAGAAACTGGCGACTTTTATCGGTGAAATCTATCTCCAGCAATCTCAAGACTCTAGTCACCGATTCCGAACAAGGTCCAAGTCTCATCTATATCCTCCTTTTCTCATTCAGACGCGTTAAATGATGATTATAAAAAAAAAAAATAATAATAATATCTTTTTGATTGAAAACAGTAGCCTCGAGCATCAAGCACCACTCTGAGTTCAGGCCTCTGTTCTCTCCCGAGAAGTTCGAGCTGCCTAAGGCTTTCTTCGCCACTGCACAGAGCGTCCGAGACGCTCTGATCGTGAACTGGAACTCTACTTATGAGTGTTACAACAGAGTGAATCCGAAGCAGGCTTACTATCTGTCTATGGAGTTTCTGCAGGTTCGCTTTGCTTTAAAGTCTCGTCCTTTTAGTACTTTGGTTTATTATTATCTGATCATCTTGGTGGCCCTATTGTAGGGTAGAGCCTTGTTGAATGCAGTTGGTAACCTCGGCCTCACTGGTGCTTACGGTGATGCTTTGAAGAGTCTTGGCTTTGAATTAGAAAGTGTAGCTGGTCAGGTTAGTTGATTATTATTGTAGATTGGTCTATGATTTACTACAAAAGTGTAAGAGCTGGATTTTTCACAGAGAGACTTGTTAATTCTGGAAGTGTCTGTGCACCCGTAAATTTATTCATTCACATAATAATAATATACAAACCTTCGATAGGTATTTTGCCTTAATGCGAAGTTTCTTTGCTTTTTGATTTGTGTTTGTTCATAGCAAGACTGTCTTTTCTTAATCTTTTGCTGAATCGCTAACTTCTTTACTTCCAATTTGTAGGAGCCAGATCCTGCACTTGGGAACGGTGGACTCGGGAGGCTCGCCTCGTGCTTTTTGGACTCCATGGCTACTCTGAACTATCCGGCCTGGGGTTATGGACTTAGGTACAAGTACGGCTTGTTCAAACAGATTATCACTAAAGATGGTCAGGAGGAAGCTGCAGAAGACTGGCTTGAGGTCTCCTTCTTCTTGCTATTCTAATTTTTTTACTCCATCAGTGACTTAAATGGTTTCTTTTTCAGCTAAGCAATCCTTGGGAGATAGTCCGAAACGATGTCTCGTATCCAGTAAAGTTCTATGGGAAAGTGGTTTTTGGATCAGATGGTAGGAAACGGTGGATTGGTGGTGAAGACGTTGTGGCCGTTGCTTATGATGTTCCTATCCCTGGCTATAAAACCAAGACTACTATCAATCTACGGCTCTGGTCAACAAAGGCCCCTTCAGGAGATTTTGATTTGTCTTTGTATAACTCTGGCAAGCACACTGAGGCAGCAGAAGCTCTATTCAACGCTGAAAAGGTCTCTATTCACTTTCTCTTTGTTTTACAATAGAACAGAGTTTTCGAAGTGTACATTACTGAAAAAAAATAGTTGTTTGTCTTATTAGATTTGCTACGTGCTTTATCCTGGAGATGAGTCAGATGAAGGGAAGGCTCTTAGGCTGAAGCAGCAGTACACTCTGTGCTCAGCCTCGCTTCAAGATATCGTAGCACGTTTTGAGACGAGGTCTGGAGGAAGCGTCAACTGGGAAGAGTTTCCGGAGAAGGTCGCGGTGCAGATGAATGACACTCACCCTACCCTGTGCATTCCTGAGCTTATGAGGATTCTAATGGACTTGAAAGGGCTAAGCTGGGAGGACGCTTGGAAAATCACACAGAGGTACTTCTTAAAGTGACCGTGTCTCTTGTTCTTATTTGTTTTCCTTGTCTTAAATAAAGATAATCTAGGGCTGGGGTTTTGAACCGAACCGAAATTTCCGGTTAGGAGTTCTGTTTGATTCGGTAGGTTTGTTTTAAAAGTTTGGTTTTGGTTCAGTTCGGTAATCATTTACTTGGGTTTTCTTAAAAAAAACAAAAAAAATTATAACCAAACCATACTAAAAACCCCAAACTGAACTAATCAAATTTCAAACCGAACTAACCGAATATAATTTAAATAACCGAATCTAACCGAATATAATCAAATAACCGAACTTATTCAAAATTTTAACAAATTTAAACTAAAATATAACCGAAATAAAAAATCTCAGGTAGGATTTTCAAAAAACGAACTAACCGGAGGCCAAACCAAGCTTTATTTCGGGTTAATTCGGTAAATTTGTTGTTGAACCGAACTATCCTAACCGAACTACCTAAACCTGTACATAAACCAGCATGCCTAATCTACAGGTTTGGAACCTGCAGCTAGTTTCTAAATAGTTTAATAATATTTATAGGACTGTGGCATACACAAACCATACAGTCTTGCCTGAGGCATTGGAGAAGTGGAGTTTAGAACTAATGGAGAAATTGCTCCCTCGGCATGTGGAGATTATCGAAAAGATTGATGAGGAGGTCCATCCCTGAACAGCATAAAGTGTCTCTCTTCTTCCTTTTTTTCGACATCTCTGGTCTAATCTGCACTTTCTCTACTGCAGCTAGTTAGCACAATTGTGTCCGAGTATGGCACCGCAGATCCTGAGTTGCTCGAGGAGAAACTGAAGGCAATGAGGATTTTAGAAAACGTCGAGTTGCCTTCTGCCTTTGCAGATGTGATTGTAAAGCCAGAGAGCCAACCAGTTATTGCAGAAAAGACCATAGACCTGTCGGAAGATTCTAAAGAAGATGCTAAAACTGTGGTGAAAAAGGAAGTAGAAGAGGAAGAAACTGCTGGCGTCATAGCGGAAGTTATCCCAGAACCACCAAAGATGGTCCGTATGGCCAACCTCGCTGTTGTTGGTGGTCATGCTGTAAATGGGGTTGCAGAGATACACAGTGAAATAGTGAAAACTGATGTTTTTAGTGATTTCGTCAAGGTAAAACATTCTAAACTAGTGAAGCATAATTCTCTATAATCATATTCTCGTGACTGAATATTCTATATTTGTTGCAGTTGTGGCCTGATAAATTCCAGAATAAAACCAACGGAGTAACACCAAGGCGATGGATTCGTTTCTGCAACCCGTACTTAAGTCATATTATAACTAGCTGGATAGGCACAGAAGACTGGGTCTTGAATACTGAAAAGCTTGCGGAACTAAGAAAGGTATGTGCTCTATTGGATTCAATGTTGCTTCACATGTGGTTGTCTAGTAAGTAAGACCCCAGATAACTTTGGTCGGTCTTTCTCCAGTTTGCAGATGATGAAGATCTTCAATCTGAGTGGAGAGCAGCAAAGAAGAAGAACAAGTTGAAGGTTGTATCACTAATCAAGGAAAGAACTGGATATACTGTCAGCCCGGATGCAATGTTCGACATTCAGGTCACTTCCAGAGGATCTTGTTTTAGTTTAATAGATCTTAGAAGATTTCTTATCATCTCGTCATATAGTAAATTTCTTGCTTTCTGTATTGAAAACTATGTGCAGATCAAGCGTATTCACGAGTACAAGCGACAACTGCTTAACATCTTAGGAATAGTTTACCGCTACAAAAAGATGAAGGAAATGAGTGCAAGTGAGAGGGAGAAGGCATTTGTGCCAAGAGTTTGCATATTTGGGGGAAAAGCATTCGCCACATATGTGCAAGCTAAGAGGATTGTGAAATTCATCACAGATGTTGGGTCTACAATTAACCATGATCCGGAGATTGGTGACTTGCTTAAGGTACGGAGCCTATTATTATGTATACTTGACATGCTTGTATTAATCATGTTCTCAGCAGACAACCTGCATAATCCCTCCCTCAAGTCTGATATAAGCATCTTGTTGAAATGGATACATATATTATAACTGCTAATCATAAGTGTTGACCACCTTGCAGGTTATCTTTGTTCCTGATTACAATGTCAGTGTTGCTGAATTGCTCATTCCAGCAAGCGAGCTTTCTCAGCACATCAGGTATCAACTTATTTGGCTAACTCATCTTCTATTTTTTCACAACTCCATCAGGTTGAACCACTGACATTGAGATAACTGCTAAAACAAGAGCTGTACTTGTTCATATGTTTATAACTCTATCATGAGAACCTTAGCAAATTATCATGAGAACCTTAGCAACGAATGCTCTTGCCATTTACTGAAGACTAAGAGTTCTATCTGCAGTACCGCTGGGATGGAAGCGAGTGGGACAAGCAACATGAAGTTTTCTATGAACGGTTGCATTTTGATTGGAACCTTGGATGGGGCCAATGTGGAGATCAGAGACGAAGTTGGTGAAGAGAACTTCTTCCTCTTTGGTGCCAAAGCTGATGAGATTGCAGACCTGAGGAAAGAGAGAGCAGAGGGAAAGGTATATGAATTGAACATAATCTTGCTGTTCTTACCGTCTTCTTCTCAGTGTCAAACAGAGATTTCTTGTGAACTGTTTTGTCTTCTGCATTCCAGTTTGTTCCAGATCCTATGTTTGAAGAAGTCAAGCAATTCGTTAGAAGCGGTGTCTTTGGCTCAAACAAATACGATGAACTGATTGGCTCTTTGGAAGGAAACGAAGGCTTTGGAAGAGCTGATTACTTCCTTGTTGGCAAAGACTTTCCTAGCTACGTTGAATGCCAAGAGAAAGTTGACAAGGCATACCGTGACCAGAAAGTAAGTGGTGTTACTTTTTCTTCAATCATCAGAGCTTATAAATGAAACCTCCTCAGTATCCAACCTTGAAAATTGCTATAAATGATTACAGAGATGGACGAGAATGTCGATCTTGAACACAGCAGGTTCATCCAAGTTTAGCAGTGACCGTACGATCCATGAGTATGCCAAAGACATATGGAATATTAAGCAAGTTGAACTTCCATGAGGCTTGACTACTAGTCTACCTTAAGAACTCTTTTTTAATGTTTTTTTCTACTTCCCAAGTTTCCAGTGTATCCAGGTAAATAAGGAAATCATATGTAATGATATGCAACACAATGTTCCTTCCCGTTAGTATCTTTTAAATTCAATCAACTCCTCCTGAGAGACTTGTTGCTTCTGATGAAGTGTTTGCGGGCCACCTAGAGCCTGAGAACACCTGTAACTCTTTCCACATACTTAGAATTTAGAGCTGGAGTTACTCCGTTGTTTTCTCTGCATTTCACTTCTCAAAGGAGAAGGCAATGCTTGGGCAACAACATCACTGCAAGTCAGGGGCGAAGCCACCTTTCGTACTATGGGTGCATGTGCACCCCTAATAATATTTATGTTTTGAATATGTAAATCATTAATGATTTGGTAGATCGCATGGTAAGACTAATAATTCATGTTCGAATCCTTCTTATGTCTTACTTTTCTTTTATTATTACTAGTGCACTTCACTGAAACCTTGTCTTGTGCTCAACACAATGTTCATTCACATTAGTATCTCTAAGTTCAATTAACTTTTCCTGAGAAAATCTTAGACAAAACCGAACCGGTTAATAAGGAAACCAGAAGCAAACCAATTTCCTATACATTAATTGGGGCACACCTGAGCTGTTAGTTTTCTTGGATGAGATCAAAACAAGTTTAAAGAATGCAAATTTGCTAATTATCTTGTTCTTAAAAGCACAGCCTAAACAGAAACTGGATCCATATTCAGAATCACCACTCAATAATGTGCATGTGACACAATAATGTGGAATGTAAATAACGTGGAATGCGTTATTCGTTCAATTCCACACAAAAAAAAATTAACATTTGCTTTGAAAGAAATAAAATACCAATTCCATAAATTTCACAGAAAAGTAAACAAAATTCAAAGGAAACTATTGCACTAATTTTTTTTATAAGTAATGAATGTAATAGTTTTATTACATTTTTCTTATTCCATTTCTTTTTATCCACTAATTCCCTTACAGGTTTGCTATTTACCATTTTTAAAAAAGTTAAGAGTATAAGAAAATAAATGTCTAAAATGTTATACATAAATCTATTTCCATATTCGATAAGAAACGTACCCCCAGTATCACATACTCAGTAAGGAAATAACAATATTCAGAATTGAATGTGCAGAAACGGTTTCAAAACGTCTTCCTTAATTTGATATTAATAGTTAATGCCCGGACTTGCTGACAAAATAAAAAAAAAGTTAATGCCGGACTCTAACATTCTGCAATCTTGCCAAAATTTATGCTAATTACCATATTTAATTCCCTTAAACGATCACGTTAACGGTTCATATCCTTCTATAAATAATCATTCTTCTTTGTGAGTATAATTGTAAATTAAGTCAAAGAAAACAAACAAACATTCAAACATGAATCGATCAATGTCTTTTGTCATGTTGCTGGCGATTCTTGTCTCTGTGGCTGACGCTGCATGGGAAGACGCTCACGCTACGTTTTACGGAGACATTAGCGGCAAAGAAACCATGCGTTAGTAGTTTTTACATTGTTACTGATTAGTACTATATCTTGTTAACTTCCAATATAATTGTCTAGTTAGTAATACATGTAGACTACGAATCTTGTAAATCATTGGCTTTTTAATGAAAAGTATAATAGTATATAATGTTTTTTAATGTTATGGCGTGACAGAAGGAGCATGTGGTTATGGAGATCTATTCCAAGAAGGTTATGGGTTAGAAACGGCGGCGCTAAGCACGGCGCTCTTCAACAACGGCCAAACATGCGGTGCTTGTTTCGAGCTAACGTGTGTAAACTCACAATGGTGTAAACAAAACGCCGGTGCAATCAGAATCACAGCAACCAACTTCTGCCCACCCAACTACACCCCACCGGTTGATATCCATTGGTGCAACCCTCCTAACAAGCACTTCGATCTATCCATGAAGATGTTCACTTCCATCGCCGAGTACAAAAGTGGGATCGTTCCGGTGAAGTTCAGGAGAGTGAAGTGTCAGAAGAGAGGTGGTGTGAGGTTTGAGATTAAGGGAAACCCTAATTTCATTATGGTGTTGGTGTATAACGTTGGAGGAGCTGGAGATGTTAACAGCCTGGCTATTAAGGGGCATAAGAGTAACTGGATCTCTATGAAGAGGAACTGGGGGCAGAATTGGAACACTGGTGTTGGTTTGGTCGGACAAAGACTCTCGTTTACGGTGAAGACCAGTGATGGTAGGAGCTTGACGTTCTATGATGTTGCGTCGGAGTCTTGGGGGTTCGGTCAAACTTTTGAAGCGAAATCAAACTTTTATTAGATTACCTGACTTTCTTTTTCAGATTATGTTAGTTGCTTGAGTTTTTGTTAGAAGCTACTATTTCATAGTACTACTATAATAAAATCATTAGTTTCATTAGATATTATTTTTATTGATGAATGAATTATTGTCCTAGCAATGAAACATATTAACTTCTCAAATTTTAAATGTTAATCTTGATATACATCACAAGTTTTATAATCTTAATTTTTTTTATAAATTATAATATGCGTACACCACAAATATTATTGCTTTTAAAACATACCAGCAATAAAGATTTTAAATATTATAATATGCTTTAAAACACCACAGATATGTGGAATCCCATTATTCCAGTGGTTTAATTTAGGGTTCATTAATACCTCTACACCAATAGACCATGTTTCAATTTCCGAAGAAATCGATTTATTAAACAATTACGCAGGTTATGGAGAAAAAGCTTACGAGTGATTTTCAACATAGTACAAGTAGGTAGTATTGCCGGTTGTCGAATCGTCTATATAATATTTTTCATAATTGTAATATTCTAATAAATCAGCGTTAAAAAACACACCACAAATATTATCTACTATTTCTATGTCTAGGGTTAGCTGATACGGTGAAGAAAAAGCATTGTGAATCTTTTATTTTGAAAAAGTAAGGTTGTAACCGAGAATGACAAAAACTGAGAGTATGTTGTGAAAGACCAATCAAGAAAATTGCAATGTCTTTTTCTTATGATTTCAGTAATATAAAATTTATCATAAAGATTTTAGATATAATTTTTTTGGTCATCTATGTTTATAGGATTTTTTTTTTAAATCATTAAAACTTCCATTTAAAATTACATCTTCTTTTTCTTGTTCTTATTCATAGTATTACCATTTTCCCAGTCTCTATCAAATCATTCATTAATATGTATCTTAATATGTTAATATGACTAAATTTATAAATTCTGTTATTTTCATTAAATTACATTAATTTATAAGTTTATGTTTATGGTATATAATATGAAAATGACCTTCTATATTTCTTTTATTCGAATATATCTCTTTTTATTCAAATTATTAAAACTTAATATGAAGTATGATATGAGATATGCTTATGTTGATGATGTCTCGGTGTTTTTATTTTTGAAACTAACTAGAACTTGAATCGCGCAACGTGCAGGTTTTGATTTTTTTTTTTAATAAATCTTTTGGTGACATTCTTAAACATTTGGGTTATTTGGATATTTTTATGTTCTTACAAACCAAGTCTGAAAATTTATAATATTTGAATGGAGTTTAATTTAAAAACCCGGAATCTTAAAAACCCTGATCCGTACTTGAATATGTACATGGATACCCATGTCTAACTGATTTTGTAAGCAAATAAAAAAAAATCTTTGTTAACCGGTTTGAATTCTTGACGAATGAAGAAATTTCATTCAAACCTGTAAAATTATTATGGTTAACACGTAAAATAAATGATGTCAAATTATTATAATAAATACAATTAGTGAAGTAATTAGGAAATATGAAAAATGTGTAATAAAAACATTTAAGAATAGTTAAGTTATGTTTTGAAATTCTGTAATAAATGATGTCGACTTATTTGAAAAAAAAAAACAATAAATGAAGTAGTTAAAATTAGTTAAATATTAATGAAAAAGAAGTAAGAAATTATTTTAAAATAGGTAAGTATTATTTTGTACTTCTAAAATAGATGATGTCTCAGTGTTACAAATAAATTTTCAGATCATTTTCCATTTTAATATGACACTAGGTGATAACTCGTACCATGTGCGGGGTATATATTGAATTACTTATAATACATTTACATATTTTGAAGTTATAAACACATGGAATAGACTTGTATTTTTTTTTTCTTCTTCTTCTAAGTATGTAATTATAAATCAAATTTGCTTAAGTATTACATATTTATATTTATATAACTGTGTCATTTTTTTTGTTTCTCATTGTTGAATTATATAAAAAATTGCTTAAGTATTACATATTTATATTTACATGGTCGAGATTTGTATTGTACCTGGAAATTAAAAATAAATAACAGATAATATATTGATTCAATTGTTAATTAATATCGGATCCGATATATGATAGTAGATAAATTCTTAGCAGATCTACTATAACTAATAGACTTTGTTTTAGTTAAACTTATATAATTAAGTATCTGTAAAATAATTCAAACTTATAGAATTAAATATTTAAATGCCAATCAATAGAAAATGGTATAGTTTTATTTTTTCCATATTAAGTTATAGTTGGTTAAGTATCTTGGAAACTAAAAAGGAATATATCGGAAAGTTTTCTTATATTATTATAATTAAGTAGATATATAATATTTTTATTTGGATATATTTTAGTAAGTAATATAAAATTAAACGTTTAAAAAGTTCTTGAGAACACATACCTATATATAATCTATAAACTTATGTATCGAAGTTGACAAATTTTTTACATAGATAACTATAATTTGATTCGCAATTCACTACAAAAAAGTTGCTATTCATAGCACATTGTTATAGCACGTTTCACCGAACTGCTGTGGTTGATAATTCTAATTTTTTTTTAATATAAAACAGCATTTTCTAAATGCTATGATAGAGTTAAACTAAGCGGGAGATCAAAATTAGCTTTTCCGCCAAACACTTAGTAAAAATCTCTAATCTAATCACTTTTCCCTCTCTCTGCTCGGGTTTCCCTCTCATCTCTCTCATTTTTCCCTCTTTCTCTATGGAACCCTAAGAGAAAGCCACTCCATTCTCCATCTTGAAACCGATCTACATCTCCAAAAACCATCTCCGTCGCTTCTCTAATCCGCCACAGCTCTTCGATTAAACATCTCGAAGGTATCGGAGGTCCATATCTCGACATCTCTTTCGATGTTGAGCTCAAATCGAAGAGTTGTTTTCTTGCTTTGATTTCTATGTTCCTTTGATTTTGAGTTCGATTATGAACAAAATAACCCTAGAATTGTAGTTTTATCCCTTTCGATTTCGAAACCTAAATTTATAAATTCTGTTATTTTCATTAAAATTACATTAATTTATAAGTTTATGTTTATGGTATATAATATGAAAATGACCTTCTATATTTCTTTTATTCGAATATATCTCTGTTTATTCAATTATTAACACTTAATATGAAGTATGATATGAGATATGCGTATGATGATGATGTCTCAGTGTTTTTATTTTTGAAACTAACTAGAACTTGAATCGCGCAACCGTGCAGGTTTTGATTTTTTTTTAATAAATCTTCTGGTAACATTCTTAAACATTTGGGTTATTTGGATATTTTTATGTTCTTACAAACCAAGTCTGAAAATTTATAATATTTGAATGGAGTTTAATTTAAAAATCCGAAATCTAAAAACACCTGATCCGTACTTGAAAATGTACATGGATACCCATGTCTAACTGATTTTGTAAGCAAATAAAAAAAATTTTGTTAACCGGTTTGGATTCTTGACGAATGAAGCAATTTCATTCAAACCTGTAAAATTATTATGGTTAACACGTAAAATAAATGATGTTGAATTATTATAATAAATTCAATTAGTGAAGTAATTAGGAAATATGAAAAAGGTGTAATAAAAACATTTAAAATAGTTAAGTTATGTTTTGAAATTCTGTAATAAATGATGTCGACTTATTTGGAAAAAAATAAATAAATGAAGTAGTTAAAATTAGTTAAAAATGAATGAAAAAGAAGCAAGAAATTATATAAAAATAGGTAAGTATTGTTTTGTACTTCTAAAATAGATGATGTCTCAGTGTTACAAATAAATTTTCAGATCATTTTCCATTTTAATATGACACTAGGTGATAACCCGCACCGTGTGCGGGGTATATATTTAATTACTTATAATACATTTACATATTTTGAAGTTATAAACACATGGAATAGACTTGTATTTTTTTTTCTTCTTCTTCTAAGTATGTAATTATAAATCAAATTTGCTTAAGTATTACATATTTATATTTATATAATAACTGTGTCATTTTTCTGTTTCTCATTGTTGAATTATATAAAAATTGCTTAAGTATTACATATTTATATTTACATGGTCGAGATTTGTATTGTACCTGGAAATTAAAAATAAAATAACAGATAATATATTGATTCAATTGTTAATTAATATCGGATCCGATATATGATAGTAAATAAATTCTTAGCAGATCTACTATAACTCTGATAGACTTTGTTTTAGTTAAACTTATATAATTAAGTATCTGTAAAATAATTCAAACTTATAGAATTAAATATTTAAATGCCAATCAGTAGAAAATGGTATAGTTTTATTTTTTCCATATTAAGTTATAGTTGGTTAAGTATTTTGGAAACTAAAAAGGAATATATCGGAAAGTTTTCTTATATTATTATAATTAGATAGATATATAATATTTTTATTTGGATATATTTTAGTAAGTAATATAAAATTAAACATTTAAAAAGTTCTTGAGAACACATACCTATATATCTATATCTATCTATCTATATATATAAAAAGATGTTGGTGACCCTCCTGTGATGCCAGGTGGAAAGTCTTTCAATATAGGGGCGACGCGTGTCCTCATCTCTGCCCCAAGCGGGGCTTAATTTTGTTTAATACGTTCTCTATTGTTTGGGCTTCGGTTAGCATTAGAGGAAAAGGCCCGTTCTCTTGTGAGAGACTAACCCTAAATCACGTTTTCAGCAGGTCGTCTGTACCTTCCGCAGAGAAACGATTCAGCCTTTACTCCCATTGATTGGTACCTCCACTATGTGTCTTCAATGCTATCCTTGCGTCTCAGAGGCGATGGGGGTTTTTGCGTATAAATAGATGTCAGATCTCTCATCCTCAACTCATCCAATCTTTGTTGCTTATTACTTATATAGATTCTGCTTCAGTTTAGTCATGTCTACTCGGAGAGTTTTCTTCTCAGACCTCAAGTCCGGCAAGTGCTCATCCGCTGTTGAGGCTCGGTTCTGGGAGGAAATATTAAAATATAACCGACGGATCTATCCTCCGCCTCCGCTGCATATGCCGGTTAAGGAAACCGGGAATCTACAAAGTGCCGTAATCACCAGCGTACCTTCTCCGCTAACAACCTCAGCTGAAGCCGGAGGAAGAACCCTCCCGTCGGCGAACAATGCTCTTTCCGCCACCGCACCCTCTAGCTCCACCTCGGCGGAGCCATATACAGCTTCGTCTCCAGACCTCCTTTCCACCTCCAAATACTCTCCGAGCGATGACCACCGTCTACAATCTCCGGACCCACGGTGCATCCTGTTTCCTCAGGTTGCGTCTTGCTGTGTTGGAGCTGGTGACGCTTTCATTACTTACACCCTTATCGTGCTGACAAACGAGATTCTGCAACAACTTAAAGAGTTTCCCATTGTTTTTCTTACCAACCTTGAAATAGACACACTCTGCATTGACACACAAACCGCCAAGGTTACTTGGAAGAGTAGATGGTTCCAGTCTGCTACTCGGTGATTTGAAGGTGGGATGTTGTATCTCCACCGTTGAAGTACGTCTCTTGAAATTCTGGGAGACTCGCTACGTTAAGAAATTCGGCGAGCTTATAGGTGCTGATATGCTCTTCTTCAACGCAAAGGTATTTTCCAATTTCATGAGAGATTATACTTTCTGATTTCCTATGAGTTCTGAAACTTTAATTTTTCCGCCTTTTAGACAACCCTTATGCATGGAACCGTTGACCCTAAACAGTTTGAAAACACGCCAAGGGGTCTCATCATTTACATGTATCGATTGTGACGATACAAACGCAATCGGTGTTCTTAGGTTGACATTACTTTCATATTGTTCATATTATCAAGCATCACCAAAGTTCTTCCTTCTCCCCGTTGAACTAACAACTTATATGGATTACGTCTTCAAGATACCGTGTGGAGCCTGCTGTCCCAGATAATACTAAAGAAGGTAATATATCATTTGTTTGTTTGAGTTCTTAATAGGTGAAATGTTGGCTCTCAGATCACCTTTCATAATAAGATGTGTAAATAGTGGTGTAATGCAATTTAATGTTCCAGTTTTCAGATTCACCTCTGATATTCACATTCAACCACATCGAACTATGATATCCGACATGGCTTCTTTTACATGTGCGAATCACCGGCTACTGAAACTCGATGACACCTCAGTATCTTATCTTCTCGGCACTCAAAAGGCTGAGAAATACCATAGTTTCATTGGTGAAAGGTAATTCCAAAGTGGTAGATGGAATCAGTAGTGTTCTTTTAATATGTTCAGCCATGTGTATATAGAAGAAAGCTTACAGTACGCTTTAGGGTTGCTGCATTTTCTCTGTGTGAAGTTGCTTAGTAGAGAAGAAGATAGAGAGTGAAAAGAGCTTGACACAATGTTAGTCTCGCTTCTGAGAATATACCTGATAATAGGGCGAGAGACTGGTGAAGAAAGAACTAAAGATAAAGGGAAGAAGATCGAGTGCGCAAGAGAATTGCTTCAACCTATGTAGACGTACCATGCCGTGCGCAAGAGAATTGCTTCAACCTATTCATATGAATAGATAGTATGGGAAAAAGATTGTTTGGAGTTGTGGTGTGTTGTAATATACATTCGAGATGAGACCTGAGATTTTGTAATGTTATGATTGTCATATTATGGGAATACATTGACTTGCCACTTATATTTCAGTCCTTTTTCAGTCTTCCTCTTCTTGCAAATTTGATAAAATGAAGAATGGGTAGTGGTTAATACATTGGTCGAAGATAATGCTGGTTTTTGCCATAAAACTATCATATAGCTAAATGTTCCTTTTGATGTGTGTTGTTTCATAGTGTTGTTTGAACATTATTTTCGTTCTATATTTAACTTAACAATTTTGTCCCAGTTATTATAAAGCTTTCTAATTTTCTAACTCCAAATAGAAACGTAACTCTTTCTTTTGCCAAATCCTAGGCTTCTACTTACCAGTGTCACCGTAGGCTTTTTTTGGTAAACTATGCTCTCAATAGATTAATCTTAATCATGAATAACATTCCGTATTTCAAAAAAAAAAAATATATAACATTCTAACTTAGTAAGTAAAAAATTTTTGGCTCTATTTTTCATAAATTTGATTTGCTCATCTTGAATTATACATACTGAATGAACATGCAAACTGACGTTAATTATTATTACAATATGCTGTACCTATTTGTAAAGAATTTTCACACTTATTGTTTTCGCTGAACTAAAGTTGATTTAATTTGTTTTCGGTAGTTTATCCATCCGATGTATGCATTTTTGAAAGACTAAATAATTTATTTTAGCTTTTATAACAGCTGTTTCATTGTTCTCCAATACCTTACTTATAATAATCGTATGTGAAACTAATATTAATTTAATTGCTTTTCAGGCCGATAAAATTATTTGCGGATGATAAAAATGTTCGAACTATCGACTAATTAGATGTCAAAGACATATTTAAGTTTATGCTTCCTCAGTTCCTCCCATTATTTTAGTTTAGCAAACTTTTGTTACTTATTTCTAAAATTTAGCTCTCCTTCCAAATAGGAAGAAACGCTTAGAGCTTATTAATCAAAAGTTTCATAGAATATCGAAAACAGTGGTAAGAACAACAAGGTTATGCTATTTATTTACTTAAAGCCTTCAAAATCTCCATGGTAATTCTGAATTATGCAAAGTTGCAGTTGAATTTTTTGCTACACTATGTACGTAATTATTTTAATACATAATCTACCCAATTACAATATATAGAGATTTTAGTTCAATTTGACACAACTAAAACAATGCATAAAAGAATATAAAATATATATGCAATACTGATTATAAATGATTAATGATCGCTTGAAATTAGTCTGAATAAAATAATTCTTCTACCAATAACCTTGGCATGGATTTTCTTGGTTTCATGTTAGTCACTCTACATAATATTTTACATTGGGGTAATTGGTAGTGTCCGTAGAAGTTGTGGACATCATTTTTAATTTCTAGAACCATCTTTTAAAACAATCATGTTTTTATTTTAGAAGTTGTAGATAGACTTATAATTTCTACAGTCATTTTTAAAAGCAATCATGCTTTTATTTTTAAAATTGAATCCAAAGCTAAAACATTAAAATATGAAATATGTTAACTTTAGAAAACACTTCTCTAGAGCTTTTATTTAGTGCTTTAAAAAAATATTTACAGCAAAATAAATTAAAACCAAAACTAAAAATTTAAAACCTAAATCTTAGAACAGATACAGCTTCAACCAATCAGACTCATTATCATACAAAAAACACATACAAACTTTATATATTCGTAGAAAATTAAAGGGGAAACTTTTTGAAGGGAAACTAAAGGAAAAATTAGAATAAGTAGTATTACGTTATCCCATGTGATGTGACAAACAAGACGACCAAGAAAAATCTCCATTTATCTTCATCTTTATACAAAATATATAATTACCCTTTTGTATACAATTTCGTAGAAGAAAAGTTGCAAAGGAAACATGTCTACGATTCAGCCAATTAAACATCATAACTAAAATTTAATTAATTTTATTTATTCTACTCATCATTTTATATAATTTTCAATAAAAAAAATTGAATACTAAAAATTTAGATTTACATAAAACAAAAAACAATGAATAATTTAAATTTATTTTATAATTAGCTAGCTACTTATACTATTATAATAGATTATATTATTTATATATTAAAATAAACATACTAAATATATAATTAATATTAAAATTTAAACAAAAAACCCGGGCGTAGTCCGGGCCGACCCTAGTAATCTATAAACTTATGTATCAAAGTTGACAAATGTTTTACATAGATAACTATAATTTGATTCACAATTGGAAACAATCAATTAATACCAGTGACACTAAAGCACGTTATTAGTAACATCGTCTTTCAACGTTATAGTATTTCAAAATCATTTCTTAAAAATATTTTAAATTTTTTCTTTAAAATATATTTTTAAAATAATAATAAAAACATATTTGAAATATATTTAAGTGATTTGAACAAATTGAAACAGTAAAAAAATCTTCTAAGCAATTCAAATATAATACATATTTCTTAACTTTTGAAATCAAATTATTTATATATTTTAATATGGTATATAATTAATTTAAACGATATTATAATATAAATATGTATTAAAAGAAATTTTTATAATCATATGATTGTATGATCATTTTTATCTTGCTACAACAAAAATTTAAGTCATTAACCACAAAACAATTTCAATGTGAAACTTTAATTTTTTAAATTTGTATTCGTTTTTAAAAATTCAAAATATATTAAATATGAAAAAATCTAAATTTTGATTATTTAATATTTTAATTTATTTTCATAATCCCCTATTAAACAAGAAGAAGAGAATAAAAAAATTGTTATCAAATCTTTATTATTAAAAATCATTAATTATCATATATATCTAGTCATATTAAGTAATTCCATAGCTTTAATTTAGAAGAATATTTTTATAGATTACAAATTAATTTTATGGTTATTTTAATAAAAAATATAATACATATTTAGATGAACCAACATATTTCTCTGTAGATTGTAAGAGTCACTCTAGTGATGACATATGACAACATTCAAATGTTGTAATGCTTTTCTTTTAATATATATATATATATATATGGATAAAGTTAACGATATTAAAATAGATATATATTTTAATATAAATATATATTAAATGAAATTTTTATAATCATATGAATTTATGATCATTTAAATCTTGTTATAACAAAAATTTTAGTCATTGACCACAAAAATTTTCAATGTGAAACCTTAATTTTTTAATTTATATTTTTTTTAAAAAATTGAAAATATATTAAATACAAAAAATCTAAATTTTAATTATTTAATAGTTTAATTTATTTTCATAATACAAATTAAACAAAAATAAGAGAATACACAAATTGTTATCAAATCTTTGTTATTCAAAATCATTAATTATCATTTAAAGAAAGAAATAAGAATATTTTTATATATTACAAATTAATTTTATGGTTAATTTAATAAAAAAATATTATATATATTTATATATTTTTTTTTTGTAACTGATATATATTTATATATGGAGCAACGTATTTCTCTAAGGATTGTAATAGTTGTTCTAGTGATGACACATGACAGCAGTCAAATGTTACATTTGTAATGCTTCTCTTTTAATATATAAGAGATATAATACATTTGATTATATGCTATTCTAAGGAGTACATTTAAGGGTTAATTATAATTTTTTTTTTGACAAAGGGTTAATTATAAGGTATAGATTCACTTGACTTTTGAATATTTGTTTTCCTTTATTATTATATCATATATATATGGAAATAAATTAAAGTCTGAGGAAGATTTTATTAATTTTATAAACATACATAAGGATAAGCACAATTGTTCAAATTCACATAAATATCCGGAAATTAAAAAAAAAAAAATCATTGAAATTATGTGTCAGCCCTCAACACTCGTCTTCCTCATTCTATCAATCGTTGCGATCGACCAACTTCCTCTTGCAAGTGCCAGAGTAAAAAACCTCAAGTATGCTGCGTTTTGTGTGATATCTATATCAGCCACAGATGCACAAATGCAATCTAATATCGATTGGTTGTGTAGCCAGGAAAAATTTGACTGTACGCCAATCAAACCCGGTGGGCCCTGCTTTGAACCAAATAATCTTAGAAGCCATGCATCGTTTGTGATGAATAGGTATTACCAGAAAAACGGACGTGACGAAGAAGCATGCGATTTCAATAATAGCGGTAGGTTCATTAATACCGATCCAAGCTATGGTGATTGTGTGTATGATTATTAATGAAAAATTAAGTATTTCGTCATTCAGAATGTCATATTTAGTCAATATATTTAAATTAATGACTTCACCATCGGGTTCAACATTTTTTGGATTCTCGCAGTGGCTGCAACTAGAAATCTTTTTTTTTTTCGTATGATAAATCTATTCGAAATGCATTATTCAATTGGACATCATGCAAACTAACCAGTTACAACAAATAACATGAAATTATTACATCTCGTTGCTTTTTGGATGGAAAAATAAAATAAATTATTTTCAAAATTTATATCACTTCCTAAAAATGGACATGATTAACCATTTTATTTATAACATATCCACCAAAATTAAATAATAATTATATAAACTCTNAAACCCCCTCTCAAAAGCTTCAGCTCCAAAAACAAATCATCACCATCAATATCCGAATAATTACCATGCTTCAGAAAAACTTCAAGGTTAGCACAAGAAACCATCAGCTTGTCATCTTCAGCTAGCTTCAGTTTTTTTAAGTCGAATAAGAATCCAAAAGTCTTTTCATAACCTTGAAGTTGATCAAACCTTGTCTCCAGAGAAACCAAACCTTGATCCACAATTTTGATGAAGTAGTTGATCCTAAAATCTTCTTCAGGTGTTAGCACCACAACTTCTCCAACTTTATCTGGCTCTTCCCCATAAAACTGTTTTCTTTTAGTAGGACGTTTTGCTTTTTTAGAGAACATAAGATCAATTTCCATTTCAGTAGCAATCCTTTCAGCTTCTCTCTTGGCTTTTTGAAAGCCTGTTTCTCTATAATCCTTAAAAAAAGAAACAAGTCCTTTCACTTGAGCAATAGCAATATCAATATCCATATCTTCTGACTGCAGGATCTTGCTTACTTTGTTAACAACAAACAAAAGCTCATACCAAATAATCATTCCAAACACAAACTCAAAGTTTCCAATTCCGTGGGTATCACTCATGGCAAGAGACTCAGCCTCACTTCTTGTTTTCGGATTGTCACTATTATCTGCCAAGTAAAACAGTGCTTCTCGTATCTTAGGAGCTTGAAACCGTATTGCTTTGATACTGTTGATGCGACTCTCCCAACGAGTTTGTGAAAATGGCTTAACTGTAATACCATTCACAATCTCCTTAAAAATATCACAATTATTTGTTGAAGAGGAAAACAAACAGTAGATGCGTTGAACAACACCAAAAAATAATACTGCTATGTCTGACGAGCAAGCAATATCTGAAAGCGCAAGATTCAAACTATGGCAACCACACGGTGTGTAAACTGCTCGTGGATTAATTTCCAGCAATCTCTTTTGTACTCCTTTATGTTTACCTTTCATGTTTGACCCATTATCATAGCCTTGCCCTCTAATGTCATCAATACTCAATCCCAAATCAGCCAATACATCCTGAAGGGTGCCAAAAAGACCTTCACCAGTTTTGTCTTTAATTACCAAAAATGTCAAAAAGAACTCTTCGATCTTTGGTGAGGTCTCAGAAATATCTACACATCGGATGACCAGGGACATCTGTTCTGTGTTGCTGATATCAGGAGTACAATCAAGAATAACTGAATAGTATTTTGCACAACGGATCTTCTTTAAGATCATTTTTTTGATCTCACTCCCAAGCATCTCTATCAACTCATTCTGAATTTTGTAACTCAGATAATGATAACGAGTTTCATGTGTTTCAATTCGTCTAATGTGCTCTTTCATCACTTCATCAAAATCTGCAAATACTTCAATCATACCCAAGAAATTTCCATTGCCAGCAACACGAATCTTATCACTCCTTCCACGAAATGCCATATTCTGTTTAGCAAGGCCTTTCACCAGTGCAACTATCCTCAACAATACATCTCTCCAGTATTGTTTCTCTTTGTTAACCTCTTCTTGAATATGTTTGTCAATGGTCTGATTCGTCTTTAGTCTCACTTCTAGCTCTATCCATTGAGTCATGCATATGATATGCTTATGACTTTTTTCATGCTCCTTTAGCATTTTTGAAAGATTTCTCCAATCATTGTATCCACTGGNATCCAATAATCCGATGACCGGTAAGTTGTTTGGTTCAGTGTCCGGGTCGAGTTTCAAGAAAATGTTTCTAAGCTTCTCAAAAAAGTTGGTTCATTCAGCCATTTATGTAAACATAGATCCTATTAATTCTCTACTTGCGGCTAGATACATTTTCGTTATATAAATAATAGAAAAAGATAGCATTAATCTTTAATCAGAGCATATATCTAATCTAAGCGATCTGTACTTCTACATGATAAATTCTAAAACTTCTTACGCAACTAGAGGCTTTCCCTATGTGTTAAAGTTTTGCAGCATCCCAAGATCCTATGATACCTCCTAACCTCTTGACCGCTTCTTCAGAAGCATACCATTTGGGTATAATCTTTGATGCGTAAGGGTACATATCCTTAGCAGAGCTCTTGATAGTATTCTCCACAACTTCCGCAGCGATCGCAATTTCTGCAAAAAAAAAAAAAACAAGAATTATCAGTAACTAGCCCTACCTTACAGTCCAAGTTACCTAAAACTTCTAGTTTTTAAAAAGGAAAGATGAAGAATTGTTTTATTCACCTCGAGTAGGTCTCCTATGGGTCTGAGACAGCTGACAGATCATGAATATAATAGCAGCTAGAACCGACTTAGGGTTTCTCCGGATATCGAAATTCTCAGCTACTTCAACAGCTTCTCCAATGGCCTTTGTCTCTCTTTCGGTTATGTTTAGTTTAGAACAGAACCGGCGTACAAGTTCTCTTGTTTTGATAATTACGTGAGGAGCAGCATACGAAGAAGAAGCTGTCGTCTCCGCTTGATCTGACTCGAGTAGACGCCTTATAGCCATACTAGCTCTGTTTATTTCTTTCAATCTCACACCGTGAGCTACCATAGAGATCTCTTTCAACGTCCTCGAGAGATTCATCTCACGACACGCCGTTGAAACAGCGGCCGCACAGACAGCGACAAAGTGTTTCTGTCTGCTTAGTCTCTTCCTGTAGTCACCATCTAACTTGGACACAATCTCGCAAGCCCTAAACTCGACACCGCTAACAAGACCTAGATCATCCGTCATTCTCTTGATTTCTTTGCACGCTTTCACGATCATATCCTCTTCAGAGTTCCTGACGAGATTCTGCACGCGGCACAAGTCATTCTTGGAGCTGGAGGTAGTTGTGTCGATGATGGTGCCGATACCGCCGGATTTGAGAAGAGGGTTGGTGGGAGCACCGACGCGGTTAGGGTCTCGGTCGTTGCTGTTATCGTCGTTGGCGAACGTTCTCCATTCTTGGCTGTCGTCTATGTAGTGATCGGAGATGACGAGGCTACACTCTGTGCAGATTGTGTCGCCGGTCCTTATGTCGATCACTGTCTCGGTGACTCTCTTGCAGTCCAAGCAAGTGTCCATTATTCTTAGGTGTTGAGGGTTTCTTTGTTCTTGTGGGATGATTGTTTTGTTTGTTGTTATAGGATGGGTTGATACTTGAGATTTGATGTAAGTTTGTTGTTGTTTTTATAGGAGATGGTGATGGATGAGAATGGACTAAAAGGTAAATTTCCCTTTCCTAGGAGGATTTCGATGATTGTTTTTACAAGTCTACTATTAGTAAAGGAAAATTTCCTTTTTTCTAGATTCACACCGTCAAATTTATTTATTATGCATCTTTTTAATTAAAATAATATGGATTTTGGGCATGTATTTTAAATATTTAGATATTTATCCAATAAAAAGCTACTTTGCATAATAAAAAACACTAGAAATGTTTTTTCTTGCGAATTTTTCACCTCCAATATATTAGTATTACCCATGTCTCCCTATGTATATAACTCAAAAAGTTATTACATAAACATATCAAGGTAATTTACAGATGTTAGAGTACCTGTGAGTCGTTGACTGTGAGTCTGCGAGGAAGATTTATACAATGAAAACTAAAGTATCTTCCTAATTACCTTAAGAATCTACGATGAAATTTACACATTATCCCTATATTTACTTTCCAAAAAACCCTATGGTTACTGAGGAAGACAGTGTAGAGGCTCGGATAGGATCCTTGGCATTTGCATTCTAACAACGTTTTTCAGTGGAACTACTGATCTTGTAATAATATTTTCACGGCTATGAAACTTTGACCTGAGGATTTTTCATAACATAAAACTTTCTTAGGCAAGTGAGCATAACTTAAGAAAATACGAAAAATTGAAATGTCAAAAATACTATAATGGAACTCACTATGTGCCTGTGGTATTATCAAAATCCGAGTGGCATATCAGAAAACATGCATCATTGTTAGCTTTTAAATAAAATCTTGATTGGCAGAGAACATTAGCAATATGCTATAGAAACAATATGCTGCAGAAGTTGTATGATTTTGCTAAACTGTTTAATAAAAAGATTGGTAGAACAGTATAAATATGTTATTTAAAATTATTATGAAAATTAATATATAATATATAATATATTTATTTCTAATGAATATGTCTA
>QGKV02000571.1:35786905-35809115 GCA_003260655.2 Brassica cretica
GTGCCTCAGAGAGACATCTCTGTACAGCTTCGCTTTCTCTTCAAGGTTAGCTTCAAGAACCGATGTGATAGAGTAGAAATGCTTAGTCATCGCCAAAAACTTCTCCGGCGAAGAAGAGTTCTCGTACGCAGACTCTTCTTCAACCACCATCGCCGGATTAATAACATCCGGCGACGGTGGTATTGAGAGATATTCCACATCATCATGCTCCATGAGAAGCGAGTCGAGCGTCTGGCTGAAGTCCGTCAACGCCATGAGGTAGTTCATGACGTAGTTAGTAAGCGGGTGGACCGCTCCTCCAGGGAAAGGATGAGAGGAAACATCAGAGGCAATAGCGCTTTTGAACTCGAGGAACGTCGCTCTCGCGCATTCCCCGAGCCTCCTCATCACTTCTCTGTACTCCCCTCTCACGGAGGAGCCGAGCTGATTATCAGAGAAGAGTACATCAATCTCTGGTAATAGCTCGGAAGCCAGCTCGTACATTTCGAGGATCCTGAGGAGTTTCTCGGGCTGCCGCGGACCGAGAGAGACAGCTTCACCGAAGTTAAGCAGCTGCATCACAGGAGCCTTCACCGTATCGACAAAACACGTTACAGAAGACTCCTCCCCGAAGATCTGATCGTTGAGAGACTTCTCGCTAACTAAGTACATGTGCACGATGCTTCTCATCACGCGAACCCATTTCTTGATGTTTGTATTCAACGTAGCCCAATCCATCTTCAGAACATCTTCAATGCTCAGCTTCTCGACCTCGTGGTGGTAGAGAAACTCGTCAAGAGCCTCTTTTCTAACCGTTGTACACACCTGGAGACACTCCCGGTCGTACCCCGAAGCAATCATGGTGGTGGCAATGCTCTTGAGATCTGATATAACCTCAGGTCGAACCAAATCAATTGCGATCTCCTCTGAGTTTCTCCTACTGCTTCCTATGATTAAATCCTCAGTGGAAGCAGCGCCGAAAGAGCCTTCTTCAGACCTAAAGGAAGGGTGTTCGAGCTCGAATGGTAACTTGTTCTCCGAGAGAAGATGCTTGAACTCGTCCTCAAGCCTCGCCATTGCCGTTTGGAGAACGTCGTGAGCTTTTCTCAGAGAGACCTCCTCTGTTGTTCCTCCGTCTATCAACACTCTCAGCTCGTTCACAGCGTCTAGAAACTCGTTCCCTGCTTCTGAGCCCAAGTCCCAGATCATGGTTTCGTCCACCTCGCGAGTCATGATCTTCTCGCAGACAGCGTTGAGTCGTGTCTTAATCTCATCTTCCTCGTATCTATTATCATCCTCAGAGTTTACCACCACCACACGAGACAGCTCTGATAAGAGACTCTCTAAAGCCTGCTTAGCGTTTCTAGTGAGGCTCTTGCCAGATCTAAGCTCATGAACGAGATAGTTTGCGCCAGTAATCAACTTCTCTTCTCTATCTAACTCAAACTCTCCCATCTCTCAGATAAGGTTAAACAAATCTGGGGAAGAAGAACAAACCCACTTTGAAGATAGCTCGAGAGCTGCCTTAACTCTGATTGAAATATTCAGACTTTCTTGTGGGAACACTAAACTTTCCAGGAAAGTCTTCTCTCTCTCTCTCTCTCTTCAAAATTTGCCTTATCTTGTTTGTGTTTTGTTTTTGCTTTCTCTTCAATAAGACCAGACCACAACAGAGGAAGAAGAAGATTCAACGGAAGAAAATGTCTACGCTGTTATTTTTATTTCTATTATTGTTTTTATTATCATTTTTCATCAAATTATTGTTTTTTGTCCACCATCAGTTAATTAATAGACTGATGGATTATTATTTTTTGTTAAACACACTCGGCTTCTAAACAAGTGCACAAAAAAACACAACTGGCGTTATTGAGAAATAGAATAGTAAAATGATGTTTTAATTAAAGAAAAGCATTTTAGTATTGAGTGATAATGCAACATTAGTGGTGTTATCATGTAATCGTGCCGATTCAAATGAAAACAGGCAAGTTGAGGACCGGAATATTTCTACGGGAAAAACAACATATTAATTTTGTGGTCCAAGGGTCAAGAGGACTTAAGGCTAGTCTCACAACTTGATCGTTATAGGTTTCACATTATAATAAAATACTAAAATTTGATCTATTTAACTAATATTCAACGTAAATTCATAAACTGCTTGTTTTATAAAAAAAAAGTCATGTATATTTTTTGTGTTTTGTAGTTTACATATAGAGTAGAATATAATATTTTATAATATAAATGTTTGATAATAATTTTTTTATTTGTACATAATATTTTTAATAAAGTTTATAACCTAATACAATTTGATGTATTATAGGATAAAAGTTATATCTTTTTAATATAGACGATTTAGTTAATATTCGTACAATATTAATAATGGTCAATATATAAATATCATTTTGGTTAGATAAACTTCAAAATTTTAATTAGTTAATTTAAATTGATTTTAAACACAGTGGCAAAATCTGTAAATATAAAAAATATAAAAAATATTTAATTTATGGTAAATGTAATGGTTATATGTGTAAAAATAATAATAAAAATACTGCTATTTATATTTCAAAACAATTTTTCATTTGTTCATGTTTTCAAACGGTACCAAAAAATATTTCAATTTTAATAATATAGATTTGATTACTCATAACGTGGGCAGAAATTAAAGATTGTTACAAATTTATTAAGTTTAAGATTGAGGTTGAGGTTGAATTTGTGGCTATGTATCAGCTTGTGGAGAAAGAAATGTTTACTGAAACTTTACCTTATCACACACGCATATGATATTTCAGGTACTTTAGTCAAAAGCAAAAATATATCTTGGTTGACTTTTGTAAGTCAAGTCTATAAAAATAATGTGTACTATTTAAGACTTTTAATCAACTGAGTAAAATATATCAAGATATATAAGAAGAGAAATTGTAAGATAATAATAAATCAAAACAACTTTAAAATCTTATAATATTAATACAAATTACGAAGTTGTAGAAACAATATATTAGTGAAGTGCCTTATAATAGTTTCGTTTTTTTTTGCTAAATATATAAATAATAGTTTCGTATTTGAATCGAAAATTTGAACGACTCCATTTGCATGTGATAGAACACGATCCAACTAATTATTGCTATTTCGATAACTATACAATTCTTAATGACTTAATCTTTGGCACATGATATTTAAAATAGAATGTAATGTGTTGTTGTTATTGATGTCCAAGGACTCGTATATATAGAAGAGATAGATCCTAATCCTATGTGAATTACATATGTAGATAATGACTAAGTCATATTTATCTCTAATTTATATGTTTATCTCTATACCTCCCTCAAGTTGGAGGTGAAAAATCTTGAATCTCCAACTTAGACAGTAGATAGCCAAGTGTAGTAGAAGGTAAGGGCTTGGTAAGTATATCCGCTGGTTGCTCTTTAGTCGAAATGTGTTTTGTAGAGATCAGCTTGGCCTGAACCGCATCGCGAACGGCGTGACAGTCAGACTCAACATGCTTACTATGCTCGTGAAAGACAGGGTTCGCCGCTATGTATATCGCGGCCTTGCTATCACAAAACAATCGCATTGGCGTGTCGTGTTTGATATCAAACAAGAGAAGCAACTTTTTAAGCCACTTAAGTTCTTTTAAAGCATAAGACATGGACCGGTACTCGGCTTCAGCCGAAGACATGGAGACTGTGTTCTGTTTCTTCAGTGTATGATCAATATAATCATATACGTGCTGGATCTACAAAGGTAAATTATTTATCCCCAAATATAGAGAGGATTGTAATAAAGGTAAACATGATCTGCAATGTTTCATTATCAGTATTTATTTTCGAAGCTATTTTTATATAAATCTTAATTAAAAAGGGCCACAAAGTGTATGATACTGATATAGACTTATATAAATAGATAAACAGTAATTTTTCATTAAGTCTCTCATCACTAAATAAACAAAAATAACTGAGAAATAAAAAAGGATAAAATAATTGTTCTCGAAGAAATTTTCATGTATTCTTAGATAGTTTTTTTTTTTTTGTCATCTGGTAGATTTATATTAACTTGAACAAGAAAGTACACAAAGCCAGCAAAGGTGATCAAACCTTTCTGGAGCCATAAGCTGGTGAAGTGATGGATACCATCCGAAAACATAGATTGGTACAAACATTGCAACTAGAAACTAGACTAAAAGATGAAAGCAAAGTTGAGAATGATGGTGGAGATACATGAAGGACTGCAACAATGGTGAAGCTGATTGGAAACGGACGAAGATATGAGAGTGAGAGCAGTGCACACCTAATTATTTGAGTTGCAAGATAGTAACCAAGAGCGCTTCCATCCGTGAAACCCGCTCCAATACCACACATAGAACTAACGAGAACTCATCAACAATTAACATAGGTGGAGAAGAACGATGAGATAGACTGGAAACACATGAACATCACCAACACATAACCTGAATCGAGAGAGGTTAGAATCCTTAACCGTCGCTGTAAACACCCTTCAATTCCAACTAAGACTCGCCATTGGACCTTGAATGGGTTCTCCACGCACCTCATACGCACCAACACCCCACGGCGAAGCCTATAAAAGCTTCCCAAACACAACTTATTCACACAGCCAGTAACTGTATAAAAACCACTCCAAATCCAGGACTAACACGATCAACTCGGCGGCAATCGACCAACAATGAAGCATTCGCTCCGATANAAAAGGATAAAATAATTGTTCTCGAAGAAATTTTCATGTATTCTTAGATAGTTTTTTTTTTTTTGTCATCTGGTAGATTTATATTAACTTGAACAAGAAAGTACACAAAGCCAGCAAAGGTGATCAAACCTTTCTGGAGCCATAAGCTGGTGAAGTGATGGATACCATCCGAAAACATAGATTGGTACAAACATTGCAACTAGAAACTAGACTAAAAGATGAAAGCAAAGTTGAGAATGATGGTGGAGATACATGAAGGACTGCAACAATGGTGAAGCTGATTGGAAACGGACGAAGATATGAGAGTGAGAGCAGTGCACACCTAATTATTTGAGTTGCAAGATAGTAACCAAGAGCGCTTCCATCCGTGAAACCCGCTCCAATACCACACATAGAACTAACGAGAACTCATCAACAATTAACATAGGTGGAGAAGAACGATGAGATAGACTGGAAACACATGAACATCACCAACACATAACCTGAATCGAGAGAGGTTAGAATCCTTAACCGTCGCTGTAAACACCCTTCAATTCCAACTAAGACTCGCCATTGGACCTTGAATGGGTTCTCCACGCACCTCATACGCACCAACACCCCACGGCGAAGCCTATAAAAGCTTCCCAAACACAACTTATTCACACAGCCAGTAACTGTATAAAAACCACTCCAAATCCAGGACTAACACGATCAACTCGGCGGCAATCGACCAACAATGAAGCATTCGCTCCGATAAACAGTTATCTCCTTTCGATCCTCTCATAACTAAAGATGAGCACGCACAGGCACTGACCATCAGAGATCAACAACCACCGGAGATGACTCCAATGAACAGATACAACACTCCCAAATCCAAACAAGACTCCAAACTACAACCGCATCTAAACTTCACGCACCCCTCCACAATGGCCACCAACACAATCTCAGTTAGGGTTTGGGCCTCACCAGATAGAGAAAATTGGGACACCAAACCCTAAGTCAACTAAATCCGACCTCCTACAGACCCTCCAAAGCTCCTACAACTCACCTTCACTCCAGATCGAAAGAGAGAAGCTTCAAAGCGAGATCTGACGACCAGATCTGAGCGACTCCGTCTTCTTCCGTCACCAGGGCATCAAGCATATCACCGAAGGAGAGGAGATCTGGTAGGGAGCAAAGAAACAAAGATCAACGGAGCCGTAATCGACGCACGCGCCGTCACGGCCAGAGGGAGATGTGAACAACGATGTCTTCACGCGAGACAAAGAATTTTTTTTTTATTTCTTAGATAGTTATTTTACAAGTATCATTCACATATTATATCAGTTGCTTTTAAAATATAATCCGTAATATGTAACTAAATATTAATATTTTTATCTTTTCAAGACTCATAAACTATTGTTGATGCTCTAAAGGTTATTGTGGACAAGCATGCACTTTGTATGCAAAAACTGAGATACCAACTTTATCTTAATAAGCTCACCTGACGTAAGAGGTTAGTGCTACTGTTCATCAATTCTGCTGAACAAACCAAACGAACCAAATCCATACAAGAAAAATAAATGGTCCATGAAAAACCAAATATCTCGCAGATGCTTTGGAATGGAAACAAATCATTCCATAGGCACTGTGCACTTGGGCACTTTACCCGATACCCGAAACTGCACCCGAACCCAACCCGAAAAACCCGAACCGAAATTCAAAACGAAGTAGCAAAATACCCGAACGGGTATTAAATTAGGAGATGTTGAATATCCGAACCCGAACGGGTTATATCCGAACCCGAACGGGTTATATCCGAACTCAAATGGATATTTGAAGATAACCGAACATATATATATACTTACCCTTATATTTCAAGTTTACATCTCTCATTTTTTTTAATATTTATATTGATGCTACACATAAGATCATAAGTATATATATAATTATGGAGAAAATGATTTGATAATCATTTAAAATGCATGTTAAACTTTTTGTTTCATGTATTAACAAAAGCTACACTCAAAGTTTAAAATCATACCCAAATTAATATCTATTTGTTTTTGAAATATTATTTCCAAACCTATTAATCATCCAATCTATAAAAAATAAAAAAATCAGTTAAGTGAAATCTATATTTTTAAATACAAGAAACTTAAAAAATGAAAAATTTATTTTTTTCTTTTAAAATCTAAATATCCGAACCCGATTCAAAATAACCGAACCCGAACTAAAAATACCCGAACCCGACCGAAGTACAGAAATACCCGAATGGGTTCTCTATCCCTATACCGAAATACCCGAACGGGTTCTCTATCCCTATACCGAAATACCCGAAAATCCGAAATATCCGAAAATCAGAAATACCCGATCCGAACCGAATGGGTATCCGAACACCCATCCCTACTGTGCACATCGTTCTTTAATTGTAAACAAATGAATCAACAAAAAAAAATGTAATCCTACGAAATAATCTTTGATTCTTTTCCCTTTTTACTCAAACCAGTAAAGGGTCACGTCTCTCCGATCCAATTGACCGTTGGCTCAATCCTAGAATCTTGGGTTAGTTTTTTACATTGGCTCAGTCGGTACGTTAACATGTCCTTTAAGAAATTAGACGACCTTGGCCTACCCGCATAGGCGCATACCAACTAAATAAGCACGAATGTACAGATCATTCCTCTTACGTATAAAATCTGAAACCAAATAAAATTTCTGTTTATACACCTCAAGATATAAGAATTTGTAACATTTTTTCCGGATCGATACAACAATTGGTAAACATCATAGGAACTGTCCCAAAGAGACCATAATGGTCACAAGAAGGGAGATGGATTTACAACGATGTGCTTTAAGGGATGTGTCACGTCACGGCCACCAGCATGCTTAACGAACTCTGCAGGTGATAGGAAGCTACCGTGGCAAACACACACAATCCTCACCTCATGACCTTTTATGTACCGATAAAGAAACCCATCGATCTTTTTTCCGTTGGGTCCAACGCCTATGGTCGACACGCATGGCATGTCTTCTATAATGTTTCTAGCCGCCGGCAGAGGTTGAGCACTTGCTGGGCTTGTTTCTTTGGACTTGTTCGTTGTTGCTTCAAACACAAGTAAATGTCTCAATAACACAACTCCGAATCACAAGCCGACACTCAAACATAACCTAAAAGGTTACAAAGCCTAGAAGATTCAAGAAACTATTGTGGTACCTTGAACAGGAGGAGGAGGAGGAGGGGCGGTGTCGAGTTCGGACAAACCAGAGGAACCACTTCCGGAAGATCCTTCTTCTACGATCTTGTCAGCTTTGTGTTTCTGATCCCTCGCGTTTCTCTGCTTCTCTGACCTCTTTCTCTTAGCCTCAAGCCTCCTCAAGCTTTGCAACTCCTTCCTTTTCCTCAACTCTTCCGTCTCCACCGGCAACGAGAATGTCCTACTCAGCTCCGATCTAACATCGTTGACCACGAAGTCAGGAACCGATGGTGACCGCGCGAGCAGCCTCTTATTGGCAAGTGGGTCCACACCAAACCTACCGTTGAGAGAAAGCCCTAAGTCTAGCTCAATCTCTACCTCTCCTTCTTGAACCGACAGTTTCTGTTTCTTGGACATGAAACTCTGCAACAGATCTCGTCGGGGAATATTCCGGTAGATCTCTCCGTCTGCCCTTTTCTCAGCTTCCGACATGTTCAACATATTCTTGATAAAAAGCAATTCAAGTACCAAGAAAAGAGCTAATAACAATTTTCGAAGATTCTTTTTATTTATAAAATTCCCACACAAATTTATAACAATCTCCGGAAAATCTCGTACGAACACTATAAAATATAAATTACGGGAAAAGCAATTAAATCCAAAAAATTAAGAGCCCGAGAGAATTTAGATAGATAGATGAAGCGAGAGAGATAACAATCTGACAAGCTGTCTTGTCTAATTGAGAGAAACTTAATATACCGAAAGTAATCATTATTTGGTGCATTTAACGACACGTGGAATCATGGAAGACTTCTGTCACTGACTTTTAGAGCACCCACGTGGCTTTCCCAAATATTCAAACACATCGCGATAAACAAAGACTAGACTCGTCGCAAAAGAATAATACACATGTCATATTCTCAGTGGTATTCACGTTGTCAGATGGGATGTCGCAGCTTCAAGTCGTCACGTGTCGGTTTTCTAGTTATCTTCTGCTTGGCCACGTGTCCCATTATGTTTTCTCTCTTCTCTTTGGACAAGTTGATTTATAGAATTTACTTGGTTGTGATTTTACGGAAGAGCAATAGCATTTCCCTTTGGATTTCTCTAACTTAAATCTCTTACGACTGTAGTGCTCTTTCTGTTAATTGTCGTTTTAGGTTTATACACACAGATTAAAAAATATTTAGTTTTACATATTTTCAAAATAAAAAAGTTATTATCAATACACCTAACCATATGTTAACCAATAGAAAAATAAAATAGAAAATATAATCAATAAATTTTACATTAAAATTCTAAAACGACATTTATTTTAAAATAAAAATTATACTCTACAACAACAATAAATTTAAAACGGAGAGAATAATATTTAATTAGAAATTCAAATTAATATTTATTAAATAAGAATTTTAACATAAATAGAAAATTTTTAAATAAAAAAATTTATTCGATCACTAAGGGTCCGAATGTTGACTGCGGATTTGGTAATATAAGCGGTGTGGAATTAAAGTGCGGGACGGTTCAACTGCGATTCGTGCGTTTTGCGGATTTAAGTGCGGTTTTAGTAAAATTAGCGGTGCGGAATTATGTTGATTGGTGAAATATGTAGTTTGCGGAATTGAACAATTAAAAAAATGTTAAACATAAATATCAATACAATCAATATAATTTAAAGTTAAAATAAACAATTTTTTTTATTATTTAGAAATTTAGAAACCAACATTCATTTGAATTAAAAATTTAAATTACATATATAAAATAAAAAAAACTAAGTGAAATACAATAAAACATCATCAACTATTTTGATTTTCCCAAAACATATTTGCAATATTATCTCTGATTTGTGCCATTTGTTCTACGTGTGCCGCATCAAGTTATTTTGTATCAACAAAGTCAGATTCTGAATCTCTGTTATTCTGTCCCGTAGTCGGCATTGTATTTGCAAAATCTTCATCAGGGTAGTTTGATATTTTGATAAAGTTATGTAATCCCATTGTAATCATTACAACTCTTTTTGTACGTGTATATTATATCTTGGAAAATCAGACAAAATCGTCCATTTTTTTTCTTCCAAACTCCGAATGTTCTCTCAATTACGGAACCTAAAAACGCATGATATCGGTTGAATAGTTCTTGTTTATTTCTAGGAGCAGGACCAGAGTTGAATTGAGACATATGATATCTCACAACTCTGTTTCGTGATGACCTATATTGAGCTAAAAATCCTTGCTTGTTCGGATAGCCTGAATCAACAAGATAATATTTATCTCGTGGAGGCAAAGGAAACTCAGGATCGTTTTGTTGCGCCATCGCCAGAACAGCAGTATCATGACAAGATTCTGGTGCTCCATTCCATATATACGTGAATAACATATTCAAATCACATATTGCCATGATGTTCAAAGATGCATTATCATGTCGACTCCAATACATACCTTGTAACTCAGGCTCCACTTTTACGCATACATGAGTCCCATCCATATCTCCAACGAATCCACTGAAAAACGGATAATATCTTCGATCTGAGTGAAAACTTTCAGGAATTCGCATTAGCTGTTGTCTTGTTGAAGTTCTAATATAATCACATGCTAATATTTTGGTCGCCGTAAGAACTTCCATAAATTTTCTCTGAACTGTCTCCTGGTTTCGGTCAAATCTCAAACCAACATTTCTTTGAACTTCATTATGGCCACATATTTGTAGAAACATAGCCACAGTTTCTTCAATACTTAAGTTGTCTATGCCTTGTTCTCGTTACTGACAAATACGAAAAGCCTGAAATATTAAACATGAAATAAAACATGTTATCAGTAAATATAAACTATATTAACAAAATAAAAATGATAAAAGGCTAAAAATATATCAATTATTTTACAACAAAAGCTCGAATACATAAACATAATTATCAAAAACTAATCTTCATCTTCTGAGTAGTTTTGGTGAGTTTCATTTATATTAATAGATGTTCCCCATATGTCGAATAAACCTCCTGGTCTAGGTGAAGTTCTAACTGCTGCATTATTTTCTTGTTGAGTAGTCCTCGCACTTTCTTCTTCACTTCCAACTGAAAATCCATATTGAATATTCGTTGGATTCCTCCGCGATGGCTCGCCTTATTGGCAGTTTGGTGAAGGCCCCCACCGTGAAGAATTTGGCGAAAGTCCACACTGCGAAGTATTTGGTGGTGTGTCCCACTGTGAAGCATTTGGTGATGTATCCCACTGTAAGCTATTTGGTCGTGTGCCCCATTGTTGAAACGTTGGTGGTGTTCTCCACTGTTGAGCAGTTGGTGGTGGTCCCCACTGTTGATTTGGTTGGGGAGAACACCATTGTTGAGCATTAGGTGGCGTTTCCCATCGTGAAACATTTGGTGGTGTGCCCCATTGTTTAGCATTTGGTGGTGTTCCCCATTGTTGAGCATTTGGTGGTGTTCCCCATTGTTGAGCAAATGGTGGGGTACCCCACTGTTGAGCAAGTGGCTGTGTGCCCCACTGTTGACCATATGAACTCCTAAATGATTGATCTGCACCTAACTGTTTTGGCACATCTTCGTTGTTCCGTGAAACACCGGTCATAGCTTCCAATAATTGTAGTTTATCTTCATCGATGCTTCCAGCTATTTCAAAAAAACACCGGTAAGTATTTTCTTGATATAGCTGGAAGCATCGATGAAGATAAACTACAATTATTGGAAGCTATGACCGGTGTTTCACGGAACAACGAAGATGTACCAAAACAGTTAGGTGCAGATCAATTATTTAGGAGTTCATATGGTCAACAGTGGGGCACACCGCCACTTGCTCAACAGTGGGGTACCCCACCATTTGCTCAGCAATGGGGAACACCACAAAATGCTCAACAATGGGGAACACCACCAAATGCTCAACAATGGGGCACATCACCAAATGTTTCACGATGGGGAACACCACCTAATGCTCAACAATGGGGTTCTCTCCAACCAAATCAACAATGGGGAACACCACCAACTTCTCAACAATGGGGGACACGACCAAATAGCTTACAGTGGGGTACATCACCAAATGCTTCACAGTGGGACACACCACCAAATGCTTCGCAGTGGGGACTTTCGCCAAATTCTTCACGATGGGGGCCTTCACCAGACTGCCAACAAGGCGAGCCATCGCGGAGGAATCCAAAGAATATTCAATATGGATTTTCTGTTGGAAGTGAAGAAGAAAGTGCGAAGACTACTCAACAAGAAAATAGTGCAGCAGTTAGAACTTCACCTAGACCAGGATGTTTATTCGACATATGGGTAACATCTATTAATATAAATGAAACTCACCAAAACTACTCAGAAGATGAAGATTAGTTTTTGATAATTATGTTTATGTATTCAAGCTTTTGTTGCAAAATAATTGATATATTTTTAGCATTTTATCATTTTTATTTGGTTAATATAGTTTATATTTAGTGATAACATGTTTTATTTCATGTTTAATATTTCAAGCTTTTCGTATATGTCAGTTACGAGCACAAGGCATAGGCAACTTAAGTATTGAAGAAAGTGTGGCTATGTTTCTACAAATATGTGGCCATAATGAAGTTCAAAGAGATGTTGGTTTGAGATTTGGCCGAAACCAGGAGACAGTTCAGAGAAAATTTATGGAAGTTCTTACGGCAACCGAAATTTTAGCATGTGATTATATTAGAACTCCAACAAGACAACAACTAATGCGAATTCCTGAAAGTTTTCACTCAGATCGAAGATATTATCCGTTTTTTCAGTGGATTCGTTGGAGCTATGGATGAGACTCATGTATGCGTAAAAGTGGAGCCTGAGTTACAAGGAAAGTATTGGAGTCGACATGATAATGCATATTTGAACATCATGGCAATATGTGATTTGAATATGTTATTCACGTATATATGGAATGGAGCACCAGGATCTTGTCATGATACTGCTGTTCTGGCGATGGCACAACAAAACGATCCTGAGTTTCCTTTGCCTCCACGAGATAAATATTATCTTGTTGATTCGGGCTATCCGAACAAGCAAGGATTTTTAGCTCCGTATAGGTCATCACGAAATGGAGTTGTGAGATATCATATGTCTCAATTCAACTCTGGTCCTGCTCCTAGAAATAAACAAGAACTATTCAACCGATATCATGCGTCTTTACGTTCCGTAATTGAGAGAACATTCGGAGTTTGGAAGAAAAAATGGAAGAATTTTTCTGATTTTCCAAGATACAATATACACGTACAAAAAAAAGAGAGTTGTAATGGCTACAATGGGATTACATAACTTTATCAAAATATCAAACTACCCAGATGAAGATTTTGCAAATACAATGCCGACTACGGGACAAAATAACAGAGATTCATAATCTGACTTTGTTGATACAAAAGAACTTGATGCGGCACACGGAGAACAAATGGCACAAATCAGACATAATATTGCAAATATGTTGTGGGAAAATCGAAATAGTTGATGATGTTTTATTGTATTTCACTTAGTTTTTTTTATTTTATATATTTAATTTAAATTTTTAATTCAAATGAATGTTGGTTTCTAAATTTCTAAATAATAAAAAAATTTTATTTATTTTAACCTTTAAATTATATTGATTGTATTGATATTTATGTTTAACATTTTTTTTAATTATTCAATTCCGCAAACTACATATTTCACCAATCAACACAATTCCGCACCGCTAATTTTACTAAAACCGCACTTAAATCCGCAAAACGCACCAACCACAGTTGAATTATCCCGCACTTTAATTCTGCACCGCTTATATTACCAAATCCGCAGTCACCTTTCGGACCCTAAGAATGACAACATATTAGAGGCCCCTCTTAACCCAACTTGCCAAAATCTGTTGGCGTCATTCCTCTGTGTGTTTGACACGTTTACGTTCCAGACATTCACACACTTGTCTTCCTCTCATTGCATCACAGCAGCTAAGCAAAGCAAAGCAATCAAACCAAATTATGAAGTGCACATACAAAAAAACTCTGGAAAGCGATATATTCTGTCGGAAAATGATAGTCAACAAAAAAATCATTTGAATTCTAATACTTTGTTACGTGTAATTTACCAAAAAAAAAGTAATATATACAGGAGCGGGAAAGATGGTGCTTTAGGCACCGCATTAGACTAAAGAGTTAAGGGCATAATTGTGACGATCCATCCTGCTTACTCGGACCTCGACGAGTTCGTCTTGTGGGAATGTTGTTAAAGGGTGAAGTGTTAGGTTCGAGGAATGCCAAGCACATCAATAACCTATTTGGGGGAGTCAGTACCCACATGTGAGAGTTTAGGATCGGTGTCCTGCAGGGCTGTGAGTCTAGGTCAGCGGATGGGTTCTCACATAAAAATTGATTTTTTTTTGTGACAACCTGTCCCGTGGACCCCACCGACCCCATGGACCCCAAGCTCACAGCCCTGCAGAGCACCGATCCTAACCCCTCATATATGAGCCCTCACTAACTCCCCCAATAGGTTATTGATCCGCTTGGCGTTACTTGAACCCAAAACCTCACCCTTTATTAACTCTGTCACAGGACAAGATGTCACTAATTGATTTGCACCTGAATTGGTGACAGCTTGTCCTGTGTGAGAGTTGTTAAAGGGCGAGGTCTTGGATTCGAGTAACGCCAAACACATCAATAACCTACATGCAGAAGTCAGTGAAGACTCATCTGTGAGGGATTAGGATCAGTGCCCTACAGAACTGTGAGCCGGGGATCCACGGGATCGGTAGGGTCCATGGGACAAATTGTCACAATAATAATGACAAAACGTTCCACGTATTTTAGTGATTCTGTGCGTCTTTCTTAAGTTTCAGGATGAGGGTTCGACTTTGAAGGGGCGCCAAACATCTTTTTAACTTTAGACAATTATTCATACTAGGCCGGGCCTGTATATATAAGGTAAAAGTAAAATAAAAGAGTAGCAAATAATGGAGAAATGATCTCACAATTCCTTGTAGTACTCAATAATACTTTGTTGCTAATCCATGATGTAGAAGAGATTAGTTAGAATTTACTTACTTTTTACCCAATCAAAGTTGTGTGTGTTATTTTCTGTTTTTGGCTGGAATTTTAACCGGTAGAAAATTAAATTCAGTAAATTTAAAACATATGCATATTTGTGGACTTCTCTTTTTTTTTGAGCAAACATATTTGTGGACTTCTTATTTTTGTAAATCTAATATTAAGGTGAAAACTGAAGATCATCACACAATGCTACTTTTCACTAATAACCACTATCAAAAGTTTGCAAGGTTGCAGTTGCAGGCAATGACAAAAAATGTGTAATCTTTTAACCAATTATAAAAAGCCAAATAATAAAGTGTTTAATTTATCAAACCATTTTGAAATAGAGAAACAAACAAATCCATCTCACACTTTTTCAAACAAAGGCTAATCTCCACAACACCAGGCTCATCCCTCCTCTCAGACATAGAAAACGCTTCGTCACGGTCAATGAACACAGTCTCACAGCCAACCGGGTTTCCCCACCCAAAATCCGACCCGTATAGACCAAACCGGTTCGACCCAACAATTGACACGGTCTGCGTACCCGGTTTACCGGCTCATCGTCCCATCGATATACAACTCGCAAAGCACTTCAACATTAAGCGAACCAACATCGTCCCATCGATATACAAGAACACGAATCTCTAGCATGAGGAGGAGCTCTCTGAGCTATCTTCAATGCTTGTCTGTAAAGTTTAAGCACTTGAGCTCTGAGAATAAAGCTCTGCAAATCTAAGGCATGAACCATAACAGAAGAAACTCCTGAGAAATAAAACAGACATGTTACGATTCGACCGATCAAACCACAGATACTGCTTGGAGTAGTCCGGTTTTAACAGGATAGATGAAATTAATTACGACCAGTTTTGTCACTTTGTATAACACGCAGACCATCCAACTGACAACTGAACCAGCTCAGCAAAGCTGTGGAAAAAATAATATTGATTTTAAATCTTTTCTTCTTTTTTTTAAAACTTTTTTTTATCATTTAAGTTTTTACTGTTACAATCTAACCAATCATTCATATATATCACTGTAGATGGGTAAGGACATCATATAAACTTTGAACCGAAAATTGAACTGGCACCAAACCAGAGAAACCAAACTCTAAACCAAACTGATTTACAAGACTAAAAAATACAGAATGAGAGTTTCTCTAACAACATCTATGCTCATTTCATCTACGCTCATGCACCAATTCTCTCTTCTCTACCAGCTTTTCTAAATGCGTATATGTATGTGCATACCAATGGCCTCTCTATAAAACTCCCAAGATTCATTTGGTTCCGAAATAGCTTCTTGTCCAAAATGGTTCTTCTTGATGAAATCTTGAACTTTTTCAGCTTCTACTAACTTCTCCAGGTGACGTCTCAGATCACCACCATTATCTGGATTATGTATAAGACACTGATTCAACAAATCATTACCAAACCACTAAACTAATATAAAGCTGAATCAAAGGGGATAACAATTAGGGAGAGATGAAAGTTTTTACCTAAGGATGTATCTGTCTTGTTCTGATTGATGTATGAGTGTGGGAGTATCACTGTATATGATCCAATCTCTGCTCCATTAGCAATCAACATTTTGCTAAAGGGAACTTAAGCCAAACAAGTGACAATCCGTCATACATAATGAGACTAGATTCTCCCTTAGGGAACAGTTCTTTAGCAAAATACTTAGAAATGAACAAAATGATAGAATGCTAGCAAAATATAACATGTGCAGATTACTTGCCAGAGACGTTTTTCATAAGATATATATAACATGTGCTAATCGACAAGTGTGTAGAGTTTTACTAGCAATGACAGCTTTATTTTCTCAGATCGTTATAAAACTTCCACAAATTTCAGTATACCTTTTTCTAAAAATGTTTTGGTAGTGAATTTATTTCTAAATTAAGGCGACGTAAAAGAGGACATGATTGATCAATTGCATGAAGCTTTGATTCCAAAACGATTATCTGCGCTTCCAACAAAAACTGTTATATCTACGAGTGTTTTTCTCTATATAATGGCGCTGGAAGTTGGTACCATAACTCAAATTTGATTCTAATAAGTATTATAAATTGAACACTAAACATTGTGTTCAGTGTTTAAAAAAAAACACATTGTGTTCTATAAGAAAGATTTGACAGATTCAGAATCTTTTCTCTAAAGTGTTCATTTTCCTAGTTTAGAATCTAACTTGAGTTTTGGCACCAATTTTCAAAAAGCAATTACTGTGTAGTAGTCAAAACACTCGTGGATATAACCAGTGGCGGAGCCACATAGACCAGGTGGTGGGCAGTTGACCCCTGATGACTTTTCAAAATTACATGTATAATTTGATAAACAACTTCCATTATGTTATTCTACCCCTATATATTTACACCAATGCCTCCCATAAAAAAAATTTCTATCTCCGCCCTTGGATATAACATTTTTTTTTTGTTGGAAGTGCAGACAATATTTTTAGACTCAAAACTTTCAAGCAGATTATCTAACATGTCCCTTTTCGTGGAACTTCAGTTTGGAAAACTTTTAGCAAATTTTTTTTTTTTTTTTAAATTTATGTTGAAATCTTATAGGTTAAGATGAGATCTGCTTAAAGATTACTCTCAAAAAGATCAATAACGTTGACCTCCTTTCCTGAAAATTCAATCAAGAGACTTTTGAGATAATAAACCAAAAAACTTCTAGCTATAACACGAATTGATGTTTTTCTTTACCTTGTTATCAAATATCCGGCTGATTCTTGCTTTACTTTTTTTTTGTGCTAAGAATGTTAATATCATTAACTGGTTGACAAAAAAAAAAACTGGTAATGAAAGTGATTACAAGTGGTGAAACTTGAAATCCAAAGAGCTTCAAAAAGCTAATTTGGTTCCGGAAAAAAAGATTAAAAAAGCTTGTAGAACATAATAGGACTAATCTAGTAGACTAGATTAATGCTAAGGCTAATGATGTGTTTCTTTGCACTCATCATTTGAAGAGTTGAAATGACTGAGCCACCTTAAGCTGGAACCTGCAAAAGGAATTATAGGCCTCAAAGAAGTTTGATAACCAGAGTCCCATTGGGTGGGAGGCTGCAACTGCATTAGCCGGAAGAGGTGACCAAGCTCTGCATCAGCTTATACAGCGCTACCAACTCCAGAAATACCAGCAACAGCAAGCCTTAAGAGACTCATGAGCTTCACGGTGTGGAAGCAGGCGGTAGGGAAACGGCAGAAACCAGCCACAGACCAAGTCGGAAGGCTCGACGAGACTCAAAACAGGCAGCTAACATCTTCGGGCAGCCATAAAACAATCAAATGATTTAAGGACAATGTGAGCAAGAGCTCACAAACCAGGCGAGAGCTACTACGAAGGTGAGAGACTCCAGACGCCACGGCGGCTTAATTGCCTGTTTTATCATATAGTTTTTGGTGTGTTTAAATTTTTGTGGGATTAGAAATAATATTTTTATGGGGTCAGTACATTACTTATCTACAAGAATACATATATTTTAAAAAATGAGGTGGGGTCAGCTGATCCCTCTACTCCCTTCTTACATCCGCCCCTGGATCTATCCATATCACTGAAATGGATAGATGGTACGCACAAAGAGTTGGCTTAGGAGACAATAAAAAATTGGTTTTAGAAGTAGATATAAGAACATAGTTGAGAGATATAAGAACCTAGTTGAGAGAGCGAACGAAAGAAACATATGCATATTCTACCCTCATCCCATGTCTCTTGCTCTCACCTCGTCCACAATGTGTCAAACCAGAGATAGAGACATGGGATGAGGTATGATATGTCTGAGGAGACAATCGAAGAACTTTAGGAGTAAATACGAACTTGGTTGAGAATGAGCTGCTATATAAAGAGATGAAAGGATTTGAAATAAGAAACTCAGACGTTGACTTGGGATTTTACAGCACAAAGCCCAATTGAAGGGTTGCTTAAAGATCAAGTTCTTAGATACAAGGGTGAGTATTGGAAATTGATCTGCACTCTTGTCCGTGGCTTTTGCTTTTGCTTTTGTAAATTACTGTCTTGCCAGTGGCGGACCCAGCCCAAAATTTAAGGGGTATTAACAATTGGGCTTTGGTCCAGAATAAAAATCATTTTAAGAAAAAACCAGAAATAGATGGGTTAAGAGAGAAGAGTGTTAACCGAATGACCTACATAATCACATATTCATTATAGTAGAACAGCTGAAACTTAAATTTAACCAGTGTCAGCTGACCCACTATTGCTCAACGTGGGTCCGCCCCTGCGTCTTGCTATATTATTATGGAGAGCGCTCGTATGCAACAATTCTCCAAGGGGCACGTCTGATACATCATTATGCAGAAGTCAACACTGATGAAGTATGTAAAAACTGCTTACTTGCGTGTAAAGAATTTTGTCACTGGATGGTTTGATAAAAAGATTAATTGGAGACCACGGTTAAGATTTGATGACGGATCTTTTCCAAACCAAACCGCAGAGAATGCTGCAGAAATAATATTTAGGAATATTCTAAATATTCTAATTATTTACTGTTTTATTTATTATTAGGATAATTATTTTAATGTTTTAGGTATTTATGGTTTTTTATATATAGCTTTTTTAGGTTACGATTTATGTAGTTTATGACTTGATTAATAAAATTGAGAGTTCTCTCTTTATTCATTGTTTCCGGTAAATCTATAAAGATCTCAACGAATTTAAAAAGACATTGATTTTAGGCATTCGAAGACTAAATAAGATCGTGATGTAGCGGAACCTACGATAGATGCAAAAAATCTTATTTAGTCTAAGAATAGCTAAGAATCAATGCATTCTTAACTCATTGAGATCTACAGATGTATTAAAAACAACGTTGAGAATACTCTTCTCAGTGCTTAAAAAAAACTATTTATACAATTATCAATATCAATAAACCGAATACAAACTCATGCCTAAACGGTTATATATAAGAAAACCATAAAACACTAAAATAATAAAGATAATTATCTAAATAGCTAATAAAATAAATAATAAATATTCAAAAATATTCTAAATATTTATTTGCATCAACTTGTCTGAGACTTTTTTCATAAGCTAGAATGTTAGAAATATAATACTTAGTGCTAATCGACAAGTGTGATGTTTTACTAGCTATGACAAATTTATTTTCACTTATGTTTAAAAGCGTTATAAAACCCTGCATAAATTTTAATTTTTTTCTTCTTTGATGTTTTGGCTGTGAAAAGTTTCCAAATTGAGGTGCTATAAAGGATTACATGATCGATCAGCTGGCCTGAAACTTTGATTCAAAAAATATTGTTTTCCCTTCCAATAAAAACAATTATATCTACAAGTGTTTTGTCTATAGAATGACGGTGTTACTAGAAGTTGGTACCATAACTCAAATTCCATTTCAAAGATTACTAAAAATGAACACCGATCATATTGTTTGATAGGAAATACTGTAACAATATTTTTCTATCAAACACGATATGTTGGATTCAAGAATTGTTTTAATGTCTTTTCTATTAAATTGTTCATTTTCGTACTCTCTTAAAATCGAACTTGAGTTTTGGCACCAATTCTAATAAAATCGACATAGTATAGACAAAATACTTGTGGATATAACATTTTTTATTAGAAAAGAAAACAATATATAAATCAAAGCTTTAGACAGATGATCTATCATGTCCACTTTTTTAGATCCTTGATTTGGAAAACTTTTCAAATCCAAAACATTAAAGAGAAAATTATGTTATATTAAGGACTCTACTGTTTGCATGATTTTGTTTTTATTTTTAGGTTAGGAATTTTGCTTTGTTTTTCTAGTTTGTGTTTTTTTGTGTGTGTAGATTTTACCTTTTTGAAAATGATTTTTGATTTTATTTTTCAATGCATTGTATTTTTTAAACATAAAAATCCTTTAAAGTTCTAAATGTTGTTTTATGTGTTTATAATTATCAAAAAATTAATTTCGTTAAGTTATAACTCAAAAATTTATAACTAAAAATAAATTATAGATAAAATACATTAAAATATTTTTTATCTATAATTTACAAAAACTTACAAAAGGTCTAAATTTTGAATGCATGGCTAAAAAGGTAGTTTTCCAAAAAATCTATTTAAAAATCTGCAAACAATGAAAACCTAAAATTTATGAGAGTTTAATAACCCTGGATAAAATAAAACTTACCTTTTCCATTAATTGTCGTTACCTCCTCCAACAGATGTATATCTCTCTTTTGCACTCTACAAGAATTTCCTTGCTTTCCTTCTGCACAGCCTTAGTCCATGATTCGTGTTCTCCACTTCCAAATAAAGAAAAACTGGATCCAGAGAGCAAAAAAAAAAAAAAGCACAACACACATAATTGTTACGGTTCTTATATATCTCTTTATAAAACAAAAACGGTTCATTATATATATATATATATATCATCATAGTATGTAAACTCATGAACGGAGTCTATCAATCGAGTATTTCGATATTTTCTTTCCCAGAGATTGATGGCAAAAGATAAATCGAGAAAAAAAAAACCTAGCAGCCTTCTCTCTCAACATAACCCTCATCAAATAAAGCAGAAAACTAGTAACGAAGCCACAAAAGAAATGGGGAAACATAAACTGTTTGAGGATATAATCGAACGCTTTTGAAACTTACTGCAATAAAAGTAATGTTATTTTATTTGAAGAATTAACATGCTCGTTTCTTAATTGAATAATCAACAAATGCTACCTATAATTCCCCTTAAGTATACAAATACTTTAGAGTTTACATGCTGTAAGAAACATGTACTCTAAAAAAAGTGAAAATGTACGTACAGTTACCAATTATGTAATGTCTGGTTGAAATCTCCTAGGTTAAGATGAGATCTGTTTGAGCACACTCTCAAAACGATCCATAACTTTGACCTCCTTTCCTGTAAATCCAAACAAGCGACTTTGAGATAATAAACCAGCATCTTTCTAGATATCACACGAATTGATGTATTTCCTTACCTTGTTATCAAATAGTCGGCTGATTCTTGTTTTAATTTTATAGAGCAGAAGCAAGCAAATGTACAACTAACAACATATTAGAGATACATCAATAAGCCTATCCGAAAATAAATTAATCTGCATATATTTGGTGTCTTTAACGACATTCTATCACGGTTATCTGTAAAATATATCCGCTTCTACAAAACAGCTTAGCAAATATTGGAGTTCAAACTTGACCTATACAATTGATCCATCTTTGTAGTTGAATTTAGGTGAAAAGGTTTAAAACTCCCGAGCACCATCATGTTATTTACAAACATCCTCGGACAAGTTATATATGCAAGATAGATTCACTCTTAATTAACAACTCTTGTTCTTCCTAGAAAAATACTTATTGGTAATTGAACAACCTAGTGTATACTTGCAAACTCTA
>QGKV02000571.1:35809225-35842100 GCA_003260655.2 Brassica cretica
ATATATATATATATATATTAAAAGGATCCGTAGCAGAATATCACACAAAGAGGGCATGGCCACCCGGATCTCATGTCTCTCCTCCCACTCGCATGAGAGGCTGTGGATTATGTTGAAGTTTCAACTAGTGGAGCCTCTACACAACGTCTCAAGCGAGTGAAATTGGTAGATCCATGATACGCTATAGATCATATGCACAAAGAGTTGCATTAGGATACAATCAAAGCATTGATTTTAGAAGTAGATATAAGAACAAATATAGTTGAGAGAGAGCAAACATAAACAACATATGCATATTCTACCCTCATCCCATGTATCTTGCTCTCACCTCGTCCACAACGTGTCAAAAGAGAGATAGAGATCTGGGATGAGGTAGGATATGCCTGAGGAGACAATCGAAGAAGTTTAGGGGTAGATACGAACTTGGTTGAGAATGAGCTGCTATATAAAGAGATGAAAGGCTTTGAAATACTTTGACCCCAAAGATAGAAATCAAATTTTAGGGTTGGAAACGTTGGACCCAAAGATTTCTTATCTCAATTAGAAGATAACTTCCTTTAATTCATTATTCACACAATCTTATGATCTTATCCCTTAAATTGTAGAAAATAAATCCTATCCCTTAGATTAATGTATATTTCTCTAACATTCAATAAAATCATAGGAACTTAACCTATAAACATAAAATACTGCTAGCTAGATAACACTTGTCTGTGTTTTATATAGATTTCTTATGATTAATGTACATTTGTCTGTGTTATATATAGATAACACGTTGGACCCAAAGATTTCTTATCTCAATTAGATGTACATTTGTTGACAAAAAAAATCATAATATAAATAATATAGATATGCATTGGTCGTGAAAATGTTGATGACGTAATTACAATCATGCACTAATGTTCAGTCAAAACACAAAATACTATTGAATTTAAAACATTGTAATAAGTTATTTATCCGTTGGAGTGGACTCACAGGAGATATTAAAGAGGGCATTGTCAAATATTGTCTACTAAAAGTTTATACCGCTTATACTTTTCATATGGCATAAATATATTGTATTGCGAGGATACAGTGGTGGTCTATACAAAATTTTGATCATACTTTGAATAAAAGCGTGATTTATTAGTCCTTTTCTATATTTCAGTAAAACTCAATGTGGAAGAGTACTTTGTCTTTGTAAGAGGATAGCTACGAGAAAGTTACACTTTCAAAATACAAAAAAATTGTTAGTTTTATCTACCGTAACCATCCGTCTCCGGGTCGGCTTCCTGTCCTAATAGCAGCCGTTGGAACCAGTTCAGATTGTCTTCCTTAGGAGGGACACCAAATTCGAACAGGCTCTTGCCGATATTTGGTTCGAAGAATTATCAGTTTCCTCGGTGCTCTAGCTCAAGGTCAAGGTCAAGGTCATCCACCGATCATCTGTTATAACCTCATCGGTTCCTTAATCAGGTTTTAACTTTGAATAAACTTCATTGACTAATTCAAGTCTCTTAACGCTGTTAACATACATTTTCCTCAGACTCGGGTTTTAATTCAAAATTGAACATGGAAAAGTAAGATATAAAGGTTGTCAATGCAATTTAAATAGATACATTATTTGGAACTTGAGTTGATTGTGTACAGTATCTTACTCTATGATACGAGAACAATGTGATATGTGATATGCATTCCCTAGTTTCTTTTTTGGCATTCAGTGCCATGGATCCTCAAATAATTTAGATCTATAATAAATTGTTGGTTCAACTAATTTAGTGCATGGTTAATTAAGTATATAGTAGAGGTTGGTTTGAGTCTTGAAAATCTGGTGCCTCAATTATTTTCTATTTGATTATGGACAATGGTGTGATTATGGTGACCATGAGAATATATACTTGATGTTGAAAGTATTAATCTTAATCTTCAGATTTTACTTATTTTTTTCTTTCTTTCTAGCCCAACCTCTCGTTGTTGAACTTGTTAATTATCCTCTTCATGTTGACTGTTGTGTTCCTAACTTCCGTGTATATGACTGTCCGTTTATGTTATTTTGACAATTTGTTCACCTTAATCTTGTAGATAGTGTAATACGTACGTGTTCTTGTGCTTTATATCTTTATGTTGTAGTTAAATTATTTGTTCCAGTCTTTGAATAGAGTCTAAAGCTAGATGAATTGGAAACAAACCATTTTGTCCTTATCATGAAGGAGGTTTCGGCTTGGACGTCCCGTTTCTAGTGCTCTTATGTTCTGCCTGGTAGTGTTGGTTCGGTTAACTGAATTTCATAACCGCTAAACCATCGTCTGTGCTACTATTAGAGATGGCAATCATGGACCTGGACCGCTGACCTGACCCCTAAAGCTGTCGTGGGACGGTATTGGGCTGGGGTTTTCTAATCCCACAAATTTGTGGGCCTTGCGGGGTGGTTTATTGAGGGACTGGGCTGTTGCGGGACTGGACCTTTTCGGGATGGGTCGAAGCGGGCCATACGGGATTACAAGGACATGCGTATTTTTTCCTTCTTCTTTTTTTGGTCAAATGTTTTTTTCTTCATTTCTTGTTTTACCTGGAAAAAATGAGAGAGAGAGTGAGAAAAAGTGATGTGACTTCCCGCGAGAAAATGAAAGAAGCTCCGGCAATTACAATCTGAGCTCCAACGATGACGATTCGAGCTCCGGTGGTGTTTTATTTGATGTTCACTTTTTATTTACTTTGTGATTGGCAGCTTTGATTTGGTGTTTGGTTTTATTTAATTTTTGGATTCATTAAACTAAAGCATAGGTTATGAACTTATGAGTTATAAGCATTGGTTATGAACTTAAATCAGTAACGAGACTAAGATATGGTTAGAGCCTTGTCGACTAAGTATTTAATTATATAACAATGATGTGGTTCAGCTGAAAAACTAAGCTATAACAATGATGTCATTCAGATGAAAGAGTTAGTCTCGTTACTGATTAGAGCCTTCTTCGATGTGTTTTCTATTCTTCATGTTCTCTCGTTACTAATCATTGTTCTCTGGTTACATCAATATACTAGAGTAGACATCAAACCGCAGTGATCATGTTCAAAATATGTTTGGTCGTGCGGGCAGCAGTAGAATATAAGACATTCTGCGGGCCGACCCGCGAAGGCCTACTAATATTGCAGTACGGGATTGGGTTAGTCACTTCGGAGACCGCAGCCCCCACAGACCTGACCCGCCATAACCCACTTGAAGACGAAACCCGCTGCGGTACGGGACGGGATGGAACGGATAAACATGTTTGCAATCTCTAGCTACTAAACCATCGGCGGTGTTGGATGAAAGTTTAAGGCGAGTTTTACCAATAAATTTATGTAATTTATTTATACTATTATCTGAGAAATGATTTTACTTACATGTCATACTTTTCATGATTGTAGGTTATTTTGTCTATTTGTCATGTTTTTATTAATTTTTAGAAGCTTATTTGTCATATTTTCAAAGGTTTTAGGTTGACTTATTAGTTTTAATATTAACGAGATTTTGACCCGCACTTTTATTTTTTTCTTTGGTTGTTACAAATAAATGTGTAATATACTATTGATATTTACATTTTTTATATATGCTATTTGATTATTGAATTTTGAAACTTGGGAAATAATATGGAGTTAAACTTAATTGAGAATTGTTCTTTTTTTCACATGCGATATTTTTATTTTCTTATTCAATTTATTTCATTTTTAGTAGACCTATATAGTATATACTATAATATATAAGATGATAATTAATGATAAACTTCTGCATGAAAGAAGGATGTTCCAAATTTATTGTTGTAATCTCATGATATAAATTTTATACGTAAATAATATAAAACTAGGATAAGACCTGCGCCTTGCGCAGGATGAGTTTATTTGTATATATTATCGATAGTTTCTTTTATATATTTGATCATTTTATTTATATATATAAAATATTTTTTGTTGTTATTATATAATTTCTTTCCGATGGCTCGGATCAATTTTTATTAAAAATAATGGAACAAAACTATAATTAATACATCATAGGTTGATCGGATTGGACATTAAACAAATTATGACATAAAAACCTTATTTTTTCCATCAAACACATTCTTGAAAAAAAAGAACAGTATTGTTTTCACAGTTGAATTATTTTGACTTTTATCTTCCATATGGTTTTGAAAGCTTTCAAATCAACCATCGAATTGATACATGTCATTTTAATGTTTTTAGTCGTATACTTAAGGAAAACTTACATTTTTGTAATTTAAAGTCGTTTTAAAAAATTCAAAATATAACATATAAGAAAAAATCTAANCATCCAAAATTATCGGTTTAAAATAAAAATATATGATGAATAAACTACAGTAGAGAAGAAGACTTGTAAAGATATACATCTTAGACAACGATTATCTATACCATGATAAATATATACTTTCGGCATTCACTAATAAAATTCATATCTGTGGTAAGACTTACAGTTCTACAAAATATTAGCAAGAAAAAAAACTTCAACAATGACATAAGATCTACATTGGAAATGATTACTTGTATTGTTCTAAAATGTTCAGAAGAAAAATTTACAATATCGGAAGGTAGGGTGACGAAAATGCAGATGAAGAGAGAAATAAGGGTTTCTAGATAATGTATTAATGAAGAGTCTTATATATATAACAAAAGTTAGAGTTATGTCGTTTTGGTTTAACCATTGCGTCTCTTGGTATAAAAAAGAAATATAATTTTGGACTTAGTCATGTCAATGCATTTTATAACAAATTCTGGAAAAGGCCCATATAGTTCTTTGTAGAATAAAACAACATTAATCTATGAGTACGAAAAATGCCCATATAGTAATGTATTCAAAAAATTATATACAAACTTTAATCTATGAGAAAATCCGAACCTGATCAAAGACAACATTAATATATGAGAAAATATTAAACTAATCATCCATGCTTGGCATTCCCTATAACAATTTATAAGTTTGAGATTAATGTTATTCATGTATTTAACAGTGACAATAAAAAGTACATCTTAAAGTGATGTATGATGATAATTTGCAGTAGTAAAAGAGAAAATAAGGTAAGAAATAAATAAGAAGGCGTTTTACAAATAAAATAAAACAAACTACAAAGTTGACAACATCATAAATTCGAGAAAATCTCTTTGAAAATCACGTTTTTCGTTTGACGTTGAGGCTTGCCTTCACTGTCAACGTTCAAAATCTTCAATACTTTTTTAGAAGTTACTCTAGATATGGCAACATGTAGTTGCCCATGGGAAAACATGGTCTTGGTAGAAACAAACCAACCTCTGCAAGTGTTTGACCTTGACTTTTATTAATTGTTATAACAAATGTCACGGCTAGTAGAAGTTGTCGCCTCCTCATTTTGAATGGCAACTTTTTATCGGAAGTTGTTATTGAGAATCAAAGAAGAAACACAATTTTCCCAACCTTTTCTCCTGTAATAACTTTGGTCGTTATCATGAAATCATACATTTCTGTAATCTGAAATCTAGTTCTGTTCATCAGTCCACCTGTACGATCAATGTTCCCAAGCAACATGATGGGAACATGTTTTGAATTAATTGAAATCGTACAAACTTATAATAATATAAATAAAAAATATAAGGATCAGAATTGATGTCTCGTAGATGAAACTCAAGTTTGCTCCTCAGTTTGCTTGAACACTGAATTGTTTCAAGCTCTCCTAATTCAACAACCTGACCAATAACATCTACAAGGTGATATTAAACACAATCCAATTAGATAAGATTTTAACAAATGATTTAACACAAAAATATGAACTAGTTGTAAATAATACCAATCAGGAAACATGGTTGCAGTGATCCACTCATAACCAACTGAAAATCAACCAAATTGAGAAACATGTCCTTATTCACATGGTTGGATCTGGTGATTGTTGTATTATGAATGAAGGCCATTTTATAGGAATGATCAGTTGATCTGTACATTCCTGTTGCATGGCTTAGTGTGAAATTTTGAATATTCCTCCAAGCTCCAACTTGTAGAAGTCTCCCCTTGCTTTCCAGGTACGCTTTCTTGCACGAAGCATGAATTTTGAATCCCTAAAACATGCTCATATACAAATCGATGATAGTAAGTTATGTTACAAATCAAGTGTCTAAATAAAATCTATACTCATGTCTATACTATTAAATTAAACAAAGACTCAAAACATATACGCTCATCTAATAAGATGATTTCAAGTGTTTCTCCAGAGACGGAGTTGTACTGTTTCCACGTATGTAAGACTTTCATGTGAACCTTCCAAGCGGTTTTGAAAGGCTTCACATCACTCCGAAAACGTGAATGGCAAAAAAGAACTCATAGTGTTTTTTTCTGCGTCGAAATGGTTGTGAGTTTAAGTCGACGGAACTGGTTGTATTTATAAGAGAAGCTTAATAGAATATTCGTAAAACCTAAAATTTATTGTTAGAGAATATCTTTGTGTATTTTAGGAAGTTGTGGATATTTTGTGAATGTGCATTACCTAAAAATCATTTATACAGTTAAGATAATATTTGTGCAATCTATCTTTGTAAAATATATATATGCTGATCAATTCAAATATAGAAAATTAATAGAGAGATTTATTTTTCTGTACATAGCGATATTTGCATTTAAGTACATTAATTACTCAATAGTATATATTCTTAGACAATCGACCAAGTATGTAATATATGATATAAGAAGATATGGAAGTTTGCATATATACATTAATTAATACATCGACCCTCGCGCAAGTTTCACAATAATATAATATTTTGGCGGGATTATGTGAGAAGAGTCTTCTGGAAAATCTTTCAAACTCTAACTCAATCAAATAACTAACTAAATAGCACAAAACAATTCACTAAACTTAAAATCAACTTATACTGTGTTTAATATACACCAAACTAAACACATGTATGTCAAAAAAATTAAAAGTGTATGATTCCAAAATCCAACTCTAAGAATACAAGCAATACTATAACATATGTTACCAAACCTAAACCAAAGACTATCATGACTCAATCTACATTCACTCATCTATGTTGAAAAATTTTCAATTTTAGTAAATATAAACTTACGTTATTTAGAAATGTTTATAATTACATGATTTCAATTTTTTTCCCCATCAAAATATTTATTTATAGAAATTTTAAATTATTTTAAAGATCTATTGTACGAGATGAGTTACAAAGAAGTTTTCTCACGCGAAGTTTATAATGGTATAATTTAATACAAGTTTTTGTTTGGTCTTAAGGTGGTTGTTGTAATTTCACTAGCCTTTTGGGTTACTTTTGCATTTGATTGACATTAGGATACACTTTTGCATTTAAAATCAAGTTTTGAGTCTTTTTTTGGAAAACTCTCTGTCAAAAAATTAGATCTTTTATAATATGAATTTTAGATGTGGTATGATTGTGTAGTATTAGTGCTTTCATAAATATTTAGCTTTTAACTGGAGACTTCCAAAATATAAAAAACATAATATTCTATTATTACAAAGATTTTTAAAAATAATAAAGACTAATGCAAAGATTTACAAAATCTCTTATGTAAAGTATATTTTTGAGAATCTTTAAAAATTATGGAAATATTAATATTAAATTTATAAATATATATTAATAATTATGGCGTGTGGCATCAGAAAATTCATAGTATCTTTAATCACAAAGACTAATATGATTAACATGGTGGGATGTAACAGACGATCTATATCCACTTCTGATATTAGTCAGAAAATATTCCACATTCGGGTTAGATTGTGTGGTCCGCTTTCGAACTATTCCACTCTATAACCCTAAATATGTTCCTTCTGGNGTCGCTCCGGTCACGTCGCTCCGGGTGATGGAGACGCGAGCGACCTCGCTGTGTCGCTCCGGTCACGTCGCTCCGGGTGATGGAGACGCGAGCGACCTCGCTGTGTCGCTCCGGTCACGTCGCTCCGGGTGATGGAGACGCGAGCGACCTCGCTGTGTCGCTCCGGTCACGTCGCTCCGGGTGATGGAGACGCGAGCGACCTCGCTGTGTCGCTCCGGTCAAGTCGCTCTGAAAGGGTGTCACAGCGACTTCGCGGTGTCGCTCCGGTGAGGTCGCTCTCATGCACTGCTCGTCCAATGATCACCTTTATCACCTCTTTTGAGCTCCAAATGCACCCAAATGTCTCCAAGAACTTCATGTGGTACTCCAATACCTGATAATGACTCATGTATGCAAAATGCAACATAAACATGGCTAAATCCTAGTCTATATGATCAAAATGCACATGGGTGAATGGATAAGACAATGGAAATATGCAAGATATCAGTTTGCAATCATATGATAAGTACAAGTGTTTTCAAATTTTAGTAGAAAACATTTGACCTTGGCCATTTTCTCTCTCTCCTCTCCGCTGGAAGAAGTAACTTCATAACTTTACCAGTCATCCACCACCATGACCAATTTTAGCGAACATTGGTTGAAATTCAATACATGAAAATACATCTCTAAAATATATTGACGATTGTGTGTTTTTAACTGAACCTATTAATGCATGATTGTATCTATCTATATCTTCAATTTTTTTTTGTCCCAAAATGCACATATGTAACATAGACACTTGTTATCTAGGAGTATTTGAATTTAATATGTAAAGTTCTCAAAATTGTATTGAAGGTTAGTGAAATATACTCATCTAAGGGATAAGATTTTCTTTCTGCGATTTAAGGGATAAGATCGTTAGATAATTAATGAAAGGAAAGTATCTTCTATTCGAGATAAGAAATCTTTGGGTCCAACGTTTCCAACCCTAAAATTTTATTTCCTTTTGGGGTCAAAGTATTTCAAAGTCTTTCATCTCTTTATATAGTAGCTCATTCTCAACTAAGTTTCTCATTCTCAACTAAGTTTGTATCTAACCACTGAACTTCTTCGATTGTTTCTCCTCAGACATGTCCTACCCTCATCCTATGTCTTTCTCTCTAGTTTAACACGCTGTGGACAAGACAAGTGAGAGCCAGAAACATGGGATGGGGGTAGAGTGTGCACATGTTGTTTTTGTTCCCTCTCTCAACTTAGTTCTTATGTGTAGCCTAGTTATCTACCCCTAAAACAATCCATTGATTGTCTCCTCAGACAAATTCTGTCTGCAAACTCTATCCTAAATCATGGATCTACGGCTCTCACTCGTTTGAGACGTTGTGTAGAGGTTTCACTGGTTGAAACTCATCCACATCCTCTCAGGCAAGTGAGAGGAGAGACATGAGAGGGATAATTGAGCAATCGTGACATGCTCTCTTTATTTTTGATATTTTGTCACGGATCACATCAATATTATTTTGCTCTTTAGAAAGACCTTTGTTTAATTTAACTACTAATAAGTATATTTCTAGGGAAACCATATTACATAAGTGGGTAACTGTATCAACATTTGGTTATATGCAGTTCTGTTTTTTTTGTTCCAGATTTTTTCTTCCAAACTATAATTTAGGTTAATTCTTCATAAATTTGATTAAGAATCTCATTGATTCATATGTTTTATTAGATATAAAAGTATATTCATTAACTTTACAAGTCACTAACTCACACCTTTGGAAACATATACACTTTAATTCAACTGAATAGCTAGACTTCTGGAAACATAGTTTTGATATCAAGATTATATTTTGAACTTACACTCATGAAAGATTGTTTATATCAAAATATGTTGTCGGAAAATCTAGTCATTCAATTTTAGTTAAAGATTATATGTTTTCAATGGTGTAGGTGAATATTATAAAGTAACAAATAAAGCATTTACCGAAACATAATATTAAATATGATCAATAATCAAAATCCACGAAGAGATGACACAAATTATGATTTAAAGAAAAATGTGGGAAAGAGATGATTGTCTTTATCTTTTTTTAAATCAAACTCTAGGAAAAGAGATGTTATTTCAAAATATCAATGAAAATGTTGCATTAAAGAATGCTCATATATATTTTTTATTATGAACTATCTTACTTAAATCATTATTTGAGAAAATTAGTGAATTTTTAATGATTGAAAATGTGCTTTCATATGATATATAAGAAGAAAAACATTAATAATGTATATACAAAAAACGTTTAAGGGATTGTATATTGCATAGATTTGACATGAAATACAAATAAACCAATGAATAATGTTCATGCATGTCAAAAAGAGTTATGGGCGAGAAGTCTAATGATCATCTGTATAATTGGAATGCATATCCGGGAAGATTATGTTTAAAGAATGAGAACTATAATAATTTGTGTGAATGTATCCATCAAAGAACACTCAAATAATATAATATAAGAGGTATAAATGTAAGAATAATTTTTTTGTCACCATTAAAGTCTTTGTCATATATTTATAACATCAAGAATCAAAGAGAATGATCAAAATGAGTCATTAACAATCATTTAATCGTAATGGCGATGTAAGTGTTCTACAAAATTGTTTCATGAGAGTAGATATGTCCGTCGAAAATCATATTTTTTTCTGGCAGTTTGAAGATTTTGCATATATATATTTTTTATTTTCAAAAAAAAATAATATTCAAAAGAGTTATTTCATCATACTAGATTTTGACATTTCAAAAGTCTCGAGTCATGTATTCATGAGAGCGAGTTAATGTGTACAATACTTTTTCACTTAACCATAATTTATTCAATGTGGTTTCCTGGTATAATACTCACTGAAGTATACTTTTAAATATAATCTACTCAATCTTATAACTACACTAATAAACCCTAATAAACCTAATAATTTCCTTTTCCACAGTCACCAACATCCCAACCCACAATTTAATAATTTTATGCAATATCTGTTATTTATTTACAATTATATTAACTAGGTCCGTGTCCGCGCTACGCGCAGATAATGTGGTTTTATAATTTTCCTTTTAAGTTTATATAATATATGATATCATTTGATAAATTTGTTATAAAGAATTTACAAATTTTTGAGCCTGAGAAGTAGGTAGAGATCATGTTGTCCCTTTATTAATGTTTTGTTGATGGTCTCCTTTACCCCCAAAGCTATATTTACAACACATCAATCTGAAGAGTTTGTGATTTTATTTAGAAAAGCAAAAAAATATCATAAGAAAGCATGTAGACAGTTTAACATTAGAAATACCATTTAATATAAGACTAACTTGAAGAAATCTAAAAATCTTTTAGCTTCATTCTAAACCTAACTTCATTCTAAACCTAACGATCAAGCATTTTGTTATTTAAAAAAAAAAAAAAACTTAAAAGTAATATACGTGAAGTTTGTAGAGTGTAGAGGAGTGTACCATGAAATATCCTATAGGCATAAATAGAAAATTGTGGGATGATGGTTCGAGTTGGGCTTGAGATGCCATCTTCTAGTTGGTTAATTTCACCACTGATGTGATGTGTTGGAGATGGTTCTAATCTGTTAATAAAATATGAGTTTAGTTAAATTTGCAACATAGTGGTTGTATGTTGGTTAGTGATGTTCACTTTTATTTTTAGTAGTAAATATGTGATTGTCTGTTTTATAGATTCATAACCTTATTTATTTTCTTTTGTTTTTTTAACAACGTTTACTTTGTTTTGTTATGGTCTATATAGATGTGTTTTACCTTTCGTTTGGAACCACTGCATGTACTATTTAATGCATGCGGAGGTGAGTTTTGGCTTTCCTCACTCATGATGGATCTCCAATGCATTCTCCATTCACTGCTTGTTTGTCCCAAAAAACAGATAATTCGGTAGTTGTAGATGGTGGAGCTGTTGTCGAATTTTTCTGCCTCAGCATATCTTATGGTTACTGTCTAGGTTTAGGTGTTAATGCTCTTGTCTTTTGGTGGGCTATGACAGAAATTAATTCCATAATTGAAATGATTCTAAATATAGTCTAATCATATTGTAAAAATGATAGTAATTAAGCATGTTTTTGATTTGTCAAAATTTTAATATANTTTTCTTGACTTTAATATAATTTTAATATTTTTTTCTTTAATTTATAATTTAAAAAATAAAATCCAATTTACTATCTTAAAAAAGTAAGGTAGGAACATTAAAATATGATATTTATTGATATTGTTTAATATTTATAAATAACACGTTAGGTTATATAGTTATGTATTATTATATTTGTAAAAAAAATATTTATGTTATTTTTTTAGGTTTCTTCAAATTCACATTAACAAAAATTTGAAAAACAATGAATTCCGCAATTGTTTTTTTTTTATCACCAAATTAAGGCTAAACCGGAAAAAATAATAGAAAACTACAAATATTTAATGTGTTGTTAGCTATAAAAAGTATTTATCGAGCATTTTATGTATTGTTAATATATATGGTTCAAATGTTAAAATAACTTTTGAAAGAGATATCACAAATGCTTAACAAAATAACATTAAGGAAAAATAAATTTATCTCAAATTCTTAATCTAATAAGATATTATATTTAAAGTGTTTGAATAAAATACTCTTTTAAAATTGAAAACAATATGAAAGAATTTTAAATTTTAATATACGTATAAAATATTAATTTACTCAAAACTGAAAAATAATGTCAATCTTCACTATTTGTTTTTCATTAATGCAATTAGTTTACATTCTCAATGTTTGTTATACATTTATTATTAAAGTAAGTAAAATAAAAATATATTAAGTGTACCATTAAAAGAAAACACAAATTTAACGACGGCGGTTTTCCTCGCTATTTCCTCGTAAAATCGGGTTTTACGACGAATTAGCGAGGAAACACGTTTCGTCGTAAAGACGAAGAACAATATTTCGTCGTAACGACCACGTAAATATTCCACGTAAAGATGTCGCTTCATTTCCTCGTAAATACCTCGAAAGGTGCCCCTCGTAAATTACACATAAATATCTCGAAAGTATTTCCTCGTAAAGAACACGTAAATAACTTGAAATCATTTCCTCGTAAAGTACTCGTTTATTATTCCTCGTCATTTCCTCGCAAGCTTTTCCTCGTAAAATACTCGTTAATTTCCACGTAAAGAAATCGTAAATTAGCTACGAATTTGCTTCCTTTTAATTGACGGAATATAAAAATATAATTTTAAAATAATTAAAATTATTTAATTTATTAATAAAATTAAAAATCTAAAAAAAAATCAATACCAAAATATTTTATGTATAAATAAATTTTGAATTTATAATACAAGAACCGAAAAAAAAGAATTAAAAGTCGTTCATCGCCCGGTAGAATTCATCACTCGTCCTCTCTACATCCGCCTCGGCATGTGTGTGGGATGATGACTCACCTGAAATGGGATTTTGTCGTCGCAAGTTCCTCAACAAAGACTTCCATTCCGGATTTGTGGCCGCTATAACGTCCAAGAAGCCCTCGAGTCCACCCACACGAGCTGTGAACGCAGATTGCGTCGAGGCCAACTCATGACGCAGCTCAGCGGGCTCTCTATGCAGCTCATCGGACTCTCTACGCAGCTGAATGACTTCATCATCCCGTGTTTGACCATAAGACAATGTCTCTCTCGGAACATCATTGACGGAACCAATCCCCAACGTACGTCCCATTTTTTAGGGACAACCTTAAAAACAACAAATAAATATTGTTAGTAAAAATTTAAAGTTAAATTAAATGAATAATAAAAAAAATTAAAACTTTAAAAATTTACCTCCTCGTAAATCTTATCCACTTCAAGTGTGGATAAGGTGACGGGTAATCCGTCGGTGGACTGCTGGGTCAGCTGGGTCTGGCGGTCCTCAACTTGAGCAACCAAGTCGTTGAAGAGTTGCTCGGACTTGCCATCTAGAAATTGGCCCGCCTTTTTATTGTGGGTCCTTTTGTAAATTTCCATAAGAGACAGGAGTTTTCCCGTCTCTTTGGCCTAAAAACATTTAAGAAAGTTAGAATATACATATATATATATGTATTAAAAATTAATTAAATAAATTATTTAATTACCATTTCCAAACGGACACCGGCGTGGAGTTTTTGGCCCGTAGAGTGAAGCATCGGCCCGTGGCCGTGCTCATCTACCGTGTTACGGGAGGCAGAGCAAGACTGGACGATTCTGATGGACTCAGGCTCCCGCCAATAACGGATGAAGCCATCCNCGGCTATTGCTAGCGAAATCCGGATGTACTTTGTTAAAATGTTTCCAGGCTCTTGCATCTGATGGATGAGTCATCTCACCATCCGTCTGAGTATGCTCGGCATGCCATCTCATCTTTCCAGCAGTCTGCTCTGATTGGTACAATCTTTTCAATCTGTCTGTAATTGGTAGGTACCACATCCTTTGGTACGGTACCCTATTACGTCCCCGTCCTTGCGGCTTGAATCGTGGCTTCTTGCAGAATCGACATTCTTCTAACTTCTCATCATCTCCCCAGTAGATCATGCAGTTGTCGATGCAAACATCTATCATCTCCGAAGGCAACCCAAGACTATAAACCAGTTTCTGAATCTCATAATAAGAATCAGCAGACACATTGTCTTCCGGCAAATACTCTTTAAACAAGTCTGCCCATTCATTCATGCAACTTTCAGGTAGATTGTGATCAGTTTTAATATTCATCATTCTAGCAGCCAACGATAATTTAGAGAGACCTTCTCTACAACCACTGTAAAGTGGCTGATTCGCCGCATTTAACATTTCATAAAACTTTTTTGCATCTATATTAGGTTCTTCATCATCATCATGAGCTACAAATGCATCAGCTACCATATCATGAACCCTATCATAATCTACCATCTGCTCTTCCTGATGGTAACTATGTTCATTGTGCAAATGATCAACCGGTTCTTCCTGAAAAATGCTATTACTACTACTAGCTTCATTCTAATCATAATTATAATCTTCTCCATGTTGAAACCAGTTATAGTAATTTGGCGTGAAACCTCTATTTACCTCTATTTATTAAATGCTTCCAAACATTTTCACGATTTGCCAATTTCGAATTGTTGCATTTCCGACAAGCACATAACATCTTACCACTTTCTTGGGCGAGCGGTGTGGAATCTGCTTGATGCATAAATGTCTCCAGCCCCGCAAGGTATTCTTTCGTCACTCTCCCGTTAGCATCTCTATGCATATACATCCACCTCTGCAACTCAAAAATATTCCAGGAGCCCGACATTTTTTTACACGTTTTTTTCTTCTTGTTGGTGTGTTTAAAATGATGTTCAAATGTCCATATTTATAGGAAATTTTCGAATCTAGTAGGTGCAATTTTCCTACGAATTCACGACGAAATTTAGTTAGGAAAAATGTGTTATTTAGTGGATTCAAAATTTCCTCGCTAAGTAGACGTAAAATATTTTCTCGTAAATTACACTTTATATTTACGTCGAGTTTACGAGGAAAGAGTTGTTCGTCGTTAAAGACACGTGATATTACACCGGCTTTACGACGAAATCATTTCATCGTAACTTTATGAGGAAATAACAATGATTTTATATTTCCTCGTAATTTCCTCGTAAAGTCGACGTACATTTACGAGGAATACTTTTCCTCGTTAATTTTCCTCGCTAAATTTGTGTTTTCTTGTAGTGTACACAAAAAGAAGAACACAGATGGGATCAGAATCATCTTTCATTGTTAAGTAAATACTTAAATCATGCACTACCCTTGAACCACCTTTTGGTTGCACCATCGCCATTCGTCTTGGGTTCCATGAGTTCATCGACCATGAAGTCGAATCCTGCACGAAACATCAAAAAGAAAAAAAAAACACATGAATGTGAGGAAAAAAAAATTAGAAACAAACTCGAAGCACTTAACATAAATCAAGAAAAGACTCATCCTTCCAATCAACATGGGCGAATGATCGAGTTCACATTGCCAATAACTTATTGATTGTGAACATCTTAGACCAAAAGGGGTTGATCAATAAATCTAGGTTACCTNAGAGAATATCCCAAAGCTTGGACAGATTCTCCTTTTTCTCATAAAATTCCAAAGACCTGTCTGTACGGTTCACATCAAGACCTGACAAATACATAAAACTAAACAACTGAGCGAACTTTTGGAGATAAAAGGAGCCATGATGATGATAAAGTCACACTAACCAATCTGGTGAAGTGATAGGAGCCACTGGATAACTTTCTTATCAACAGGTCCACGACTTGTGAGCTTTTTAAAGAAAACTGAACCATTTGAGTTTGTACCTGAGAGAGAGAAGCAAAATGAATTACTATTAGAAAAAAACTTAAGCTAATGGGGAAAAAAGGGAAGAAGATGATATTCTTTCATCGTATATGCAGATACTTTGGTATGGGACTTACCTTATAAACAACGGATATAGGTCCATGCTTTAGGGCACATTTGCATAACCGGAGAGAGGGTCTATCCGTGGGACTGCACTTCTTTTTGGAGATTAGTCTGGATCCTTCCATTGGCCCAGGATACCCCTGGTTAAACAAAAAAAAAACTTAATGATTAATTTTCAATTAAATCCTAATAGTTCTACTAATCTTTTATCCACAGTCACCAACATCACAACCCATAACTTTAACATTTGTTGTTTTTACCACAATTTCATTTATTTTATTTTTTTAGAACAAACCACAGTTTCATTTATTTCTCAGCAGTTATCTAATTTTACACATGTCTTCCTCTTTTCTTTTACCTTTTAATGTACTTAGAACATGTTCGTTCATTTGTAAATTTTGTCAAGGTTTTCAAAATTTAGTAGGAAAGAAACAATGAATAAAAACTAAATGGGTAGTTCCAAGTTTTTTTTTCTTTTGTTAAAAGGTAGTTCCAAGTTGAGAAAATCACTGTGTTAAATTTCTCATCTTCGACACATCCATTTAATTTTTATTCATTATTTCATTTATATTAAATGGATGTGTCGAAGATTGGGCTAAAAAAAAGAAAAGAAAATCAAGTAAAATCTCAAGAGTAAGGTTAATAGTTTCAACATCAAGATTTTCTTCCACCTATTGAGAGTCTATATTCTCATGGTCACCGCAGTGCACAATCACACCATTGTCCATAATCAAAGAGAAAAGAATTGAGGCACCAGATTTTCAAGACTCAATACCAACCTCTACTACTATATATGTAATTAGCCACTAAATTTGTTGAACCAACAATTTATTACAGAATCTAATTATTTGAGGATCCATGACACTGAATGCCAAAAAAAAAAAGGAAACAGAAAAATGCATATCACATAGTTCTCGTATCATAGAGTAAGATACTGTACACAATCAACTCAAGTTCCAAATAATGTCTCTATTTAAATAGCATTAACAACCTTTATATCTTACTTTTCCATGTTCAATTTTAAATTAAGACCCGGGTCTGAGGAAAATGTATGTTACCAACGTTAAGAGAACTGAATTAGCCAATGAAGTTTATTCAAAGTCAAAACCTGATTGAGGAATTGATGAGGCTGTAAAAGATGATCAGTGGATGACACTAGAGCCCCGAAGAAACTGATAATTCTTCAAATCAGATATCGGATAATAATTTGACACCGAACGATCAAACGGCAGGCAGCAGCGGCAAGAGCCTGTTCGAATATGGTGTCCCTCCGAAGGAAGACGATCTGAACTGGTTCCAACGGTTGCTATTAGGACAAGAACCCAACTCGGATATGGATGGTTACGGAAGATATAACTAACATTTTTTTATATATTGAGAGTGTAACTTTCTCGTGGCATCCACATTTAGTTTCACTGAGATATTGAAAAGGACTAATAAATCACGCTTTTATTAAAAGTATGATCAAAATTTTGTTAAGACCACCACTATATAATATACAAAAGTCATTTTAAGATAAGAGCATTAGATCCCGAGGCATATGAGTAAATATATGCCAAGATAAGTAGACTATCATTATCACACAGAATGTGATTTCTCTCTCGCAATGCAATATGTATGCCATCATATCATATGATAATTAAGTACAAGTGGTTTTAAATTTTAGTAGACGATGTTAGGACTAAAAGTATGCAGGTAAATTTGTTCAACGGAGATATGCGGTTGCACAAGTCATAACATGAGATGACGTGGCGTATTGGTTGGAGTTATTAATTATGAATTGATAAATATAAAGATCGTAAAGTTTGGAGATAAAGATGAATCAAGAGATTTAGACTCATCAAGATTAAAAACGTCTATTGCTCGAGAGAATTAATGGCATTGAGTTTAGAGAGTTTGTTTTCAACGTTATTAGAGTGCATAGAGTATTGAGAGGTTTTGAGAGATCTTTAGTTGTAAGATTAAGGTTGGATAGATTAGAAATTGGTCAGTGTCGATTCATAGATGTGAATTCGAGTCAATATGATTAAACAAGCATGTACTGATTGTTTAAGGAATTTCTGATAAAATTCAACCGTTTGGAAGAATCAACTTGTTCATTGGTATTTTGTGTTGAACGTGTTTATTTGTCCTCAGGTTTTACGATTGGTATCAGAGGTGGCCGTGTACCTAGATCTATATATCTATAACAGGTTGAGGTCCCACGAGGAACATGGAAACAACAGAATTTATGGTGGTTCATAAATCACTCATGTTGGATGAAAACAACTTTGGACACTTGAAAGTACGCATGAAACAACAACTCAAAGGGATTGAGGAAGATACCTGGACCGCAGTTGAAACAAGATGGACAGATCCAAAAAAAATTACTGAAGAGGATGAGGAGATACCTAAACCCAAAAAAGTGGACAATGGCAGAAAAGACGGCATCAAGACTTAACGTAAAGGGGCTATCAGAAATATGTAATGCAATCAGTTCTGATCAGTTTAAACTCGAGCAGTGATGCTATTCAGCCAAAGATGCATGGGACGCACTTGTGGAGTAGCTATGAGGGAACATCCACTGTTAAAAGAGCGAGACTAGACTACTTGGAATCTCAATTCGAGAACTTGAGAATGACCAAAGAAGAATCCATCACGAGTTTTAGCTCAAAGTTGAGCTCCATTGCAAATGAAGCAATTGTCCTTGGTAAAAAATTGAAGGATAAGAAACTGGTCAAGAAGCTGATACGATGTCTTCCAGAAAAGTATGCATCCTATAAGGCGTTGTTCAAGGTTAGGATGAATACATATGAGATGAAATTCTGACAGTTGGTTGAGATTCTTAAAGCTGAAGAGATGGAAGCAACTACATGTCAATCTAAGATAGGAAAAGAAATATGCTGAGAAGGAAAGTGACAAACTTCAGGTTTTTCATAAAAGTCTAAATCGAAATATGAATGAGTGTCTTGAATTGCTGACACAAAACTTTAAGGAAGCTTTGAAGCAATCTGAGAAAGGTCACAGAAGAAACTCGATCTCACATGAGTGGTGTAATAGTAAAGATAGTCAAAAATGTGATTGTCACTGCCATGATATGTGCAAAGGACAATCTGAGGTTTAATGTCCATATCTTCAAAAGAGAAGTGATGAAAAGCTTAATCTGGTCGCTCTTGTTGGAAAAGAAAGTGATGAAAAAGTTTAGCTGGATTCTGATTCAGACAGTGATGGAGAGATAGATGTGAAGGCTGAATATTGTAAGCTATATGACAGTTGGGTTGAATTAATTAGCGAGAATCTGAATCTGCTCAAGAACAAGTTGCTATTAGAAGCTCAGAATAATATGATGGAGATGGAAAAGCCTACAACATTGATGTTGGAGACGTCAACATGTTCAAGGAAGGAGAATGAGTTGCACAAGCAGAGAGAAGCTGAAGAGGAAAATACATGTGAACTAGAATCAAAGATAAATAGATTATCAGATCTTCTGTCAGAAGAAAAAGAGAAGAGCAGAAGTCTTGAGCATAATTCGAAAGAAAATCACAAGAAGATCAAGATGTTGAGGAAAGGAACAAAGGATTTAGATACTCTTCTTGCCATGGGACAGCTTGCAAAACAGAATTGGGGTCTAGGATACAAGGAGAATCGTGTGTTAAGCTCCACAAACAGTGTATCAAATCAAACAAGTCTGATTAATTTCGTTCGTGCTGAACCAATTCCTAATAATAAACCAAAGGAGGTTGAATCACATCAAATATGTTCAAGCCGGAATATATTTGTTGAACAGAAAAATCAGAAGGTCAAACAGGGCTGCTACTCCTGTGGCAAACATGGACACATGCAGAGATACTGTGATGCTTTGGAAAGCAAGATTAAGTCAAGGAAGGCTGAATAATGTAGTCTCAACCATGGATGTTATTCTTGTGGGAGACTTCAACATACTCATCGGTTTTGTTATGAGCGAATCAACAATATCAAGAAGGTTTGGAGAGAAAACAAATGTTATGTTGAGCCAAAAAGCTATTGTGAGGTATGGATTGCAAAATCAGATTTGTATTCCAAATGTAAGGAGACTAACACTGTTCAAGAGCTCGTGTGCAACATAGAATGTTCAGAAAAATTGGGATGCTCAAATGTCAACAAGAGATGGGTTAATGCTGAAGTTGTTCGAGGTATACTCAGGCGTGTTAATGAAACCAATTCCTTATTCATGGCGTGAGCATGTTAGAGGTTCCAAGAGATGTGACAAATACATTATATGTTATGGAGGTTTTCAAAGAGTTTTGTCACTCAAGCAAGGGAGATTGAAGAGTTGGTCAGGTTGATGATACTTGGTGAAAGGGGAGCTTTATTAGTTAGTAAGCTTGAGTTGTAAAATTCAGTGGAAAAGGGGGAGATTGATAAGACTAGAAGTCTGTAGGTAAATTTGTTCAACGGAGATATGCGGTTGCACAAGTCATAACGTGAGATGACGTGGCGTACGATGACTGGAGTTATTAATTATGAATTGATAAAGATCGTAAAGTTTGAAGATAAAGATGAATCAAGAGATTTAGACTCATCAAGATTAAAAACGTCGATTGCTCGAGAGAATAAAGGGCATTGAGTTTAGAGAATTTGTTTTTAACATTGTGAGAGTGTATAGAGTATTGAGAAGTTTTGAGAGATCTTTGGTTGTAAGATTAAGGTTGGATAGATTAGAAATTGGTCAGTGTCGATTCACAAGTGTGAAGTCGAATCAATCTAATTAAACAAGTCTATAATGATTGTTTAAGGAATTTCTAATAAAAGTCAACCGTTTGGAAGAATCAACTTATTCATTGGTATTTCGTATTGAATGGGTTTCTGTGTCCTCAGGTTTTAGAGACGATATTTGACAATGCCCTCTTTAATCTCTCTTCTCCAACGGAGAAATAACTTATTAACTTTGCGATCGCTATCCACCACCATGTTCTAAATTCAATAGAGTCTTTTGTGTTTTGACTGAATATTAATACATGATTGTAATTACATCATAAACTTTTTATCGACAAATGCATATCTATATTATAGAGATTATGAACATTTTGTCACAAATGTACATCTATAACAGAGACATGTGTTATCTAGCTAGCAGTATTTTAATTTAATAGGTGAAGTTCATAAAAGTTTATTGAACTTATTACTGTTGACTTGAAGAAAGAAATGGAGCCAAATGAGGAGTTGGGTTGAGTTTGGGTCTTGAGCGAGAATAGGACAAGACCTCCGGAGATTGTCGATCAAGGCTTTAGGAGTGTTCAGGAGTGTCCAGAAGTACCCAAATGAGGTGTGCAAGATTAGGGTCAAGTCCAGGAGGGACTTAGACATACTTAGACACCATTTGGAGTCAGTTGGGTGATGGTGCAGAAATAGGGTCGAGCATCGGTACGGACCGTACGAACTTAGGGTGACCAAGATCATGTTCAGACTCAACCATTTGAGAAGATTGGGAGTTGGTGCAAAAATAGGGCGAGGTACGGACAGGCGGTCCGTACCATCGACCGTACTTGTTCCGGATCAACCTGAAATGAAGCTGTGCAAACTTAGGGCGCAAGAGAAGACAAACCTGAGTTATCTTGTAACTGTTTGTGGATAAGGGAGAGCTAGGGCATGGTCAATGACAGGCTGTCTTTGAGCTGTAAAGGAAAAGCAGCCTTGACCATGTATCTAGCCATCTTTGTGAACAAGGTTCATGGGAGCCTTAAGGGAACCAATCAGGAGCCAGCCCTTGCTTTGACCAGTTTGAATCAACCAATCANTAACGATTTGTTTTTCAAATATAGTTGTCTATTGATGATGATAATGTTGAGATGATTATTGTGACTTAGAAAACAAGATGAGGTAGGAAATCCACATGTATGGGGTGTCTCCACCAAACTTCTTCTTGTCAACATGACCAATGAGCAGCTTCATGTAGCCACCACCACAGTCAAGCTTTTGCTCGTGCTTGACTGAGAATTGGAAGACTAAAGTTTTGTCCTTGTTACTGAATTCAGCTGAAATGGCATAAAAATCTGATACCTGCAAGAAAATAAACAAAGCATTAACACAAACTAAGAATACGTAGAGGAATATATAAATATCATGTATCCATGGATAACTAGCTCCAAAGGCTGCATCATACCTTTATCGTTAGCGTCATCAGTCACAATTTCCTGACGTGTGATTCCATTCTCCAGCAGAGTTCTCATCTTTCTTCTACTCGGATTTAACCCATCTCTTCTCTCATCCATCATCATTAGGAGTGCAGATAACAAAAGCATCAAATCAAGACTGAAAATCCGACGAGAAGAACCGCAAGATTATTTATCAAGTTCAACACAGTACAACATCCAATACAAGAGTCAGTCACGGATTCTTCAAACGAAATATTCGTTAAAAGTAAATATTCTTTAGAAACAGTCGACTAAGCAAACTCATGAGCCTGTTCCAATCAACAAAATTTCTCCCATACAATACCACAAATCATTCCACTGATAAAGTAATCTAATTTGTCTACCCAGAAAACCAACAATGGTAGCACTTATGACTAAGGCTTATATATTAATCACCAGACAGAAACCAACACAAGAGACATAATCAAGAGACAATTGAAGGAGCAGACATAAACCAACACAACAAACAAATCAAAATTGTTTAATTGAAAGATTAGTCAGAAACCAACACAACAAACAAACAAATCATTCAAAATCACAAGAGACAGAATTTACCTTTCGATTCCATTAACCAACAAGAGCCACTGAGAGAGGGGCGGAGTCATTCTTGGTCGATGAGAGCCACAATGAGAGAGGTGGAGTGATTCATCATCGTTGAGAGCAATAGAGAGAGCCAGAGTTGAATCCTGGAGAAGATCAACCGAGAGAGAGGCTTCGTGCATTCAACCGTCGAGATGACCGAAAGAGAGAAAGAAAGAAGAGCCAATACTATTCTGCCACGTACCCCGCTAAGAACCGTGCCTTTCCGAACCTAATTATCTTTTTTCCTTTTCTTTTTAATTGCCAAATTAACTAAAAACCCCTCTTAAGATACGGCGATAAAAATACCCTAAGTTTCAAAAGCGTTCGATTCTCTCCTCAAACAGTGTCTGTTTCCCCATTTATTTTGTGGCTTCGTTACTAAGTTTTCTGCTTTATTTGATAAGGGTTATGTAGAGAGCGAAGCCTGCTAGGTTTTTTTTGTGGATTTATTGCCATCAATCTCTGGGAAAGAAAATATTTTTTTTTGATTAACCTGGGGTATTCCAGGCCCATGGAGAGGCTCAGACTAATCCTCAAGTAGAGGTGCAGCCCACGGATAGATCATCTCTCCAGGTATTCAAATGGGCCCTAAAGCATGGATCCATATCCGTGTGGGGTGTCCAGAGACATCAGAGATAGTTCCCTCCGGCAGGGTTCGAACTCGCAACCTGAGTGCAGGAAGGATCTCGTCCTTACCATTGGGCCATGATGTTCCGGACCTGGGAAAGAAAATATTGAAATACTCGTTTGATGAGATATATATAATGAACCGGGTTTTTTTTTTACAAATAGATATATAAGAACCGTAAAAAAATAAAAAAGAACCGTAAAAATTATGTGTTGTTGCTTTTTTTATCTATCTGGATCCAGTTTTTCTTTATTTGGAAATGGAGAACTCGAATCATGGACTAGTTGTGCAGAAGAAAAACAAGAAGAGTCTTGTTGAGTACAAAAGAGAGATATAACATCTGTTGGAGAAGGTTACGACAATTGGAAAAGGTAAGTTTTATTTTATCCAGGGTTATTAAACTCTAATAAAACTTATAAAAAAAAACTCTAATAAATTTTAGGTTTTCATTTTTTGCATTTTAATTATATTTTGGTTTTTTTTTATTTTGGAAAAACACTTTATTAGCCATTCAAATTTAAGATTTTTGTGTAATTTCCTATAAATTATAGATAAAATTAAATGTATTTTAATGTATTTTAATTTATAATTTGATTTTTAGTTATAAAGTTTGGTGTTAGAATTTAACTAAATTAAAATTTTGATAATTATAAACACATAAAACAACATTTAGAACTTAAAAGGCTTTATATGTTTCAAAAATATAATCTGCTGAAAAATAAAAATGAAAAAAAAAATTATCATTTTCAAAAAAACTAAAATCTACAAAAATAAACAAACTAGAAAAATAAATCAAAATTCCTAAGCTAAAAATTAAAAACTAAAATTAAATAAAAAAAAATCATGCAAACATTTCAGGCCTTAATATAATTTCCTCTTTAATGTTTTGGATTTGAAAAGTTTTCCAAATCAAGGATCCATGAAAGAGGACAAGATAGATCATCTGTCTAAAGCTTGATTTATATATTGTTTTCTTTTCTAATAAAAAATGTTATATCCACGAGTATTTTGTCTACACCATAACAATTTTATTAAAATTGGTGCCAAAACTCAAGTTCGATTTTTTAGAGACTACGAAAACGAACAATTTAATAAAAAAGACATTAAAAAAATTCCTGAATCCAACATATCATGTTCGATAGAAAGAAATTGTTTCAGTCTTTCCTATCAAACAAAATGATCGGTGTTCATTTTCGTAATCTTTCAAAAATGGAATTTGAGTTAAGGTACCAACTTCTAGTAACACCTTCATTATATAGACAAAACACCCGTAGATATAATTGTTTTTATTGGAAGTGAATACAATATTATTTGAATCAAAGTTTCAGGCAGCTGATCGATCAAGTAATTCTTTATAGCACCTCAGTTTGGAAAAAATTTCACAGCCAAAGCATCAAAGAAGAAAAATAAATTAAAATTTATGCAGGGTCTTATAAAGCTTTTAAAAATAAGTGAAAATAAAGTTGTCATAGCTAGTAAAGCATCACGCTTGTCGATTAGCAGGGAAAACGGCTTATTCATGCCCGTACTATGAACCCAGGGAAAATACATACCCAAATAATATTAACGTGCCAAAACATTCCTGAACTAAATAAGAATTTGAATTGCATACATAAACTCATAATAAATAACTAAAACATGCCTATAGCCGGTTATACGATGATTTGGACTATTTTATTTTAATTTTTTTTTAATTTAGTCCCTATAATTCTATTTTTGTTAATATTCCTTAAATAACTTAAATAATCAAATTTATCGTATTTATAATTTTAATTTGAAAAGTATAATTTTATTTTTTTACCAGATTTTAATTGAATTAAATAATAAATTTAATTATTTATCAGAAATTTAGATAGCTATCATATACAATATATTAATTAATTTAGTTATCAAAGTTTTTTTTAATATCTCTTAAAATAAGGAGTAAACGAAAAATGTGATTTTATTTGAAAATAATATTATATAAGTAGAATATAATTTATCGGTATTTTTTTGCTGTAATTGAAAGATATCATAGTCAACTAAATATATGAAAAATAAATAAAACATTTCAATAATACTAAATATAAACTATATTTAGTCAATTAAAAATATATCAGTTTATGTTACTTATTTATTTTATGTAATCATCTAAGAAAATAGATAGATATATAAAAATGTTTCTATTACTTTGAAATTTTTTGTATTGTTTAAAATTATGTTTTAAAAGAAATAATATTTTTTTTTTCTAATATCAAGATTATATGTGTAAATTATTTTTAATAAAATCACATTATATACAAATTTATATTTTTTCATCTAAGAAAATATAGATATAAAAAAAGTATTTTATTACTTCAAAAGTATATTTTATGTTATTTAAAGATGACAAAAAAAAGTTATTTAAAATATTTTTCAAATGCAATATTACTATTCTGTGAACTTTCCCTTTTTTTTTATGTAATTACCTTAATCAACATAACTAAAAATACTCTTTAGAAATTTGATTTTACACCAGAGATCTTTAATAATATTACCCTTACTTAATAAAAAGAAAAGAAAGGCTAGTTAACCAAAAATAGTTTCGAACGCAGCATCTCAAGAAAACAATATCGAACAAAACCACTAGACCATATTACATTATTTTTATTTTGCTACAAAACTAGTACGTAATATTAATAATACACAAAAATTTTACAAAACTATTTCCCGATTAATTCTAGTATAATTACCAAATAATTGATTCGGCGCTAGGTTAGGGTCAAGCGCACACATTATGCCTAGTGTAATTAACATTGGTTTTGATAACTACAAACAAAAATTACAAATTTTTAATTTGATAAAGAAAATTTATATTTTATATATCACCACATATTAAAATTTATTTCCAATTTTGAAATTATAAATAAGGCCAATTTGATGATTTTAATTATTTGTGGCACTTTAAAAACAAATAAAATGACAAAAACTAAAAGATAATAATTTAAAAAAATAAATCAATATATTTTAAAATAGACTGACACGTGTCAGTTACGATGCATGTTTTAGCTATTTATTATGAGTTTAGGTATGCAATTCAAATTCTTATTTAGTTTAGGAATGTTTTGGCATGTTAATATCATTTGCGTATGTATTTTCTCTGGCTTCATAGTGCGGGCACGATGAATAAGCTGTTTTCCCTCTATTAGCACTAAGTATTATATTTCTAGCATTCTATCTTATGAAAAAACGTCTCAGACAAGTAATCTGCACAAGTTATATTTTGCTAGTATTCTATTATTGCGTCCATCAAAATTTGTTCCATTAGCACTACGTATTTTGCTATAAATCTGTCAGCTAAGAGAGAATCTATTTGTATTGATGGATTGTCACTTGTTTGGCTTAAGTTCCCTTTAGAAAATATTGATTGCGAATAAGGAAATCCCAGACTCTTCAGTACTTGCTAAAATATTATATATGATGATTAATAATGAACTGTTTTTTGTATTGTTGCCCTCTTCTTTTTTTTCTTTTGCATTCTGGATCTTGTTTTGGTTTTTTGGAAATGTAGAACATAAATCACGGACAAAGACTGTGCAGAAGATAGAGAATATCTGTCGGAGGTGATAACGACAAATGGAAAAGGTAAGTTATTTTATTCTCGTAGAGGGTTATAAAACTGCATAAATTTTAAATTCTTTTTTTTTTGAAAATTTTTCCATACTAATCCATGAAAAAGAACATGATTAGATTCACCAACCAATAGTGTTTGAGTATTTGATATTTGATATCTTTTAAAAAAGAAAATAAAATTGAATATCCAAATTAGATTATATTTTTAAAATAAAATAATAAAAATACATAAAAATAGTTACAAAAAATAAATTAATTAATATTTTTAAATCTTCAGTAAAATACTAAACCCTATACCCTAAATCCTAAACCCTAAACCCTAAACGTTAAACCTTAAACTTTGGATAAACTCTAAACCGTTGGAAAATCTTAAACCCTAAATCATACATTAAAAACTAAATTTTACTAACACTAAACCCTAAATCCTAATCACTAAACCCTAAACCCTTGGGTAAACCCTAAATCCTTGGGTAAACCCTAAACCCTTGGGTAAACTCTGAACCCTTGGATAAATCATAAACTCTAGGGTTTAATTTTAAATATTTTTGATTTAGAGTTTGTGATTTATCCAAGGGTTCAAAGTTTATCCAAGGGTTTAGGGTTTAGTGATTAGGGTTTAGGGTTTAGTGTTATTAAGATTTAGTTTTTAATGTATGATTTAGGATTTAAAATTTTTTAATGGTTACGGTTTATCCAAGATTTAAGGTTTATAATTTAGAGTTTGGAGTTTAGGATTTAGGGTATAGGATTTAGTATTTTGCTAAAAGTTTATCAATATTTATTTATTTATTTTCTGTAACTATTTTTATGTATTTTTATTGTTTTATTTCAAAAATATAATCTTATTTGAAAATTCAATTTTGTTTCCTTTTTTAAAAGATATCAAATATCAAATACTCAAACACTATTGGTTAGTGAACCTAGTGGGTGAACCCAAGAATTTCTCGATAATCTGTCGAAGTTATGATTCAGAAAATATTGTTTTTACTTCCAACGAAAAAGTTTTATATTGACGAATGTTTTGTCTACACAGTGGTTGTCTTATTGAAAATTGGTGCTAAAACTCAAGTTCGATTTTAAAACTTGGAAAATGAACACTTTAATATGAAAGACTCCAAAACAATCTTTGAATCCAATACATTGTATTCTTGTTTCAAAGTCTTTCTTACTGGTTTTTATTTTCACAATCCTTTGAATCAAATTTGAGTTATGATGGTACCAATTTCCGGTGATACCACCATTATATAAAAAATACTTGTGGAGGATATGACAGTGTTATTGGAAGTAAAGACAATGTGTTCTGAATCAAAGCTTCATGCAAGTATGCAACTATCAATCATGTCCTTTATGACACTTTAGTTTGGAAAGTTTCACCGCATAAAAAGGAAAATACATTAAAATTTATGCAAAATTTTATAGCGATCTTAAACATAAGAGAAAATAAAGTTGTCATTGCTAGTAAAACTTCACATTTTTCGATTAGCACTTAGTATTGTACATCTATCTTATGCACATGTTATATTTTCCTAGTATTCTATCATTTTGTCCATCGAAGTTTATTCCATTAGCACTATTAATTTTGCTAAATATCTGTCACCTAAGGGAGAATCTAGTTGCATTATGTACGACGAATTGTCACTTGTTTAGCTTAAGCTCCCTTTAGCAAAAAGTTGATTGCTAATGGAGGAATCAAAGACTCTTTGTTAAATACTCACCGTTTTAGGGGAAGATATCGATATATGATCTCAATTAAAATCACTTGCATGAGCTCTATTAAGTTTGCCAAAAGGCATCTTAATAGCACATAAAATAAAGAATAATTAAAGAAAAACTTAAGGGAATGTTGGTTTATATATTATTCCAAAGAAGTTCGAAAACTATAATCTATATTTTCAAAGTTTTGAAATTAACTTTCTATTAAGTAAAAATACAATGATCTTCATGATATTTTCATAACTATTTTTTTTGCACGTTTCAAAACTATTTTTTTAAGAAGTTATATCTAAATAAAATATTGGTAATATAATGAACATATTTTTTTAATACATTTGATTTTTTTTATCATCAACCAAGTAAAATTCTATAAACCAAAAAAAAATCTATATACTATACTATTTTATGTATTTTATAATTATAACCAAAAGATATCTTATTTAGATGCATTTGGACCATGTTTGTAATCATATCTTATTGATTTCTTATTTCAATAATAATATTTCACCATCTTTCATGTAATATACTTTCCAAACCTATTTAAAAATCATTTTCTACAAAGTTAATATCGATGTTTATCATAGAATTAAAGAATATAATTAACTTAAAATGTTATAGTTAAAAAAATTAATTCAATCAGACACTTCCAAAAAAATTATTTATTTGCAATCAAATTATTATTTTCAAATGATTTACCAAAAAATAGTGAATTAATATCAGCCATAATTAGAGAATTAATGAAATATGGTCAAAATGTGTTAAAGACATATTATTTTAAGATGGAGCAAAACAACTACGGTGCCTATAAATTCAATGTACATACAGTAATATAATTTTTTGTCAACACATACAGTGATTATATATATTTTTTTTAATTAGTTGATGATAAAATATGAGTAGATACTGAAACACCATTTGAATAATATAATGAATCAATATATATTTATGAATATTAGTAATTCTTAAAATATGTTTTTTAGAGAATCTATATTATATTAAAAATTATATTATATCTAAAATTATTTAAATATATTTTAAGATGTATTGTAATTTAAAATTAAAATATATATTATATGATTTACAATCGTAATTGTAAATATATAAAATGGATGGTAACATTATTATCCTTTACTTGATAATTAATATAAAAAAAATTAAATAACAATCCAGCCATCTTCCATACATGAATGTCGGAGGAATCCATTACACAACTCAACATTTTCCAAGATTTCTGTTACTAGTTCGAACTAGATAATGAATTTTCCTAGATTTCTAATACTAGTTTGAACTAGATAATGAGTTTGAGTCTTGTAAAACACAAAATTTTATTTACCAAAAAAAAAACTCAAGTTCGGTAACCATATTTTGGATTTTACATGGCTCAAACTCAAATGGTGTAAATTTAAGTAGAAAAGCCTCTTAACCACTCGACCACATCATTTTATTTTATAGTTTGAGGTTAATTCGAAGTATCTTACTGATCCAGGTATACTAAGTTTTTCTTTTCTTGACGTTGAGAGCGATTGAACATCTTGTAGTGGAGGAGGAAATCCGTAATTAAGAAAGCGAGAATGGTTGATAATATAGACAAAGTTCTAATATTTTCATAAATAGAGAAGCAGTGGTTGATGATGTTGGAGACATGTCACTTGTGTTGCGTCAGGAGATGAAACTCCCGTGATAAATTCTTGTTCTTTGTTTCACTACAAGAAAACAGCGGTATTCTGACGGACATTCCGACGGAAAATGAAATCCTCGGAATATCCCGAAGAATTTCTGAGGATATTCCGAGGAAACACAAAATTTGGTTTCCTCGGAATTTCCTCGGAATATACCGACGGAATTCCGAGGAAATATAAATCCGTCGGAATATTCTTATGGAATACCGAGGAAAAATGTATTCCTCGAAAAAAACCGATGAATTCCGAGGATATATTATAGCCGTTAGAGAGCCGTTGGAGAGCCGTTGGGGGATTTTAAAAATTCAGAGGAAATTCCGACGAACTAGCCGTTGGCGTCGGAATTCCGTCGGAATTTCCTCGGTCTGTCGGCANCTTTTTTAATATTTTTAAAAATTAGATATTTATTTTTAAAACAATTTAAATTTTTTTAAAAAAAATTAACTCTATTTTTAAAAAATAGTTTTTTTTGAAAAATATAGTTTTGGATATTAATATAATTTGTGTATTATTTATAGGGGAAATTACTTGTTTACTATTTTCATGCTACCACTTTTCATTTTTACCACCATTAAATAGACATTTTCAAAAATATCTTCTTCACTAAGCGGCAAAGGACTCTTATGTCTTTGTTCTTTATATATATAATAAATAAATATTTAAATAAATAAAAATTGAAAGAAATAAAAAAATATTTTTTTCATTTTTTTTCAAATTAAAAAAAAATAAAAAAGTTTCATTAAGTGGCAAAAGACTCTTATGCCCTAAACCATCAATCTTAAACCCTATTTTTTTTGAAATACGAACCCTAAACCATGAAACATCAACTCTAAACCCTAAACCCCGAAGCATCAACTCTAAACCCTAAAACATCAACTCTAAACCCTAAACCCTAAACTTCAACTCTAAACCCTAAACAATCAACACTGAACCCTAAACTATCAACACTGAACCCTAAACCCTAAAAAGTAAACTCTAAACCCTAAAACATTAACCCTAAACCCTAAAACATTAAGTCTAAACCCTAAACCCTGAACCTTCAACTCTAAACTCTAAACCTTCAATTCTAAACCCTAAACCCTAAATCCTAAACCCTAAAACTAAAGTTGATGTTTTAAGGTTTAGATTTGAAGGTTTAGAGTTTTAGGGTTTAGGGTTTACGTTTAGGGTTTGGCCTTTACGTTTATGGTTTAAAGTTGATGTTTTAGGGTTTAGATTTGAAGGTTTAGGGTTTTAGGGTTTAGGGTTTGATTTTCAAAAAAATATAGGGTTTAGGGTTTACATTTAGGGTTTAGAGTTGATGTTTTAGGGTTCTGATTTGAAGGTTTAGGGTTTAAAGTTGATGTTTCAGGGTTTAGGGTTTAGTGTTGATGTTTCATGGTTTAGGGTTTAGAGTTGTTATCTCGGGTTTAAAGTTGATGTTTTATGTTTAGATTTAGAGTTTAGGGTTTACCGTTTAGAGTTGATGTTTAAGATTTAGATTTGAAGGTTTAGGGTTTAGGGTTTAAAGTTGATGTTTCTGGATTTAGGCTTTAGAGTTGATGTTTCATGGTTTAGGGTTTAGAGTTGATGATTTAGGGTTTAGAGTTGATGTTTTAAATTTAGATTAGTTAACCTTATGTTTTTTTTTTGTCAAAATTAATTAAAAGGTTATAAATGTCTTTTACCCTTCATTAAAGATGATGGTAAAAGTACTTAGTGTAAACATGAAAAATGGTACTTTGAAAATGATATTTTTGGCAATTTCCCTTATTTATATTAAATTATTTTAAAATTTTTATACATTCTAAATGCAAATGTCTACCAAAAGCTCCATATGAAAGCATTGGATGAAGAACATTTAGAGAGCATTTGCATCATCTAAATGATATTTTAATTGCTTTTTGAAAAATTGTTGATCGGATAATTAGGAGTATAATGCATATGCTAGTGCTCTCTGCCGATCAAACATTGAGGGTGATCGAGAGAGGAGAGATGAAAAGAGAGTAGTACTAAAATGGCCCAAGTCTTAGGGATGGGCATGTAGATTTTGATTTGATCCATTATTCGTTTTGATTCAATTCAAAATATTTGATAATATTTATAATTTAACAAAGCAAAACAAATATATTAATATTTAATATTAATTTAAAATATATAAAATCAAAATACCAAAACTAAGAAATAGATCTGATATGATCCAACATATGTATTTATATATGCAACCGTCTTTCGTCATTCACATGGACCAAAATCTCCAGGTGTGGGCCACATAGTCAATATGAGTCTGTATAAATCGATGACAAAAACAAAACATATATATATATATATATATATATATATATATATATG
>QGKV02000571.1:35842185-35855735 GCA_003260655.2 Brassica cretica
ACATACCGACGATTTTTTTCCCTCGGTATGCTGCTGTTTTCTTGTAGTGTTTACACACTAATCATATATGTTATTAGATTATATATATGAAGTTACCGATCATTTGCTTCCATATCCGCTACATACAGGAACAGTGTTGAAAGAATTACTGAGTTCTTGCCCAGTGATATGAAGAGTAGACTGTTGTTTTGCTGGGTAGGTGGTTCTTGCCATGACGTTCCCTTTTTATCGAATCAAGTTGTCTATCGAATTTTCATTCATTTTTCTGTTACAGGACTAGAAGTTGAAAACGTTCAAGATTTCATCAAGAAGAACTTCTTCTTTTGGACAGAAGCAAGTCAATCTTGAGTTTATAGGCAGGCCATCATATGCACACACACATACACATACGCATTTAGAAACTTTAAACTGGTAGAGAAGAGAGGATTGGTGAAAGAGAGTAGCTGAAACGAGCGTGATGTTGTTATAGTTTTTCTTACTTAGATCTGCTTTATAGATTTTGTTTTGGTAATAATTAGAGAAAATCTCATTCTATGATTTTTAGTTTGTTTTTTTAACTATTAGAAATATCCGTAAATTTTGAGTCGATTTATCATCTGTTTTGATTAAAATTTGGATATCCGTAACTCTACGAAACAAAAAAAAAATTAATATACAAAATCCGAGATAAATAAAGCAAATCATAAATACTAATATTTTTAAGAATGAATATTCGATCTGATCTTTTATATGCATATATTTACATAATTATATATATAACTTATATAAATATTATATTTTATATAAGTTTTAACTGTTTTTATTAAATTTGCTATATTAGTTATTAGAGTTTTATATGTAACATAAAACCGGTCGAATTCAATTTCATCTATCCGTGGATTGATCGGTCGTAACATGTCTGCCATCCGGTCTATATTGAATATAAATCGGATAAAAACCACTAACCAGTTTCCTTCTCATCGCATTGTTTCTGGGTTTGTCTTCATCTTATAATTACTTGCCTTTCATTTGCTTTTCGAATTTTCAAAATGTAAAAGTTTCGGTCTTTGGATTTAGATCTAGATTTTACTCAAACTGTTGATGTAATGGTTCACTCTGGTTTTCTTAAATTGGTTCGTGCTTTAGAAACTAGTAATGACTTGTGAGGCTCTAATGTTGTCAAAGTTTCGATCTTTTTGTTTTATTTCTCAGGGAGGTTCTTCGGTTATGGTTAATGCCTTAGATTTGCAGAGCTTTATCCTCCGAGCTCGAGTGCTTAAACTTTACAGGCAAGCATTGAAGATAGCTCATAGAGCTCCTCCTCAGGCTAGAGGTTTGTGTATTGTGATCAGTTTTAAAAAAAAAATTAATTGCTCGTTGATGTTTGTTTAAGCTTGGTTAATACGTGTTCATGCCAATAGGGGAATTAAAACAGAGTATAAGGCAAGAGATGTAAAAGAACAGTAAGTGCAAGGACAAGCAAAAGATCAGGTATCTGATTAGAGAGGATTAAACAACTTGATGAGATGTTGCACATGCAAGGCCATTGAAATTTGGTTTGTCCTTTTGTAATGTAATGTTGTTTCTGAAAGCATAATGAGATCAAACATCTTGTCTGGATATCACAAAAAAAAATGTAAAGTACAATGAACATGTTCGTTTTAATACCTGAAAAATCGAGTGTAACAAAATAAGTCTAGGCGATGATAACAATGATGTACTTTTTACTTATAAAATTTCTCATGTTCGGAATTACGCTAGGCGTTAGTCGGGCGGCAACTTCGGACCTAACCAGTTACTAAAAAATCGGGGATTAAGCGGGGTATACGCGGAGCCTAGTTTTTAAGCTTTTTACAGGTGCATTTCGATATAATGTATAATTATATAATTAATCAATTTAAATTTGGTTAGATAACTAATTTGTAAACGTGGCGTAGTGGACAATAAAGAGAGTTGGTTTCAATTCATTCCGACTTCGAATTGTGTTATGTTCATTTTTGTTCTTTTTATAATTTTTTTTGTCTTTAATGGATGGTAGACTCGTAAATAAGTCTTCTTCTTCCTCAAATATTTATGAGAGTTTCTACGCATCTGTAAATTTCTTCGACCTATCCTCTCTCTATTGCCCAAACGCAGTGTGAACACCGTAATCCGGTATTACGGTGGTCGGAGCTAGCTCGGATGTGAGATTAAGATCTGAAATGCTAGATTTTTGAGATTGGGTTGACTCGGTTCGGAGCTATTACTCGGCGCTTTTTCCTATTCTACGGTAAAGGCGGAAGAAACTCGTCGCACCGTCTCAAGCCTCCGATTTGCCCCTCTTCGCGGCGGTGAGTCTCCAATCACCATATAGTCGGACGCGTACTCGCCAAGACGGCAGCGTTTTAGAACATTGAAAATTTCTTACCAAATAGACCCACGTGCTAATAAGACAGCTTGTTTGAATCATATTCTGCTCCACTTGTTATAGATAATATATTTATTTCATTTGTAACACATTGATGTCTCGTTATATATCAATAATAATGGGGGCCTATGCCTTAAGGTCTTTATTTCTTCATCAANAATCAGAAGGTTTCGGTCTGAGACCGGTTCTGAAGAATAGACATTCGATTTCGGTTTAGAAGTCGGTTTATGTTTAATGTAAACGTCGCCGTTTGAGTCTTCGTCTTTCTTCTTATCTGAAGAGTTTGTTACAAGTGGGGTCCACGCGGAGAGGCCGTTAGAGGTTGTTATCTTCGACGTGTGACGAGTTGTAATCGATAGAGTGAGAGAGCGGTGAGCTTGGGAAACGCGGTGAGAGAGAAAGGAGAGATAGAGAGTGAGAAAACCGGAGAGAGATTAGAGAGAGATCTATGGGGGTGAGAGTTCTCTGTATCTCAGGGTTTTCCGGTGAGTGTTACGGCGGCGTTTGTTCACTGAGCTTAGTGAATTCCGAGGAAATCCTCGGCCAGTAGTAGGATCGCGGTTTGCGTCCGAACTGGATAACATCTCGTTGTGTTCATTAGTTCTTTAGCTCTTTACTTCTCTTCTCTCGCGATCAATTAATCTCTATCGATCGAATCAAATACCAAACGAATCGCAACAAGTGGTATCAGAGCCAGGTTCTCTGGTAACTGGTTCAGATCGGAGATAGATTGGTAAAGATCCGGTGTGTTACGAACTGAAATCTCGATGACGTCCGCGAAGATCAAGATGGAGAAGTTCGGCGGAGTTGTTGATTACAACATGTGGAGAGAGAGATTACTGGCAAATCTCGATCTCTTAGGCCTGACATATGCTTTACAAAGTCAGGAAGAAGAGTTGAGGAGAGCTGAGTCCAAGCTGAAAGATCCATCAGTCAAAGGTGGAGATTCTGATTCAGAATCACCTAAGAAGACTGATCCGCTGATTGCAGAGAAACAACGAAAGGTACGGAGCACGATCATTATGAATGTTACTGATACGATCTTGAGAAAGATCTTTGAAGGAAAAGACTGCAGCTGGTATGCTCAAGGTCCTGGATGCTCAGTACAAGTCATTGTCTTTGCCTAACCGTATGTATCTGAAGCAACGGCTATATGGTTTCAGAATGAATGAGTCTATATCAATAGAGAGCAATATTGATGAATTCCTAAGAATCATAACTGATCTAGGAAACGTCATGGTAGAAGTCTCTGATGAAGATCAAGCTATACTGCTACTGATGTCGCTGCCAAAGCAGTTTGATCAACTGAGAGATACTTTGAGATATGGGAAAGGGACTGTAACTATGGATGAGGTTATGAACTCGATTCATTCGAAGCAGCTTGAGTTCAGTGTAAATGGAAAAGGAAATAAGAATCAAGGGGAGGTTATGTATTCTAACTCAAGCTCTAGAGGGAGGAGTACCAAGCAAGTTCAAAGAAAAGTCCAGATCAAAGTCAAAAGGAAAGGGAAATCGTCCAACGTGTTGGGTGTGTGGTGAAGAGGGACATTTCAAGAAAGACAGTCCTAAGAGAAATAGTCATAAGGAGATGGAGAAGTCCTTTGAGTCTGGAGAATCTTCTTCTGTGACTGGTGTTGACTTTATTGAGTCTCTTGTTGTTACAGAAGCTAACATGGTGACAACAGTAGATTTCAATGAGATATGGATACTGGACACTGGGTGTTCATTTCACATGACACCAAGAAAGGACTTGTTTACTGAGTTAAATCAAAGTGTTGGAGGCTCTGTGAGAATGGTTAACAATAGTCTATCATCAGTAGAAGAGATTGGTACTGTAATCTTGAAGACTGTAGAAGGTCAATTTGTTTCAGTGAAGAATGTCAGATATGTACCTCAGTTTTTAAGAAACCTGATATCACTTGGAGCTCTTGAAAGTAATGGTTGCACTTTTGCATCTGATAATGGAGTTCTTACAGTAAAGAAGGGGTGTAGAACAGTTCTCAAAGCGACAAGAGAAGGAAACTTGTACTACTTGCAAGGAAACAGTCACAGAGGAGAAGTTAATGCAGTGAGTATGCAGGATGAAACACATCTCTGGCATAGCAGACTGGGACACATTAGCCAGAAGGGAATGGATGTACTGATAAGGAAAGGATACTTAGACAAGGCAAAGGTGTCAAGCATCAAGTTCTGTGAAAGTTGTATTCTTGGGAAAGCTCACCGTGTAAGCTTTGCAAGTGGCAAACACACGAGTGAAGCTTGTCTTGACTAACATACATGCAGACCTTTGGGGATCACCGTCTGTTCCAGCATCTCTTGGAAAGTGTCATTACTTCTTGAGTCTGATAGATAACTACTCAAGAAAGGTTTGGGTATTTTTCTTAAAACAAAAGATCAAGCCTTTCAGAAGTTCGTCGAATGGAAGTTGTTGGTTGAGAATCAAACTGGTTTAAAAGTGAAGAAACTCAGGACTGACAATGGTTTGGAATTCTGCAATAAAGAGTTTGATGAGTTCTGTTCAGAGAGTGGAATTGGAAGACATAGAACCATTCCATATACTCCACAACAGAATGGTGTTGTGGAGAGAATGAACAGAACAATACTTGNCGGTTTATGTTTAATGTAAATGTCGCCGTTTGAGTCTTCGTATTTCTTCTTATCTGAAGAGTTTGTTACAAGTGGGGTCCACGCGGAGAGGCCGTTAGGGTTTGTTATCTTCGACGTGTGACGAGTTGTAATTGAGAGAGAGTGTGAGAGCGGTGAGCTTGGGAAACACGGTGAGAGAGAAAAGAGATAGAGAGTGAGAAAACAGAAGAGAGATTAGAGAGAGATCTACGGGGGTGAGAGTTCTCTGTATCTTGGGGTTTTCTAGTGAGTGTTACGGCATTTGTTCACTGAGCTTAGTGAATTCCGAGGAAATCCTCGGCCAGACATAGGATCGCGGTTTGCGTCCAAACTGGATAACATCTCGTCGTGTTCATTAGTTCTTTAGCTCTTTACTTCTCTTCTCTCGCGATCAATCAATCTCTATCGATCGAATCAAATACTAAACGAATCGCGTCAAGTGGTATCAGAGCCAGGGTCTCTGGTAATTGGTTCAGATCAGAGATAGATTGGTGAAGATCTGGTGTGTTACGAACTGAGATCTCGATGACGTCCGCGAAGTTCAAGATGGAGAAGTTCGACGGAGTTGTTGATTACAACATGTGGAGAGAGAGATTACTGGCAAATCTTGATCTCTTAGGCCTGACAGATGCTTTACAAAGTCAGGAAGAAGAGTTGAGGAGAGCTGAGTCCAAGCTGAAAGATCCATCAGTCAAAGGTGGAGATTGTGATTCAGAATCACCTAAGAAGACTGATCCGCTGATTGCAGAGAAACAACGAAAGGTACGGAGCACGATCATTATGAATGTTACTGATACGATCTTGAGAAAGATCTTGAAGGAAAAGACTGCAGCTGGTATGCTCAAGGTCCTGGATGCTCAGTACATGTCATTGTCTTTGCCTAACCGTATGTATCTGAAGCAACAGCTATATGGTTTCAGAATGAATGAGTCTATATCCATAGAGAGCAATATTGATGAATTCCTAAAAATCATAACTGATCTAGGAAACGTCATGGTAGAAGTCTCTGATGAAGATCAAGCTATACTACTACTGATGTCGCTGCCAAAGCAGTTTGATCAACTGAGAGATACTTTGAGATATGGGAAAGAAACTGTAACTATGGATGAGGTTATGAACTTGATTCATTCGAAGCAACTTGAGTTCAGTGTAAATGGAAAAGGAAATAAGAATCAAGGAGAGGTTCTGTACTCTAGCTCAAGCTCTAGAGGGAGGAGTACCAAGCGCGTTCAAGGTCAGAGCAAGTTCAAAGAAAAGTCTAGATCAAAGTCAAAAGGAAAGGGAAATCGTCCAACGTGTTGGGTGTGTGGTGAAGAGGGACATTTCAAGAGAGATTGTCCTAAGAGAAGTAGTCATAAGGGGAATGAGAAATCCTTTGAGTCTGGAGAATCTTCTTCTGTGACTGGTGTTGACTTCATTGAGTCTCTTGTTGTTACAGAAGCTAACATGGTGACAACAGTAGATTTCAATGAGATATGGATACTGGACACTGGGTGTTCATTTCACATGACACCAAGAAAGGACTTGTTTACTGAGTTAAATGAAAGTACTGGAGGCTCTGTGAGAATGGCTAACAATAGTCTATCATCGGTAGAAGGGATTGGTACTGTAACCTTGAAGACGGCAGAAGGTCAATTTGTACAGTGAAGGATGTCAGATATGTACCTTAGTTTTCAAGAAACCTGATATCACTTGGAGCTCTTGAAAGTAATGGTTGCACTTTTGCATCTGATACTGGAGTTCTTAGAGTAAAGAAGTGGTGCAGAACAGTTCTCAAAGCGACAAGAGAAGGAAACTTGTACTACTTGCAAGGAAACAGTCACAGAGGAGAAGTTAATGCAGTGAGTGTACAAGATGAAACGCATCTCTGGCATAGCAGACTGGGACACATTAGCCAGAAGGGAATGGATGTACTGATAAGGAAAGGATACTTAGACAAGGCAAAGGTGTCAAGCATCAAGTTCTGTGAAAGTTGTATTCTTGGGAAAGCTCGCCGTGTAAGCTTTGCAAGTGGCAAACACACGAGTGAAGCTTGTCTTGACTATGTACATGCAGACCTTTTGGGATCACCGTCTGTTCCAGCATCTCTTGGAAAGTGTCATTACTTCTTGAGTCTGATAGATGACTACTCAAGAAAGGTTTGGGTGTTTTTCTTAAAAANAGACAGAATCCGTAGAGAAGTGAAGCATCCAAAGAAGCTTGATGACTACGTGTATATGGCAATGTATGTGTCTGAAGATGGTGATTGTGTTGAGCCAAGCGATTACAAATCAGCCATGAAAGATCCTCAAAAGAAGAAATGGATCATGGCTTCTGATGATGAGATGGATTCTTTAAACAAGAACCATACTTGGGATTTAGTAAAGAAACCAAAAGGGAGAGTGGATAGGATGTAAATGGATTTACAAACGCAAACCTGGGATTCCTGGAGTTGAGGAACCGAGATACAAGTCTCGTTTAGTGGCAAAAGGTTATGCTTAGAAGGAAGGTGTAGACTACAATGAAATTTTCTCACCAGTTGTCAAGCATGTGTCTATAAGATACTTGATGTCAATCGTGGTAAATGAAGGCCTTGAGCTTGAACAACTAGATGTGAAAACTGCATTTCTACATGAAGATCTTGAAGAAGAGATATATATGAGCCAACCCGAAGGTTATGAAGTTGGAGGAAAGGAAGACTGGGTGTGTTTGTTGAGGAAACCACTCTATGGACTGAAGCAGAGTCCTAGACAGAGGAATCAAAAGTTTGATCAGTTCATGAAAGAGATTGGTTTCCTAAGAAGTTGTCATGATCAGTGCGTATATATAAAGCATACTACTGATGGGAACATCTACATACTTTTGTACGTTGATGATATGTTGGTGGCTTGCAAAGACAAGAAGCAGATAAAGGTTTGAAGGATCAGTTGAGCTCTCGGTTTGAAATGAAAGACTTAGGAGCTGCAAGGAAGATATTGGGCATTGATATCATTCGAGATAGAGCTCATGGAACTTTGAAACTATCTCAAACTGACTATATGAAGAAGGTTCTAAGGACTTACAACATGGAGAATGCTAAGCCTATGAACACTCCAATAGGGAGTCATTTCAAACTGAAGGCTGCAACAGAAGAAGATCCTAAAGCTGGTAATGTGTGTGATGATTCGGTTCCATACTGTAATGCTGTTGGGAGTTTGATGTATGGTATGATCAGTACAAGACCTGACCTTGCTTATGCTGTTGGACTCGTGAGTAGATTCATGAGTAATCCATTGAAAGAACACTGGGAAGCAGTGAAATGGATCTTGAGGTATGTCAAAGGAAGCACCGAGGTATGCTTGAAGTTCAAGAAAGGATCAGAGTTCAGACTATATGGGTTCTGCGACTCTGATTATGATGGTGATCTGGATAAAAGAAGATCAATATCTGGTTATACGTTTGTGTCAAGTGGTGGAGCCATCAGTTGGAAGTCAAACCTTCAATGCGTGGTGGCTCTATCAATTACAGAAGCAGAATTCTTATCCATGACTGAAACGGGAAAAGAAGCAATTTGCCTGAAGGGTCTGAGTTCTGAGTTTGGCTACAAACAAGAGCTTATGGAGTTGTTTTGTGATTCGCAAAGTGCTTTGGCTAATTCTTATCCATGACTGAAGCGGGAAAATAAGCAATTTGGCTGAAGGGTCTGAGTTCTGAGTTTGGCTACAAACAAGAGTTTATGGAGTTGTTTTGTGATTCGCAAAGTGCTTTGGCTTTGGCGAAGAACAATGTCCACCATGAAAGGACTAAGCATATGGCTACAAAGCTAGGCTTCTTAAGGGAGAATGTTGAGGACGGTGAGCTGCGAGTTTTGAAGGTTCATACAAGTGAAAACCCTGTAGACGTGTTCACCAAAACTCTTCCGGTAGGCAGGTTTAAAAGCCTGTTAAGCCTACTCGGAGTCTCTGCCTGAGAAACAGAGGAAAAACGAGGATCGGAGTTCAGCTAAGCTCAGCATGGTCGTCTTACAACCAAGGTGGAGTTTGTTGAAGTGTTGGTTAAAAGACGCCATGAGAATCAGAAGGTTTTGGTCTGAGACCGGTTCTGAAGAATAGACATTCGATTTCGGTTTAGAAGTCGGTTTATGTTTAATGTAAGCGTCGCCGTTTGAGTCTTCGTCTTTCTTCTTATCTGAAGAGTTTGTTACAAGTGGGGTCCACGCGGAGAGGCCGTTAGAGGTTGTTATCTTCGACGTGTGACGAGTTGTAATTGAGTAAGTGTGAGAGCGGTGAGCTTGGGAAACACGGTGAGAGAGAAAGGAGAGATAGAGAGTGAGAAAACCGAAGAGAGAATAGAGAGAGATCTACGGGGGTGAGAGTTCTCTGTATCTCGGGGTTTTTCGGTGAGTGTTACGGAGGCGTTTGTTCACTGAGCTTAGTGAATTCCGAGGAAATCCTCGGCCAAACGTAGGATCGCGGTTTACGTCCGAACTGGATAACATCTCGTCGTGTTCAATAGTTCTTTAGCTCTTTACTTCTCTTCTCTCGCGATCAATTAATCTCTATCGATCGAATCAAATACCAAACGAATCGCAACAGATAGGTTTGGGTCTGAAGCGTCGTGGATAAAAGCGGTTGGGTAGTGGATGACTAGTTCAGATGATTTGTCTTGTAAGTAATTTAAGCTACGATCTACATGTTCGCCCCAAACAAGCCAGCACCGATATGGAGCAGATTTTTTTTTTGGCTAGGATGCAAAATGGGGTGTTATGTTTTGGCAGCACGTTGACGTCTGTTTAATAGAGGGAGATGCAGATAAATATTTAGGTATTTATCTTAATTAGTGAAATTATTTTAAGAATTTTTAAAAATTCTAAGGTTATTTGATTTTTTATATAAATACACGTATTATGCATGAGATATGTTTAGTGTATGATTTGATTTTATAAAATTGAGAGTTCTATTTTATTCTTTTTCGGTAGATCTATAGGGATTTCAACGAATTTAAAAAGACATTGATCTTAGGTATTTGAAAACTAAATTATCTTCGTTATCGTAGCTTCCGCTACATTCTTAGTAATCAAAAATATTCGCAGCTACACTAATTAGGATCTATCATAGAATTAAACATCTCAAAATAATTAAAATTATTTCAAAATAATGAAGTAAAGTTAGTTAAATTTTCTCAAGAGCTGGCGTAAGATAATATGCATGTTCTTTTTGTTGACGCTGCCGCTGTGTTCAGCGGTTAAATTTATAAAAGGAAAACAAATAATCAAAAGCATCATCTTTCTAATTGTTGCCCCCGGATTTATTAGAAACACTTGCTTCCTCCAGTTTTTGTGTCGCTATATTTTATAGCATCATCAAAGTCTTTGAATTTCGAGCCGCTGTATGTTTAGCGTTATCAATCGGCGGCTGTTTTAACTTTCGATTCTGTTTTTTTTGTCTCTGTTGCCGTACTTTTTTGAACGCTGCCGCTGGAAGCAGCGGTCATGAAATGAACAGGGCTAATGCATGTTTCGTTTCAACAACTACTTCTCTTGGACCGGAACGAGTGCTTTTTTGTGAACAACAATTTCGTTAATACTCTTAACCGGTTACAAGGACAAAAGCAACATCTAAACTCTGATGTGCGATCGTAATGAAAGTTTCTAACACAAAGCAGTAGAGAGATAGAGACACAAACTTAGGCAAGTTAGACACATCCTAACCGTGGCTCTAGTCTTTTGAGGGTGATATTGATATAATACAAGAAGTTCAAGATAATCCCAGGTTGTTCCCAAAGTCAATATATAGATGACTATTGTGATAACGGGAATACAATAAGCAATTTCTTAGACAAAAATGTGTTTGTTTCAGTCTCTACATTCGCCACATCTAGTCATGATCTCAATTTCTATTGTTATTGAGAAGGTTTCTGTAGATGGCTCTACATTTACATTTTTGGATAGTCTTTTTTTTTTTGTCAAACTACTTGCCTTTCACATAAAAGGTCTTGCACTCCATTTCTGGAGGAGAGGTTCAGACTGGCGAGGATAGTCTTTGGTGGGGACACACATCACTGAATCAATACCCACAATCATAGAGTACAAGAACCTTTTACTTGTTACCAACAAGTTGGTCTGATTCCTTCACTTGCCTAAGGGACCATATATATTCCAAAATTCCACAAGTCTCTTTTTACAATGATTCTTGAAGCTGAAGTTTAAACACATCTTCAGCCATTATTTTGTGATAGATTTCATTTCCATATATGGCATAAAAAGAACAAACTGGTACTTACATACAGGGCCATGCCTACATCATATTAAAAGAGGCATTGGCATTAGGCCCCTATTAATACAATGTTTTTTACTTTTTAGGGGCCCTATTCTAAAATTCCTTAGTTTAGTAGTTAGAATTTTTTTTCTTAAATGAGTCTTGTCTACGTTTGGTTAAATTATCCCCTAATCTTTTTTGATGTAATTCATTTCTATGTAGTTCAATTCTACTTCCAGTTTATAGATAAACTATATTTATGAAATAAATTTTAATATTCTAGACTATATATATATATATATATTTGGTTATATAATTGTATTTAAAAATACTTTTCAATAAAATAATACATAAACGTATTTTAAATTTTTTCTTAAACCTCTAAAAGTATTTTCATAGTAGCGACTCCCATTATTCATTGTAAACAAATAAGCTTATGTCTTTTAATATTTTAAATTAGCTTTTAGAACCCTTATATTAAACTTATTATCTACGTACTTTTGAATACTAATCTAAATATTATTCTATGTTTTATTTTTCTGACTGTAAGAAAATCATACTTCCTCATTTGAGTATATACAATTTTAAAAATATAATTTCGTAAATAATATGAACTTAACTTATATTTTTGTTTTACATTTATAGTATTTAAAAGTGTAACAAGATTATTTATTTCTCTAAACTATTTTATACTTTTGTCATAAAATAAATTAAATTTTAATAATTCACTTTAATAATGAGCAAAAAAAACCTTAAATTTAGATAAAAATTATTTGGCATCAGGCCTCCAAATAAAACATAGGAGAAGCATGAAAATGGAAGCATGTAATACCAAAGGCTAATTAGTAATCTCAAGGCATGAGAAGTCTTAAGTCATAGATAATTCTATATTATTATCAAATAAAATAGGTGATAAATNTTATGAAGTTGGAGGAAAGGAAGACTGGGTGTGTTTGTTGAGGAAATCACTCTATGGACTGAAGCAGAGTCCTAGACAGTGGAATCAAAAGTTTGATCAGTTCATGAAAGAGATTGGTTTCCTAAGAAGTTGTCATGATCAGTGCGTATATATAAAGCATACTACTGATGGGGACATCTACTTACTTTTGTACGTTGATGATATGTTGGTGGCTTGCAAAGACAAGAAGCAGATAAAAGGCTTTGAAGGATCAGTTGAGCTCTCGATTTGAAATGAAAGACTTAGGAGCAGCAAGGAAGATATTGGGCATTGATATCATTCGAGATAGAGCTCATGGAACTTTGAAACTATCTCAAACTGACTATATGAAGAAGGTTCTAAGGACTTACAACATGGAGAATGTAATCCTGTGAACACTCCAATATGGAGTCATTTCAAACTGAAGGCTGCAACAGAAGAGGATCTTAAAACTGGTAATGTGTGTGATGATTTGGTTCCATACTGTAATGCTGTTGGGAGTTTGATGTATGGTATGATCGGTACAAGACCTGACCTTGCCTATGCTGTTGGACTCGTGAGTAGATTCATGAGTATTCCATTGAAGGAACACTGGGAAGTAGTGAAATAGATCTTGAGGTATGTCAAAGGATGCACCGAGGTATGCTTGAAGTTCAAGAAAGGATCAGAGTTCAGACTATATGGGTTCTGCGACTCTGATTATGCTGGTGATCTGGATAAAAGAAGATCTATATCTGGTTATACGTTTGTGTCAAGTGGTGGAGCTATCAGTTGGAAGTCAAACCTTCAAGGCGTGGTGGCTCTATCAACCACAGAAGCAGAATTCTTATCCATGACTGAAGCGGGAAAAGAAGCAATTTGGCTGAAGGGGCTGAGTTCAGAGTTTGGCTACAAACAAGAGCTTATGGAGTTGTTTTGTGATTCGCAAAGTGCTTTGTCTTTGGCGAAGAACAATGTCCACCATGAAAGGACTAAGCATATGGCTACAAAGCTAGGCTTCTTAAGGGAGAATGTTGAGGACGGTGAGCTGCGAGTTTTGAAGGTTCATACAAGTGAAAACCCTGCAGACGTGTTCACCAAGACTCTTCCGGTAGGCAGGTTTAAAAGCCTGTTATGACTACTCGGAGTCTCTGCCTGAGAAGCAGAGGAAAAACGAGGATCGGAGTTCAGCTTAGCCAAGCATGGTCGTCTTACAACCAAGGTGGAGTTTGTTGAAGTGTTGGTTAAAAGACGCCACGATAATCAGAAGGTTTCGGTCTGAGACCGGTTCTGAAGAATAGACATTCGATTTCGGTTTAGAAGTCGGTTTATGTTTAATGTAAACGTCGCCGTTTGAGTCTTCGTCTTTCTTCTTATCTGAAGAGTTTGTTACAAGTGGGGTCCACGC
>QGKV02000571.1:35855763-35944159 GCA_003260655.2 Brassica cretica
TTGTCATGATCAGTGCGTATATATAAAGCATACTACTGATGGGAACATCTACATACTTTTGTACGTTGATGATATGTTGGTGGCTTGCAAAGACAAGAAGCAGATAAAGGCTTTGAAGGATCAGTTGAGCTCTCGCTTTGAAATGAAAGACTTAGGAGCAGCAAGGAAGATATTGGGCATTGATATCATTCGAGATAGGGCTCATGGAACTTTGAAACTATCTCAAACTGACTATATGAAGAAGGTTCTAAGGACTTACACCATGGAGAATGCTAAGCCTGTGAACACTCCAATAGGGAGTCATTTCAAACTGAAGGCTGCAACAGAAGAGGATCTTAAAGATGGTAATGTGTGTGATGATTCGGTTCCATACTGTAATGCTGTTGGGAGTTTGATGTATGGTATGATCGGTACAAGACCTGACCTTGCCTATGCTGTTGGACTCGTGAGTAGATTCATGAGTAATCCATTGAAGGAACACTGGGAAGCAATGAAATGGATCTTGAGGTATGTCAAAGGAAGCACCGAGGTATGCTTGAAGTTCAAGAAAGGATCAGAGTTCAGACTTTATGGATTATGTGACTCTGATTATGCTGGTGATCTGGATAAAAGAAGATCAATATCTGGTTATACGTTTGTGTCAAGTGGTGGAGCTATCAGTTGGAAGTCAAACCTTCAAGGCGTGGTGGCTCTATCATCCACAGAAGCAGAATTCTTATCCATGACTGAAGCGGGAAAAAAAGCAATTTGGCTGAAGGGTCTGAGTTCAGAGTTTGGCTACAAACAAGAGCTTATGGAGTTGTTTTGTGATTCGCAAAGTGCTTTGGCATTAGCGAAGAACAATGTCCACCATGAAAGGACTAAGCATATGGCTACAAAGCTAGGCTTCTTAAGGGAGAATGTTGAGGACGGTGAGTTGCGAGTTTTGAAGGTTCATACAAGTGAAAACCCTGCAGACGTGTTCACCAAGACTTTCCGGTAGGTAGGTTTAAAAGCCTGTTAAGCCTACTCGGAGTCTCTGCCTGAGAAGCAGAGGAAAAACAAGGATTGGAGTTCAGCTAAGGTCAGCATGGTCGTCTTACAACCAAGGTGGAGTTTGTTGAAGTGTTGGTTAAAAGACGCCATGAGAATCAGAAGGTTTCGGTCTGAGACATGTTCTGAAGAATAGACATTCGATTTCGGTTTAGATGTCGGTTTATGTTTAATGTAAAAGTCGCCGTTTGAGTCTTCGTCTTTCTTCTTATCTGAAGAGTTTGTTACAAGTGGGGTCGACACGGAGAGGCCGTTAGAGGTTGTTATCTTCGACGTGTGACGAGTTGTAATTGAGAGAGAGTGTGAGAGCGGTGAGCTTGGGAAACACGGTGAGAGAGAAAAGAGATAGAGAGTGAGAAAACCGAAGAGAGATTAGAGAGAGATCTACGGGGGTGAGAGTTCTCTGTATCTCGGGGTTTTCCGGTGAGTGTTATGGCGGCGTTTGTTCACTGAGCTTAGTGAATTCCGAGGAAATCCTCGGCCAGACGTAGGATCGCGGTTTGCGTCCAAACTGGATAACATCTCGTCGTGTTCATTAGTTCTTTAGCTCTTTACTTCTCTTCTCTCGCGATCAATCAATCTCTATCGATCGAATCAAATACTAAACGAATCGCGTCAGATTGATTGTGGAAGCCCCTTTGGTCCAGTGGTTTGACAAAGGGTTCATTAATGTTTCTACACAGGAGGTCTGGGTTTCAATCCCCGGAGAAGTCGACTTATGCATAATATTGGAGAAAAAACTTACAAGAGATCTTCGGCATGGTGTAAGGAGTACCGTCAATAATGGATCTCATAGGGCGGCTCAGGGTAATGCAGTCAGACGTAAAGAGTCTGATGGACAAGCTGGCAGTTACAAGACATTTCTTNTTATAATTTTTTTTGTCTTTAATGGATGGTAGACTCGTAAATAAGTCTTCTTCTTCCTCAAATATTTATGAGAGTTTCTACGCATCTGTAAATTTCTTCGACCTATCCTCTCTCTATTGCCCAAACGCAGTGTGAACACCGTAATCCGGTATTACGGTGGTCGGAGCTAGCTCGGATGTGAGATTAAGATCTGAAATGCTAGATTTTTGAGATTGGGTTGACTCGGTTCGGAGCTATTACTCGGCGCTTTTTCCTATTCTACGGTAAAGGCGGAAGAAACTCGTCGCACCGTCTCAAGCCTCCGATTTGCCCCTCTTCGCGGCGGTGAGTCTCCAATCACCATATAGTCGGACGCGTACTCGCCAAGACGGCAGCGTTTTAGAACATTGAAAATTTCTTACCAAATAGACCCACGTGCTAATAAGACAGCTTGTTTGAATCATATTCTGCTCCACTTGTTATAGATAATATATTTATTTCATTTGTAACACATTGATGTCTCGTTATATATCAATAATAATGGGGGCCTATGCCTTAAGGTCTTTATTTCTTCATCAATGGCGATAAAGGTAACCAAAACCTCCCGAGTCAACCCAGCAACAAACTCGTCTCATGACTCACTCCTTCTCCCACTCACCTTCTTCGACTTACGGTGGATAAAGTTCCATCCCACCGAGAGAGTCCTCTTCTACAAACTCCACAAACACAACTCCTTCCACTCTCTAATCCTCCCCAAGCTCGAGCACTCTCTCTCCACCGTCCTCCACCACTACCTCCCGCTCGCAGGCCGCCTCAGATGGGACCCACAAGATCCAAAACCACACATCCTCGTCCTCCCAAACGACTACGTCACGCTGATAGTCGCCGAGAGCGACGCTGACTTCTCCCTTCTCTCCGGGAAGGGGATACGTCCCGAGACGGAGATACGTTCTTTAGTTCCAGAGCTTCCGGCTTCTCGCGACGACTCGGTCTTTGTTCTTTCTCTGCAAGTAACACTGTTCCCGAACCAAGGCTTCTCCATCGGTGTAACAGCTCATCACTCCGCTATGGACGGTAGATCAATGTCTATGTTCGTTAAATCATGGGCTCAGGTATGCAAACACGGAACCATAGGGGAGTTAACTCCATGTCTAGATCGTACCGTCATCAACGTTCCCGCTAGTCTTGACGCGAGAATCTTGGAGGTAGTGTTGTATTTTTCAGAAGACAAAACCAGCTCGAGATCACTTAAGCTGACTCCCAGTGGGGAGATTAGTCCAGACACGGTCAGGACCACGCTCGAGTTGACTCGGGAGAACGTCCACAAACTCAAGGAGCGAGCTAAAAACGAGTCGACTCGGTCTCACCTTCACTTGTCAACGTTTGTTGTCGCCAACGCCTATCTTTGGTCGTGTTTGGTGAAAGCGCGTGGAGGGGACGCGGATAGGCCGGTTCGGTTCATGTACGCAGCTGATTTCAGGAACCGGTTGGGTAGTCCGGTTCCAGAGAGTTACTTCGGGAGCTGCGTGTTATCGGTTGGGTGTTTCGGACACAAAGCGGGAGTTGTGTTGGGAGAAGATGGATTTGTCAATGCGGTGGAGATTATTAGTGATTCGGTTAGAGGTGTTGGTACGCTTGATGTTGAAGCGCTTTGCGAGTTGTATATTGATGGGACGATGAGGGTTGAACCGGGTACGCAGACCGTGTCGATTGTTGGGTCGAACCGGTTTGGGTTATACCAGTCGGATTTTGGGTGGGGGAAACCTGTTAGTTGTGAGACGGTGTCTATTGACAGGAATGAGGCGTTTTCTATGTCTGAGAGGAGGGATGAGTCTGGTGGCGTGGAGATTGGTCTGTGTTTGAAGAAGGGTGAGATGGATTTGTTTATTGATCTATTTCAAAATGGTTTGTAAAATTAAAACACTTTATTTTTGGGTTTTGATAATTGGCTAGAAACTTAAACATATTATAGGGAGAATTGCCAAGTGTGACTCAAAACTTGGAGTCAAACCCAAAACAATACCCCAACTTGGGTCAAAGGCAAAAGTAACCTAAAAGGCTATTGAAATTACAACTATCCCCTTGTGACCAAACAAAAAAACGGAATTTTTTTTACGTTTCTACCCCTCGCAAGTCGTCTGTTTAGACGACTTGAAAATAAGTCGTCCAGACGACTTAACTGAAAGTCGTCTGGACAGTTAGTCTTAAACATAATTTAAAAATTTTGTAAAAAATATTTTGATAAGTGAAAAATGGGAATTATGTAATTAACATATGTCTTAGGAGGTATAAATTAAGATATAACAAATTTCAATTGTTTTCAGCATAGATGAGTGAAAGTAGTGAGTCATGATATTCTTAAGTTTATGTTTCATCAACATATGTTGTAGTATTGTATGTGTTCTTAGGGTTAGATTTTGGAAAGCATTAAAACCGTTTTTGAAAATTTTTAAAATTACTTATGCGTGTTCATTTCTGTGTATAGTAAACACTATTTAAGTATAATTTGATTTTATAACGTGGTTAGTTAGTTAATCTAGTCATTTTAGTTTAGGGGTTCATTTTAGGGTCTAGGACGACTTAATATTTTGTCGTCTGAAAACAGACGACTAAATATTAAGTCGTCTGTTGTACATTATCAGCCNAAATAATAAGGTTAATGGCATTTTCGTAGATAAAATGCAGGTGTGGGGTTAAAATCTCAAAAAAAAAAGGAGTCAAAAGAAAAGGTTAGTTTTCTGTTTGACTCCAAGTTTTGAGTCAATTTTGCAAAAAGCCCCATATTATATTATTGCCTGCAACTGCAACCTTGCAAAGTTTGGGGCCTTGGGGTCTCACTAATTTTTATGTTTTGATAATGGTTTTTAAATGAAAAGTAGAATTGTGTGATAATAATCTTCTGTTTAGTAACATTTATAGAGCCTTAATTTCAAAGACACTGAATAAAATAGTAACCATTACTGGATCCAACCAAAAATATAAAATCTGGAAGCCTAGTGGACTATAAACAGGTGAAGTCTCTCGGAACATCTCCAATGGTTTCTAAACCAAAAAAAAAATATTAGCATTATAATTATTTATTTATGTTTTATTTTATTTTTTAGTTTAGTTAATTATCTATTTGAATGATATGTATATTTTTAGTATTTCTTATTTTTTTAAGAACTCATAACTAAGAACTTTTTCTCATTCTTTTTCTTAATTTCATTTTTTGTTTTTAAATACTAAGAACTCATCCTAATACTACCATTGCATGCTCTTACTTCTCCCTTTTATTAATTAATCGGTAATACTATTTAAGAGCATCATTAACGATTTAATGGTGAGAAAACTAATTAATGTTGAAAATAGGGATTATTAATAGCACTAGGTCTTGGTCCGACTCTTATAATTTAATATTATATTTTAAAAATAAGATGATCATGAAAGCAAATGGCGAAAAGGTGTTGTTTGGATTAGTAAGTGCTTTTGTTTTCCGATTTTTTTTAATAATATTAATTTTTTGTCAAGGATAAAAAGATTAATCTTATTAAAAAATTTAAATTTAATAAGATTAATTTAATATTATTTAATAAAACTAAAATTTTAATAATACTTTACAAAATGTATCTTGCTTATTGTGTCTTTAATGTCTTTTTTTCATTAGCACAAAATATAAATATTCATTTTGTTTTTACAGTAAATAATGCTCACAAAAAGTAGTTGTAAGAAACTAATGTCTGAGACATAATTTCTTCTAGAAGAAGTTTTTCTATCTTCTTAAGGTATTATAATTAAGTGAATAATTGATTATTAAACCTTTCATCGGCAGAAAAAGAGGCTCTTTTGAAGATTAAAAAATTGCCAAAGACCCGTGAACGACAAAAGAACCAAGTGATTGGTAAAAACCTCATTCATTCCTTTTAACAATATGATAAAGAATAATGGACTATTAGAATTTCCGGTTCGAGGTAATAAATTTTGATGGCAAGAAAGGAGAGGCAAAGTAAAAGTTGCAGTGACGGTCAGATGTCGATTGGATCGAGCCTTGGCAAATAAGGAATGACATACGCTTTTCTCATGTTCCTACACAAAATTCTTGAGATTGGTGGGTTCTAATCATTGTCGTATGGTCGCTTTTTGGAGGATAACTTATCAAGGAAAAAAGGGGACAGTTCAGTCTTGATAAGAGATGGATCGGACATGAAGGTCTTATGGAATCAATTGCGACAAGCTGGACATAAAACCAGAGAGGACAAATTGAGGATTTTGTTACAAAAATTAATAATTGTCGTCATGAAATTTCCTATGGCGATAAGATAACCATATGGGAAGGACAAAATTAAAGACCTTCAACATGCACTTGAGGAAGTTCAATCAGATAACAATAGATCACAAGAGGAGATTCTTGAGGTTTCCAGGAAGTTACAAGAGGCTTATAAGGATGAGGAGGAATATTGGCATCAGAAAAGCCGGAATATGTGGCACTCATCTGGAGATCTTAATACCAAGTTTTACCATGCCCTAACAAAGCAGCGTAGGGTCCGCAATAAAATAGTGGGACTTCATGATGAAATGGGTAATTGGATAACAGAAGAAAATGAAATTGAGAAGGTGGTAGTTGATTATTTTGAAGGTCTTTTTAGTACCACCACTACAACGGATTTTGATAACTTTTTGGAAGAGATAGTACTGTCTATTCCCCTTCCCCCAAATGAATCAAGTATTATTGAGAATAGCAACAGAGGAAGAGGTCCGACAAGCTTTATTCATGATGCACCCGGAGAAAGCGCCAGGTCCGGATGGAATGACAGCCCTGTTTTTTCAGCATTCCTGACATGTTATTAAGAAGGATGTGGTCAAGATGGTGAATAATTTTTTGGTTACAGGAGATATGGATCCACGGTTAAATATTACTAATATTTGTATGATTCGGAAAATAGAGAGACCTACAAGGATGACGGAACTGAGACCGATAAGTCTATGTAATGTGGGTTACAAGATTATCTCGAAAGTTCTGTGTCAACGACTGAAAATTTGCCTCCCACGACTAATATTGGAGACACAATAGGCTTTTGTGGATGGAAGGTTAATATCAAATAATATTCTTATTGCGCAGGAAATGTTTCATGGACTGAGAACCAATAAGTCATGTCAAAATAAGTTTATGGAGATCAAAACGGATATGAGCAAAGCGTATAATAGGATAGAGTGAAGTTTTACTGAGGCTCTTCTTCACAAAATGGGATTTGATCCTCGTTGGATCAATTTAGTGTTGGAATGTATATCTTCGGTTCAATATAGGGTACTTCTCAATGGTCAGCCGCGAAGTCTTATAATTCTCCAGCGGAGCTTACGTCAAGGGGACCTTTTGTCTCCTTATTTATTTATTATGTGTACTGAGGCATTAATTGTGAATATTAAGAAGGCGGAGAGAGTGAAACAATTAACCGGTATGAAGGTAGAAAGAGCTTGTTCAGCAATCTCTCATTTGTTATTTGCCGATGATAATCTTTTCTTTTGTAAGGCAAACAAAGAAGAGTGTCAAACCATTCTCAAGATTTTAAAGGAATACGAGGCTATTTCAGGGCAACAAATTAATTTCCAGAAATCCTCAATTCAATTTGGACATAGGATCAAAGAATCCAGTCGCCAAAAATTGAGAGATATTTTGGGTATTCAGAATCTAGGAGGAATGAGATCTTATTTAGGGTTGCCTGAAAGCCTTGGGGGATCTAAGGTATAAGTGTTTGGTTTTGTTCAAGACCGCTTGAATAATAGGGTTAATGGATGGACTTTTAGATTCTTTACTAAAGGAGGAAAAGAGGTGATTATTAAATCGGTGGTCACGGTCCTGCTAAACCATGTGATGTCTGTTTATCGGTTACCAAAAGCAACAATAAAGAAGCTAACGAGTGCAGTATCTCAGTTTTGGTGGAGCTCAGGAGGAAGCACAAAAGGCATGCATTGGAAATCATGGGATAAGTTATGTGTGCCTAAAGACAATGGTGGACTAGGTTTTAAGGATCTTATGGATTTTTAACACAGCGATGCTTGGAAAGCAACTGTGGAGGCTGATTGAGAAGCCAAATACTCTTTTTCTAGAGTCTTCAAAAGAACGGTACTACAGGAATGCTTCACCCCTAGAACCGATCCGATCTTACTCCCCGTCATATGGCTAGCAGAGTATTATATCTGCTAGATCTTTGGTTTGTAAAGGACTAATTAAAAGGGTGGGAACAGGTTCATCTATTTCGGTATGGAATGATCCTTGGATTCCAGCCACTCGCCCGAGACCGGCAAACAAAAACCTTCAAAACAGTTACCTGGACCTCACAGTGGATTCCCTCATTAACTCGGAATCCCGAACTTGGAACCTTCAGGCAATTAGGGCTTTGGTGGATCCTCATGACGTAAAAATTATTGAAAGTATCCCATTAAATAGAAATAAGATGGAAGATAGGAATGGTTGGCATTTCACTAACAATAGGAAATATTCGGTAAAATCATGGTATCAAGTGGAACGGGTCTATCCTTATAAGGAAAAACCACCATATTTTTATGGGCCCACAGTGGACATACTAAAAGCCTTCTGTTGGGAAGTGCGGTGCCCGCCAAAGATAAAACATTTTTTATGGCAACTCCTTTCAGGTTGTATAGCGGTAATGAAAAACCTAAAAGCGAGAGGAATACAAGGGGATATATGTTGTGCTCGATGCGGAGATCCGGAGGAATCAATAAACCATGTGTTTTTTGAATGTCCTCCAGCACGTCAAGTGTGGGCATTATCTAAAATACCATTGAATCCCAATATTTTTCCTACTAATTCTTTTTTTGGTAACATGGATCATCTTTTTTGGAGAGTCAATCCAAAGATGGATGACCACCAATTTGCATGGATATTATGGTATATATGGAAAGGTCTGAATAATAAAGTATTTAGTAATATGGATATTGATCCAAGAGAAACACTTAAATTAACAGAATTAGAATCAGCACTTTGGGCTGAAGCACAGGTACTCACTGATCAGAAAAGGGAGCATCAGGTACAGACCAGACCCACATTAGCAACTTCAGGACGATGGTGTTTTATAGATGGTTCATGGAAAGATAAGGAACTATTTTCGGGACAAGGCTGGTATAGTACGTTACCGGGCTTTGATGGTTAATTAGGAGCAAGGAATGTAAGGGCATGTCTTTCACCTCTTCATTCGGAGGTGGAGGCTTTGATTTGGGCAATGGAATGTATGAAGAATTTATGACAGTTTCAGGTTACGTTTGCAACGGATTGTTCTCAATTGGTGAAGATGGTTTCAGAACCAAAAGAATGGCCAGCATTTGAAAGCTATCTGGAAGATATCAAGCTTTTACGAAGAAGTTTCCTTAACTCAGACATCGTTCATGTACCTCGGACGGAGAACCTACGGGCAGATAGCTTAGCACGTAGTGCTAGGAAACAACCGTCTTTCGTCGTTCACATGGATGCGGAGTTACCGATTTGGTTTACAGAGTCAACATGAGTCTGTGAATGTCTTGTTGTCAAAAAAAAACGTAAAAAAACATAGCCGTAAAAATTGTGGAAGAAATAAATTTAAATTGTAATTTATTCTTTTACTTAGCGTATTAGTATTTCTTCTTCTTTTTTGATATGTCTTATCCGCTGATCCGGTTGGCCCAGAAGGAACATATTTAGGGTTATAGAGTGGAATAGTTCGAAAGCGGACCACACAATCTAACCCGAATGTGGAATATTTTCTGACTAATATCAGAAGTGGATATAGATCGTCTGTTACATCCCACCATGTTAATCATATTAGTCTTTGTGATTAAAGATACTATGAATTTTCTGATGCCACACGCCATAATTATTAATATATATTTATAAATTTAATATTAATATTTCCATAATTTTTAAAGATTCTCAAAAATATACTTTACATAAGAGATTTTGTAAATCTTTGCATTAGTCTTTATTATTTTTAAAAATCTTTGTAATAATAGAATATTATGTTTTTTATATTTTGGAAGTCTCCAGTTAAAAGCTAAATATTTATGAAAGCACTAATACTACACAATCATACCACATCTAAAATTCATATTATAAAAGATCTAATTTTTTGACAGAGAGTTTTCCAAAAAAAGACTCAAAACTTGATTTTAAATGCAAAAGTGTATCCTAATGTCAATCAAATGCAAAAGTAACCCAAAAGGCTAGTGAAATTACAACAACCACCTTAAGACCAAACAAAAACTTGTATTAAATTATACCATTATAAACTTCGCGTGAGAAAACTTCTTTGTAACTCATCTCGTACAATAGATCTTTAAAATAATTTAAAATTTCTATAAATAAATATTTTGATGGGGAAAAAAATTGAAATCATGTAATTATAAACATTTCTAAATAACGTAAGTTTATATTTACTAAAATTGAAAATTTTTCAACATAGATGAGTGAATGTAGATTGAGTCATGATAGTCTTTGGTTTAGGTTTGGTAACATATGTTATAGTATTGCTTGTATTCTTAGAGTTGGATTTTGGAATCATACACTTTTAATTTTTTTGACATACATGTGTTTAGTTTGGTGTATATTAAACACAGTATAAGTTGATTTTAAGTTTAGTGAATTNGTTTGAAGCATGACACTTTTGGAAGCACAACAGGAAGACCGGAAATTGGGCGAAAAACCCTAATTTCGGTATTATGGAATTTTTCGAAGAAGCCGGAAACTCGGGAAATATTTTCCATCAAGTCAGGATTCATTTGGAGCTTATTAAAAATAATCAGATCATCAGAACGGGTGTCAAAAAATATTGGGAGTGATCACGGGACGAAAAATTCACTGGAAGGCCGATATCGGACAATTGACCGAGAAGCTCGAGGTGGCTAGATGTGTGTGTGTTCAGGACGTGGTGGCAAGCTCCTGTCAGTGTGTGTGTCAAGGGACGCAGGAGGTGTTGCAGTACATGCAACCTGTACATGCAAGTAGACATGTGGAGCACGAGGTGGAACAGCCAAGCACGAGGTGTTGCAATGCATGCAACCGAAGCATGCGGCCAGCCATGTGTGAGATGGTGTGTCGACCTGCATGCACTTCAGTCATGCAGCTGGCCATATGGACGTGAGGTGTCATCCTGCTTGAGACTGAAACATGCAGCAAGCCATGTGGAGCACGAGGTGTCGCCGCGCATGCGTCCGGAGCCATGCGAAGCGACCCACGGGCTGCCACACGGCTTGTTCCTGATTGGTTGCTGTTTCCTATAAATATCCCACGACCCCCTCTCATTTGAAAACATTCAGAACACTTGAAATTCAGTTCAAAACGTTAGAGAGAAAGCAAAGAAAGAAAGATCGAGTTTCGATAGTTTTCGAGCGATTTAGGCAGTTTTCGAGAACAGTTACTCTGCCGATTTTGATTCAGCACCTTTAGAAGGTTCTGTTCAAGTGAAGAGAGATCAGTTCTAGTGGAGACCAGTTCAAGACCAGTCTGGACGTGGGTCTACTTGAGAAGGTCAAGAAAGGGTTCGTATCGCAGAAGTCGGGTTTGGGGTCAAGGCCACGGTCAACCAAAAACTGTGAGTTATAATCGATTGATTGCTGAGTTGTTTTCATGCAGGGTCCCATTACTTGGAATTTGGATCATGGCAGGAGGCCGGGTCTAACTGAGTAACGGTTTGAATAATTGAGGTTATGTTGATTGAGTTGATGGCATGCTTGTTATTGTTTGAGAACCGTAGTAGCATGCTAATGGTTAGGTTGATTGGTTAGTTAGCGAATGCGGAATGCTTAGATGATATCGCTAAGTTGTGGATAGTTAGGTATTCTGGAATATGATTGGTTGTGTTAATTTGCGATTAATACTAGGAACCTTGTGTTATTTTTACCGGGTTTAGTATTAATCATATNTTAGTTCGAAACTTGATCACCCAAGGTCTAATTCATATGCCCATGAGTTCTCATTTCCTTAGTTAAGAAAGTCAACTCAATTACCGTTTTTATTATTCTGAAACTGCATTAGTAATAATCATTAGTTTAGAAAACCTTTAAAATCATCGGTTGCACTTAGATTAAGTAAGTACTTGCAATCTCAGTGCTTGAAATCCCTTGGAATTGGTTCGACAATCATTTATACTACAACATTTGTCTTAGGAGCCTTGAAAACTCCTAATATCACATACATATTGCATTGCCAGAGAATTCACATGCTATGTGAAGATGATAGCTTAGCATCTACTATCTAGTCATATGCCTCGGGATCAGATTCCCTAAACCTGAAATCCCCTATATATTAAAAGAGAAGCATTACAACATTTGAGTTAACCATGTGTCATCAACATAGTGAATTTTTGAATCCTTAGAGAAATAGGTTGGTTCATCTAAATATATAATCAGTTTTTTATTAAACTAACCAAAAATTCATTATTAATGTTTTTCATTCTTTCCTTAAATAAAATTATGGAATTTCCTAATGTGGTTAAAGTATATATGAAAATGAATGATGTTGAATAATTAAGATTTGATAAAAATTTGTGTGTTCTCTATCATATTTGTTTAATTTTAAATTAAAAAAAAATAAATTAAACAACTAAATTAACCATTTAAAAAAATTAGTTTTTTTTGTATTTGTTATATTTCGATTTTTTTTAAAACGACTGTAAATTACTAAAACTATTAAATGTCTCACATTCAAATTTTTGTGATTCATGGTTTAAATTTTTTGTTAAGATAAAATACAAATGATACAAAATAATATTAGTAAGAAGTCTCATTTAATAAATATTAAGTGTAAAAGATATGTATATATATATATATATATATTAATATCAATTAAACCATACTATATACCATGTAAAATACATAAATATTTTAATTTCAAAATTTGCTTTGAACAAAAGTTTTTGGTAAAAGCTTTAAAAAAATATTGACAACTTATATTTAAATTTTAAACCTAGCCTTGAATTTTTTAAAAAATTATAAATTACTACAACTATTAATCACACAATGAAAATTTGTTTTGAGTGATTTAAAGTTTTGTTATAAGAATATACAAATTATCAAAAAAACTATATGAGTAAAAATAATCATTTAATATATAAATATCAATATTAAAAATAACACTATATATATATATATATATGTTCATGTCATTTAAATTTAATTATATACCATATAAAATAGAAAAAGTGAGTGTCTGGAATAATGAAATTTATTCTTTGTGTTAAAACCAATTTAAATATATATATAATAGTTACTAACTTTTTAATTATTCAATATATATTTATTATTTCATAAATATGTAAAAAATATATAATACAGAAAAATAGTATATATAAAGTTCATTCCGCGCAAGGCATGGTATTAATCTAGTTACCTTAATATATTATATAGTGTGGTCCAAACAAAATGTTGATCCTGTGATGATCATATTTTGGATCAAATCGTGATTTATTAGTCCTTTTATGTATCTTAATGAAGCTCAAAGTGGAAGAGTGATTTGTCCTCGCAAGTAGATAGCCACTAGAAAGTTACGCACACTTGCAATTTTTTTTCAAAAATATTGTTAGTTGTATCTTACGTGAACTGCTATTGAATAATAATGACAACGCTAACAAAAGTATTACACAAGCAATGCTAACAAAGCAAGCTTTTGCTTGGCTTTTGCTTGATTAAACCGTAATGGATGAAACTAAGATATTGGTGGCGGTGAAATTAAATTAACATAGGCTGCTAACACGTGACTAGTCTGGACCCACTTTGGTAGGGGCCAGTATACCCCTGTATAATTCAAAAAAAGAAATTAAATAGAAAAAATTTATCAAAGAACAACTTTATAAGATAAGAGCAGTTTATTACAATAGTTGATGTAGTATACTTTTGGTTACCTCCGAATGTGCTAAATGTGACGAGTTGGGTCATAAAGCTACTTATTATTTAGAATTGTCTAAATCTCCATATCTTCCTCGAGGCTGAGAAGTTGCAAATATACATGTTATTTACTCCCTTGGATACATCATCTCACACTACCCTAAACAATGCTCGGTTATGACACCTCTGTCAGAGATGCGAGACACAAGATTCACCGCTTCTAAATCGAAATCCGCGAGCCCGGCATATCGCCTCCGTGAATAACTCTTTCGGTTCCGTGAATAACTCTTCCGGTTTGAGATTATTCCATGACTGAAGAAGGAACTTGAACTGTAAGTTCTGATTTTGGAGTAGATATTTGTACTGTTGTGTATGGTCTTTTATGTTGTATGTGAGATTCATTAGGGATGTCTTACCCCGAAATGTTGTGGGGATTTCCTGTTTGTATAGTTTGGTTGTTTCTATTCCATTTCTAGGTCATTCCAAATGAGTGAATCAGTAAATGAAATAGATTTGTAAATATGAACCGACGTATGAGTATGTGGATCTATTTGTAATTGGAGTATCCTACATATATTGTAACAAAATAGTTCAATCAAAAACCTTTTGATCGCATAGTATGGAGAGATGTACCTTCTCGTTTGACGCCGTCACATACACGTCACCATCAATTGGTAAAAAATGTTTGAAGATGATGACCATTTTTATTTTTTTATATTCTATAACAATTTATACATATCGAATAGAAATGAAACACAAATATATTACGTATGTTAGTATTCCATCTGTAAAATAAGCACCGCGACTACCACCATCACTAATTGTTTTATCGATGCCATCATCTTCTCTTCACTGCCGTCTCCACTCATGTCCCTTTAGTTTCTCCCATCGACTATTATTCTTCTCCAGTTTTCATGATAGTTTATTTTTTTCCTCCACCAACTCCGGCTGGTACCAGCTCTTCTGCAAATGATACCTTCTCATTCACCTCATCATTCTCTCTTTCATTACTCCATCATCTCCACATTCAGTCACTCAGTTGCAATGTGTTATTTGTATTGTTCTATTCTATTTGACAAAAATAGAATATAAATATGGATGTACAGTGAATAAACATTTGTTATGTTTTGATGTCATATCATTGTTATGAATCGATTAATTTATAAGGGTTTAGGTATAATAAGTTGCTAGGTGTGAACGGCTTTAATATGTAGGTTTCTCCAGTAAGATTAGTTTACTATACTAATTGGACTGTATGGAATAGAACATATGCAACCCTTCAAACCAATTAAATGTGTCTTCATGTGCTTAATATCGGAAAACAATTTATAGATTCTATTTGAGTTTATAGTTTCTTGACTAGGGTTTAGATTTACTAAGTAGGGGGTTGAATATATTATTTAGCGGTTGTGGTTGACTTTATATGTATAGGTCCCACAGAACGTTTGGGTGATATACTATGTCACTGAGATAGGTTTGGTTTAGTTTACTATACTACTTGGACATGGAATAGAACATATGCAACACTGCAAACCAAGTAAATGTGTTTTCGTGTGCTTAATAACAGAAAAAAATTTATAAATTAAATTTGGGTTTATAGTTTTTTCAGTAGGGTTTTGATTTACTAAGTAGAGGTTTGAGTATATTATTTAGCGGTTGTGGTTGGTTTTATAAATCTAGTTCCGAGAGAAGGTTTGGGTGATGTACTATGTCAGCGAGATAAAATAGTACATGTGAAACCGAGATATAATAGTACACGTATAATCTGGTAAGTATTAACTTCTTCATGCATTCATCTTCTTCCTCATGTGTTTGTTTATGAAATGGAAATAGACTCACGGCGTATACAAATGGAATACACCAGATGATGTGACAATGTTGTATTGTATCCACTTATTTACTAAATAAAGTGAAAACGTATGCAGTAAAAACGTGAGTTACGTAAATAAACCATTCTTTTTTTTCCTTTGATACTGGCAACGTGTATTTACAAAGGGTATAATCAGATGACTTAGAGGTAAATGACACTTTTTTTTATTCTGTTAACTTTACACTTAATTTCACTTATGATTTTGGCTATTCGGCAAATTAATCCTATAAAAAATAATATATTTCAATAGAAAAAACTCTTTTATTAAAAAAAAACAAAAAAAGAATGTAATTATAAAATTCATTTTCCCCTTTAGCATGGTCCCTCTCTAGACTCACGGTTGCACACGATGAGAAGGCTTTTCAAAAGTTGCCAGCTTCTCGCCACCACTTTCACCTGAACCCCCACCTTCTCTGTCTCTCTCTCTCTCTCTCTAAAAACTCCATAAAGCCCAAACCTTTCTTACTCTGTTTCTCTCTCTCAAGTTTCTTCATGGGAAACCTCTGTTCTTTGTTTGCTCCGCCTAAGCCCGTCAAGAAGAGACGACCCATCACGAAGCGGCAACCATCCGTACCCAGATCAGCTTCCGGCCCTAGGAACAGGCGCAGATCGTCTTCTTCTTCCTCTACGAGGGACAACAAGCTCGAAGATGCCATTTTGTTCGGACAGCAAAACAGCGGCGAAGCTGGATCGCTTCCGTTTGATCGGTCCGCGTCGCAGCGTTATCCTGTTTCTGGTTCGAAGAAGAATCAGTTGCCTCGGAGCTCCAGCTCGAGGTCAAGATCCTCCACGGATCCTCTGTTGCAGCCTCATCAGTTTCTTAACAAGGTTTTTTTGACTTTGAATAATCTTTAGTTGACTAAGTCAAAGACATTCCTCAAACTCGCGTCTTAATTCAAAACTAGAACTTGGAAGTTGTCTCAATGGTATTTTGAATAGAGACATTCTTCGGAACTTGAATTGATTGTGTATAGTGTCTTAATCTATGATATGGGAAGAATGTGATATGTAATGAGCATTGATTAGTTTCTTTTCTTAGCATTCAGTGCCTTGGATTCTAGTATAATGTAGATTCTTTAGTGTACTTTGTTGGCTCAACCACTTTAGAAGTTGGTGTTAGAGTCTTGAAAAACCTTGGTGCCTCTATTTTCATCAGTTATTTTTCTTTGACTATGGACAATGGTGTGATTGTGGTGACAATGAGAATATATATAGTCACAAAAGGAGGATGAGAATATTGATGTTGCAAGTGTTTATCTTAATCTTGAGATTTTACTTCCTTAATCTTGATGTTGCAATTGTTTATCTTAATCTTGAATCTTGATGTTTTACTTCCTTAATCTGGATGTTGCAAGTATTTATCTTAGGCTTGATGTTCCCAGTATTTATCTTAATCTTGAGATTTTACTACTTTTAATTTTGGTGTTGGAAGTATTTATCTTAAATCTTGAGATTGTACTTCATTTTTATTACCTTTTAGTTTTAGCCAAACATCATTGTTGAAGTTTAGTTACACTCTTCATGTGTTGTACCTATCTTCCATGTAGGACTGTTTATATATATATATATATATATATATATATATTGTTTTGACCATTTGTTCACCTTTGTCTTTGTGGATGATTCAGTTTCTGTTTACCTAAGTGCAAAACAGGAAACAGTTTAATACATTTTCTTGGGTTCATTATTTATTTGGAAGTTGAAATATTTTGTTCCGGTCTTTGAATAGGGTGTAAAGCTAGATGACTTGGAAACAAACCATTTTATCCTCATCCATGGAGGAGGTTTCGGCGCTTGGTGTTGGTACAAAACCATTGCTCTCCTAGAAGAAGATGGTTTCAAAGTCACCGCCATAGACTTAGCTGGTTGCGGTATCAACTCGTGCAACATAAACAGCATCGCAAGCTTGTCACAGTACGTGAAACCACTTACTGATGTTCTTGAAAAGCTTCCCACAGGAGAGAAGGTGATCTTGGTTGGTCATGACTTCGGTGGAGCATGTATATCTTACGCTATGGAACAGTTTCCTTCCAAGATCTCAAAAGCTGTGTTCCTCTCTGCAGCCATGTTGACTAATGGCCAGAGCACACTCGACATGTTCTCGCTGCAGGCAGGTCAGAGCGACTTAATGAGAAAAGCTCAGATATTTATCTACACAAACGGTAATGAACACCCTCCAACGGCCATTGACTTAGACAAGTCACTTCTTAAAGACCTTTTGTTCAATCAAAGCCCTTCAAAAGATGTTGCATTGGCTTCTGTGTCAATGAGGTCAATCCCGTTTGCGCCGGTTCTTGAGAAACTCTCTCTCTCAGATGGTAACTACGGATCAGTGAGACGGTACTACATAGAGACGCTGGAAGACAATGCTATACCGTTGGCTCTCCAAGAACATATGATCAATAGTAGTCCACCTGAAAAAGTTTACCGGTTAAAAGGTGCTGACCATGCTCCTTTCTTCTCTAAGCCACATGCTTTGCATAAATTTTTGCTTGAGATTGCCAGGATTAGAGCCTCTCACAGATAGATGTCTTCATACATTATATTTTGTTTTTTCTTGTTTCATTTTGTTTCTGGCTTTTTTTTCTTACTGTTATGTCTGTATTTCTTTCTTCTTGTTGTTCTGCTTTCACAAGAAACAAAATGTTTATAGAAAATGTTATTTATTTTAGCCATATGATCAATAATATCAGAATAATTTGTTGTTTTAAATGAATAATATATGTTTATCTTTACTGGAGTCAATGACCAACCGCAATTATTAGACCAACAAGAATGAATAAAAGATTGTAAATTAATGTGTACATAAGAAGAGATGTAATATCATCTTCTTGTTCTCATTCCATCATTCCACATCTCCTAGCTTTTTGGCTTAAGACATGGCAAGATCAGTTTTCTTCTTCTTGTTCTTTACTGTCTCTCTTCTGCTTCTTCTTGCGGCTGCTTCAGCAACGGCATCTTCAGGGAACGTGACAAGTGGGTTTGGATATGGTGGATGTGGCTCCGGAGACACCGTTGGAGAGTGCATAACGGCGGTGGTTGAGGATGAGGAGGGAGTTGAGGCGGTGGTGCGGAGGATTCTGCAACAACAGAGGAGGAAACTAAGCTACAAAGCTCTGCAGAAGCAGCCAACTTGTAATGGTAAAATCGCAGGTAACTGTATTGGAACAGCTAACCGGAGAAACGCACGATGCACTTACTACAACAGATGCAAACGTGCTACTTAGCTAACTTTTGTTTTAGTTCCTTTTCCCTTTTTATTTGTTGTATATGTTGTTTTGTTTCTTCTGTTAATTATGTGTGTTTTGTTATCTTCCTATTTTTCCTTGTTTAAGAGTTTAATATAACAATAAGATGCATTGGATTTGGTCTTAGACCATGATTAATGCAGAGTTCTTAGAATGGAGTTCTTAGCGGAATATAAGAACCCGTCTCTTAATTTTTAACTAAAAAAACTAAAAATCGGTTCTTAAATCTCTTATTTAAGAGCCAGTTCTTAACTTTTTTAGTTAAAAGTTAAGAGACGGGTTCTTATATTCCGCTAAGAACCATATCCCAAGAACCTCCGTTAATCATGCTCTTACTTAACGCCTACTTGCAAGTAATATAAAGAATGAAATGAAGAAAGATACAAATCTACAGTGACCTCTGAGTTGTCAAAGGTAAAAACAATGTATTTGATGACGTTATATGATTCACATACTGTTATAATATGTGAAGTGATTGTACATTTTAAACGTTAAACATTTCAGTAAATGGTAGATTTGGGATCAAACAAAACAATTGCGACATAATCAAATAATTAAAAGACAGTAGTAAAACTAATGTGTGGATGTAAAGATAATTGAAAAAAGGGTTATTTTCTTCTTCCTCTCATTCAATAATTCCACACCTCCTAGCATTCTTAAGCTTTAAACATGAACAAACCAGATTTCTCCTTCTTCATCACAGTCTCTCTTTTGCTTCTTCTCACGGCTGCATCTGCATGGAACGGCACAAGTGAGTTGAGATATGATGGATGTGCTCCCGGAGATACGGTCAGAGAATGCTTAATGGAGGATTCTGCAACAAAGGAGATTTATAAGCCCAAAACCTCTGCAGCGACAGCCGGCTTTACCTTGGAAGATCGCCGGTAATTGCATCAAAGCTGTTAATGAGAAAGACACAACTTGCACCTACTACGACCGTTGCCAACGTTCAGCTTAATTTTTCCTTCATCCTTTTATCATTTTTTATATTTTTTTTTCCATTTAACCATGTGTATTTTTATGATTTTTTAGTCAAGGGAAAGAGAGAGAGAGTATAACAAGAATAAAAAAAGTAGATTTATTGTAACAAAAAATGATTGTCGAATTATATGCATACTTGATATACCATAGTTTTTACCACCTTTTAGACTATGATATAAATCCTATTTAGAATTTATATTATATGTTTAGAGTTATTTTAGAGTATTTTCAGGTTTAGATACGTTTTTGACAACTTTGAAGGTTCTAAAATTATTTGAAATGTAAAACTGTGCATATGCATCAGAAGTTTAGCTATGGATAGAGGACTTTCCATGATCCAACTGAGCTCATATTTTGACACATATAGATCTTTGAGTTAGATTTCTAATGTCACAGATTTGATGTCAATCAGACAATTGGATCAAAAGTTATGTCCATTTTGTTGAAGAGTGGTTTGTATGACATGCGAGTAGAAGATGTCGAGCTTGTGTCCTAGTGTCGAACAACACCAAGTGTGGGTATAGAACGACACTCCTCATGATCAAACCCGACGACTTTTTATCGATTTCCAAAAATATTTATTTTGTCCCAGAAGTTTTTCTTATTTACAAAAGAGCTTAGAATGTATCTTAACTCTTATATTATGTTTTTAAGCCATTGTTGACGACTGTGTTTTCTTTTAAATCTTGTTTTAAGATTGGGAGAGAAGAGAAGAACTCCTTCGGAAGTCTTCTTGGAATTCCTATGGTTTTATTTATCTGGTCTAATTTGGGTTAGTGATATCATGTCTGAGTAGTGCACTTGTTAGGTTTAGGAATTTTTAGGGTTTTGATGAACTTTTGAAATATATAATTGTTAGTGTAATCATATAGTAACCTTCACAAATTGTTCTGACTGCTTGTTTCTAGACTAATTAATTAGAAATCTGATTTAGGATAGTTGACAACCGTGAAAATGGGTTCAACAATTGAACTAAATCATCTCGAGCTAAGTCGATAGATACAACGAGATTTGGCCTAAGAACTTAGTGAACATATCAAATTAGAACTAGGCCTGGGCATTCGGATAACCGGTTCGGATCCGGGTCGGATCTTTCGGATTTCAGATATTTCGGAACTAGGAAAAATGGTACCGTTCGGATAATTTAAAATTTCGGTTGGGTTACGTTCGGTACTTGTCGGATCCGGTTCGGATCCGGTTATATCCGAAGTAACCAAAATATTAACGGATTCGGTCCGGTTCTTAGTATATACCAAACCATTAAACCCGCTAGAACCGAACATAATCCAAAAGAACCGAAAATATCCAAACTATTACTAATTATTTCAGAGAACTCTACTCCAACCCTTATCAAACTATTGAAGACTTAATTGAAGCATCCAAAACTGATGCAATGAACAAATAAAAGCCTAAAAATACCATTTTGAATTACCAAAGTTACCAAACCAAAGTTGAATCCCCAAAATGAAAACAAGCATATCATCCGTTTTGAAAAAAAAGATAGCAACCGAGAAAAGCAAAGCCAACATAAGTTCTTAAAAGAAAACAGAGCAACAAAGCAAGCAAGCAACAACACAACTTCACTCTTCGGACCACCTTCTTCTTTCCCTTCATCTCCATCTTCCCCGAGTTCCATACATTCTTCTAGGCCAAGTTTAGAGTATCAAACTCTACATATATTACAAGATTGTGTTACAACTTAGAATATGTAACATGAGAACATAAAGCAATGTAAGAATTAAAAAAGAAGAGAATGTACCTTTCTCTAGCTTGTCATCTAGCTCAACCTCAGCTAGCATTTGACCATTGGTAACACGTTTCTCACATAGATTGATATAAGCCTTCATCCATTGCTCTGTGCACATCAAGACTTCAACCATGTAGTATGTCAAGCAACTCCTAAATGGATCAATAAGCCGACCACTGGTGTTGAAAGCACTCTCAGATGCAAGAGAGGAGACTTGCATTGCAAGTACATCTTTGGCCATCTCTGCTAAGATTGGATACTTCTGACAGTTAAGCTTCCACCAAGACAACACATCATACTCGGTTCCAAGAAAGTTTTTAGGATTCTCTACTTTCTCTTTCAAATACAGCTCTAGCTCATCCCTTGCTTCTTCAACTCCTATTTCAGCAACCAATTCAGTATACGCAAAGTTCATCCTTTCATAACAGAGATCATCGACCAAATCCATTGCTTCTTCCACGTTTTCACCTAACCCTTGATCCTGATCTTGATCTTGTCCATTTGATGACGAAGCTTGAGTAGACTGAGATGATTGTCCACGAGTTGAATCTCTCCTCAAGCGAAGACTGTACTCCTTGAACATGTCAGTCAACACAATGTGAACTGACTGATACATCGCCTTAGCCTCTGGTGTTTCTTTGCCGTGAAGCTTCTCAAAACACAGCTTCGCAAACTGCATTTTCTTAGTCGGATCAAAGACAGAAGCGACAATAACCATCTTGTTGACATTCTTCATGCCTCCCCAATACTTCTCAAACTTTGCCTTCATGCAATCAGCCTTGCCTTTCAACTCCTTATCCAAACTTTGACTTAGCCGTGTCAGATTCGTCTCTATAGTGATGATCTCACCATAACACTTATGAGAGGAGACTGTTGTCGAAGCTGAGACAACTAGTGTAGAGTTGTAGAAGATGATAAGGAACTTCACTAACCTCTCCACTGCATTCCAATTAACAGTCGCAGGAGGTCCTATCCTTTTGTTTCCCATTCTCAACTTCGTTGAAGTAGTCATTGTAGAGCCTGTCTTCATGTTCCATTTTATCAAACGCCACCTTGAACTTGATAGCTCTCTGAAGCATGAGATAGGTAGAATTCCATCTCGTCTTTATGTCCAAAGATAAACTGCCTCAACTCATCTTTCCCGACTCAACTCTCAGCTGAAATGACTTCTGCCTTTGAGTAGAAGACCTCACATACTGCACCGCATTACGAATTGCTTCCACATTTCCATCAATATCCTTCAAACCATCTCTCACAACAAGGTTGATAATGTGAGCTGCACACCGCATATGCATGTAGTTGTCATCCATCACCAATGCTTCGTCGCCAAGCAAGATGAATTCGCTCTGAAACTTTCTCAGTNAGTTGAATCTCTCCTCAAGCGAAGACTGTACTCCTTGAACATGTCAGTCAACACAATGTGAACTGACTGATACATCGCCTTAGCCTCTGGTGTTTCTTTGCCGTGAAGCTTCTCAAAACACAGCTTCGCAAACTGCATTTTCTTAGTCGGATCAAAGACAGAAGCGACAATAACCATCTTGTTGACATTCTTCATGCCTCCCCAATACTTCTCAAACTTTGCCTTCATGCAATCAGCCTTGCCTTTCAACTCCTTATCCAAACTTTGACTTAGCCGTGTCAGATTCGTCTCTATAGTGATGATCTCACCATAACACTTATGAGAGGAGACTGTTGTCGAAGCTGAGACAACTAGTGTAGAGTTGTAGAAGATGATAAGGAACTTCACCAACCTCTCGACTGCATTCCAATCAACAGTCGCAGGATCCTTTTGTTCCCATTCTCAACTTCGTTGAAGTAATCATTGTATAGTCTGTCTTCCGGTTCCATTTTATCAAACGCCACCTTGAACCTGATAGCTCTATGAAGCATGAGATAGGTAGAATTCCACCTCGTCTTGATGTCCAAAGGTAAACTGCCTCGACTCATCTTTCCCGACTCAACTCTTAGCTGAAATGACTTCTGCCTTTGAGTAGAAGACCTCACATACTGCACCGCATTACGAATTGCTTCCACATTTCCATCAATATCCTGCAAACCATCTCTCACAACCAGGTTGATAATGTGAGCTGCACACCGCATATGCATGTAGTTGCCATCCATCACCAATGCTTCGTCGCCAAGCAAGATGAATTCGCTCTGAAACTTTCTCAGTACAGATGTGTTTGCTGTTGCGTTGTCAACCGTGATGGTGAACACCTTCTGTATTGCCCACTCAGCCAAACATTCCAGAAGAACATTAGCAATCGTCTGGCCTCTGTGATCACATACATGCTTGAACCCGATGATAAGCTTCCTTAGCTGCCAAGTATCATCAACAAAGTGAGCCGTAACCACCATGTAGCTTGCTCCTGTAGCATGTGCTGTCCATATGTCTGTGGTAAGTGAAACCCTCTGCTTACTGAGCTTAAACCAATTCTTCAGAGCCTCCTTCTTTCTCACATACATCTGCACAATGTCCCTAGTTGCAGTCCTTCTTGAATGAGGTTTGTAGAGACCAGCACGATCGCAGAAGTGCCTCCAAGCAACACTCTCAGTGAAAGAGAGTGGCAATTCACCCAACACCACTAGCTCATTAGTCGCCTCTCTGAACACAGCCTCAGAAACTCTAGCATTCGTCAGACCTCCGTCATTAGTAATCACGGTTGAACCATGACCTTGGCTCTGTTTCCACGCCAAGTGAGACTTGCATGAAAGTAGATGATTCCTAAGGTTAGAAGTTCCTTGCGAAGACGCACAGCCGAAGATACGCTGACAATGGTTGCATCTGCACTTGTCACGGTCGTCCTCTGTTCTTGTGTAGTGTTCCCAGACATCAGATCTTGTGCTTGACTGCTTTTTTGTAGTTGGCTGAGAACTACCTCCTGAACGAACCTTCCTTTTGCCTTTCTTATCATGCCGTGTTATCTCCTCTTGGGTTGCTTGAACTCCATTCTCTGTCTCAGAGTCATTGTTATCTGGCAATGGTGAAGAATCCATCTACAAATAAAAGAACACCAATAAGATGTTGAACAAAATAAAGAACATCAATAAGAGAAGATAAATTGATTTCAATCCCATCTTTACACAACAAATCGATTTCAAGTGATAAAGACTAAAGAAACACAATCTGACAATCAGTGATCAAAGAACGNAAATTATAAACCTTATCCGACCGGGTAATTTTTGATAACCGAATCCGATCTGAAACCCAATTTTCCGGGTAATTACCGGTTCGGATCTTCGGATCCGGGAAATATGCTCAGGCCTACATTGGCCGGTGGTCAATACTGCAAATGGGATGATCTTGTTAAATAGTACTTTGTCAAACTAGTATAGAGCAACACAAATGCACTATGTGGTCTTTCAGTTTTGATTAAAATGCCTATAATTGCCAAATACTGTACCAGTTATTTTACAAAATGTGGATTACGTGGGCCTATAATTGGCCAACTTAATCATGTAAATGGCTTAGATTAACGGCCTATATAACTTTTCACGGTTAAAAGGCTAAAATCATCAGTTTACTTTTTGATAGATTGCGTTAGTTTTTAACTTCTTATATAACTGAAAGAAGAAGAGAAATGTTCATGAGGTGAATTTTGTAGGCACACAGTTCAATTTTAACCAAGTTCCAAAACAAGAAGATAATAGCATGGTCCAATTAAAACCCTGATACATACTATTTTTTCCCAAAATTTAATACTATATGAAATCAATCAGGGACGTGGACAATATTCAATACCTCATCGTGGCATTATTACTGAGAGTCGGATAAAATAGACCAGCCTGCCAGCTTTCTGATGTTCTTATTTGCTCGTTTATAAAAAATAAAACATAAACTAATAACAATATGAACATTTTCAAATGTAGCTTAATTATTTAGATATGGTTTTCGTGAACTCTGATCTGATGTAAAGACACGTTACTTCATGTCGTACCATACGAACCAAAGTCTCGATAATTGCCACACACATTATTTGGATCCCGACCGTCAAAACTCAAAAGCATTGGTTAGTTGATGATGTCTTTCTCCAAACCCATTCATATCTAGTATGAAAAGTAGTTCCTTATGTATCTGTACGTTTTCAAAACATAAATCATGATTATGCGCGTAATCAAATAATCAATGTACGCAAAACAAAGAGTAAATTGCTAAACCAAATGAAACAAAGCACTCTTATGGCATCCACGGACCGTTACATTTTGGTGTAGAAGTAATTGCATAAAGACGTTTGGCTCTAAATAGTGTGGACATAAAGACGTTTTGATAACTAATATGGACAGGAGTATATTGTACTATTGTCCATATACGAACATAAAAGACTCACGAGTATCTAGATTCTTTTGTATACACTTAGTTCGAGGTAAAGAGAAAATTGTTGACTCCACTCCCCAATGGAATCCATTGAATGTGGGGTAGTAAACGTAACCTTCTTTAGTTGACCAAAAAAAAAACCGTAACCTTCTTAGGGGGAATTTAACTGGGTTGGAGTTGACTGTGGAGTGTGGACACGACCATACCGTATTCAAGCGAACCGGAGCTAAGACAATAATTAGTCGGTTTAATAAAAATAATAGGCGATTTATCTGTCACATCCTATTATTTGGAAGTTATCTACAAGTGAGGAAACAGATTAAAGTTGTGTTAGGCAGGTTTGATTAATTAAGAATAATCAAGGTCACATGTCGCAAATTAATATATCTACTTGTTGCTGCTCATCTAACTGTCATAATTGAATCCACGGATAATTATAATTTAATTATGCTTGGAACAAAATGGTTAGTAACTTTTAATATATGTAGTCGGATAGAAGAAGGATTCATTGGTTAGTTGTAATTGAGAATGGTTTGGAGTTAGCTTTATAGATTTGTCATTTACAGCAGGAGTTGAGATCTGGTTCGGGTTTGGGAATATAAAACCGATACAAAGAGATCTGAGAAACGGCACGTTATGACACAGTGTCAGAAGCTTGCGGTTACTAGCAATCGAAAACCTCTTTGTGTGTTCTCACTAGCATCTCCTGTCTCTCTCTACTTACTATATATAATAAACTCTTGGTCCAAATTCAGAGCGATACCGAAAGATATGTCTTATTCTTTTCTCTCCTCCGCTGCTTTCTTCACTATCCTCCTCCTCCTCCATCATGGCTTCTGCCACGTGTTGGATGGAGCTCAACGTGCAACTTACATCGTTCACATGGCGCAGTCTCAGATGCCGTCGGGCTTCGACCTCCACTCTCTATGGTACGACTCCTCCCTCAGATCCGTCTCACAATCTGCTCAGCTCCTCTACACTTACGCCACACCATTCACGGATTCTCCACTCGGCTAACTCCCGAAGAAGCCGACTCGCTCATGACTCTGCCAGGTGTCATCTCGGTACTACAGGAGCACCGGTACGAGCTACACACCACTCGGACTCCACTCTTCCTCGGCCTCGATGTCCATAACGCGGACCTCTTACCCGAAACTGGCTCCTCCAGCGACGTCGTCGTCGGGGTCCTCGACACCGGAGTTTGGCCTGAGAGCAAAAGCTTCTCCGACGTTGGATTAGGTCCGGTCGCCTCCACGTGGAGAGGCGGTTGCGAGGCTGGAACTAACTTCACGGCTTTGCTGTGTAACCGCAAACTAATCGGAGCTAGATTCTTCGCCCGCGGCTACGAAGCCACGATGGGACCAGTGGACGAGTCAAAAGAATCAAGATCTCCTAGAGACGACGACGGCCACGGGACCCACACGTCGTCAACCGCAGCTGGATCCATCGTGGAAGGAGCTAGCCTTTTGGGATTCGCTAGCGGGGCAGCCCGCGGGATGGCGCGACGCGCTCGCGTGGCCGTTTACAAAGTTTGTTGGGAAGGCGGTTGTTTCAGCTCCGATATTTTAGCTGCGATCGACAAAGTTGTCGACGATATCATTGACGTTTTGTCCATGTCGCTCGGCGGTGGCACGTCGGATTATTATAGAGACAGCGTCGCGATCGGAGCATTTGCAGCCATGGAGAGAGGGATATTAGTCTCCTGCTCCGCCGGTAATTCTGGTCCCAGCTCGTCAACTTTATCAAACGTAGCTCCGTGGATCACCACCGTTGGTGTGGGTACGATAAATCGCGATTTTCCAGCGGTTGCGGTTCTCGGAAAAGGGAAGAATTAGGGCCTGAGTGGTTCAACCGCAGCGGTTGCGGTTGCGGCTGCGGGAGTTTGCGGATGCGGGTGGTTGCGGTTTCTAGCGGTTTTAAAAGATTTATACGACTGGTTCTGCGGTTATAAATTGGTGCGTTTGCGGACTTATGACTGGTTAACTACCAAACGCAACAGCGGTTAAATAATAAATTAACAATATTTACATTTTATATCATTATAAAATATCAAAAATAATAATATTATAATAAATATAAAATTTATATTTAGAAAGTTATAGTTTAAACTTTTTAAAAATTATAAAAAATATTTTCATTTTAAATTTATATAATATTAATTAAAATATAATAGATATATTTTAGTATTTTTATAATTCTAATTTAAATTTTTCATTGAATATTTTTTTTTTTGTATTTAAATTGTTTTANAGATATAAACTTATAGTCATGACTAGAATTTGGTTGGTTATTGGGTTTTTGAAGGATGGTATAAGATAATAGGTTTTATATTGTTGGGTTCAATATAGAATAACATCTTATTATTTCTCTCTAGATTTTTTAAAAGAAAATTAGGTCAAATGACCAAAAAAACTACAATACATTAACTAATCAAAACTTTACCCTTTCTTCCTATCTCTTTCTACCTTCTACAAATCTATTTTTTTAATTATTTCACATATAAACCCTTTACATATACGTAGAAAATTTAATTATTTTTTTACTTATTTGAATTTCCACACGACAAGATTAAGTGTGAGCTCTGTGGATCAAATCTTCCTTATTCTCATCCTCCACATGGTGATAGCAACGACTTTTTCAATCACCATCTTTGATGAAGACCATGACAGAGCTCTTGGCCTTGGGTGGAAACTCACTGTGAGGAAACCTTAGTTCCTTGGGGGATGTAGCTGGACCACCGATAGTAGGAGAGAAAGAGAAGAATTTACTCCAACTGAAGACCAAGCAATACTTGATGGGTTTAAGAAGTTTGGCACTAAATGTCTGGTCCAGTATCAGAGGTGCTTACGAAGATGTACTCAGTTAACATCAAAGACCGTTACATGACAATGACCAGTAAAAATTCCAAAGCCTCTGATAAGAAACGCCCGTTTGTTTTCTTCAGCTGAAGACCAAACAATGTTTGGGGGGCTTTAAAAAGTATGGTCCTAAAAACTGGGCCAAGATCGTACGTACTTACAAGGACGTCTATCAGAGCTCGTTAGTCACGGGAGAATTACAAACAGTGCCTCTTGCTCTTCCAAAGCCAAAGACGCTGCTTGCCCAGTCTACCTGGAAGTTAATGTGAATTCTAAAGAAAGACGTGAATGGTGAAAACAATTGAGTACTGGAGTCCTTTCTGGACAAATTTTGATAAGAGCAGAACCATAATCCCATAGATGTTGGATTTATTAATGGGCCTATGTAAACTGAATGTCTAAACACAAGATAGTTGTAGTGGGCCGATCACTATCCAATAAATTCATCCATTTGGGCTGAACCCATTTCACCTATTATCAATATCCAATAGTGCACGTTCCTAGCTCGAACGAAAATGATAGATACCCTTTTTGGCCAACAGGGCTATGAGTCCTCGTGAATACGTAGGTTCCAACTACACAATGCCTAGCGCAGCAGAGTTCAAATAGTAAGAGACGGCCCAAGATGACTAAGTCAAAGTCTTGGCTTTAATGTTGATTGGGAGAGAGATGAAATTGTTGAAACTCGTTTTTGACGAAATGGTTTTAGACCATTTTCCGGTAAGTTTTCGGACGAAGACGTTTGTTGGAATAACCGAATGTTCGACACTATGAAATAGTGTACTTGTATGTCAAAATCGGAGTTGGTTTTGAATGAGAAATGAATGTTTAAAATGGATTATTTATAAAATATCAATATTAGAAATATGAGGTTTAATTCCTCTTTTATTTAAAATGGAGAAATACATTAAAGTTTAACACTTTGATTGTATAAGAAAAGATATTTGGACCATAAATAAATTTCATGTTTTGGTCTTGTTGGTCTCAGTCTTTATTTTGAACTTTGTGGTTGACAAAAGTTAAAATAGAAATGGGAAAATATCTTTTCTAATAATTAATAATGGACATGGTCAACATGATTTAAGAGAATGAATGCAAAGTTGATTTTAATTTTGTAACTTCTGCTTAAATGCACATCCATATTATAATGAGAGAATAATTCTCAAATCTCCATATTAATTACCTTACATTGAAGGTGTGGTTTATGACAAACGTATGGTTTGGTCTGTGGGCTATATAATAGCTATTGGTCTTGAATACAACAACAAAGAAAGAAAAAATAATATCTCCCATTATGAATAATTATGTTTATTTTTTTTTTTTGAGTCTGAGAGTACAACACAAAATTATGATCGATATATTCTGTTTTTCGGTGATGGTAAACAGAAACAATGCTGCAGTTTTATCCTGGGAATCTGAGCGCCATGAATCCGTCACACTACGGAACGTTTAAAGATTTAAAGAAACAAATTAACTATCTCGACTCTGCAATTCGTTTTTACTCTGATATTTCGGTATTGTAATTTTAATATATGTTCTTATTATTCTTTACAAATATCAGTTGTGCTATGATAGTAAAATAAGGTTCGTACAAAAATGGCACCAGTTTAGTGAATCATTCACATACTTTATCGATGATCATTAACATTCTTATAAAGAAAAAAGCTTATTTCGAGTATTTTATTAAATTTTATCATCGTCTCTAGGTTCATGGACTGAGATTGCTCACTCGATTTTCTCTATACATTTCTTAAAAGAATTTGTAATATTCATTGTAACAGTTTCTAAGCTCTCACTTGTCTACGCCATTCTCCCAACCAGGCCCGGTTCTATGGGTGTGCCCAAGGTGCATTTGCACTGGACCCCAAAATTTTTACCTAGTTTTAGTTATAATTTAGGGCCCGTTTTTTAAAGAGAAAAACATAAAAATAGCACTAAATTAACTTTTTTTTTTTTTTTCCTAAACTAACACTCAAGGTCAAAAGTCACAAAAATATCACTTAATGTTTTATCAAAAGTCACAAACTTAGAGTTTAGAGTTAAAGGATGGGGTTTAGGGTTTAGGATTTAGGGTTTAGGGTTTAGAGTTTAGGGTTTAGGGTTTAGGGTTTGGGGTTTAGGGTTTAGAGTTTAGGGTTTAGGGTTTAGGATTTAGATTTTAGGGCTTAGGGTTTAGGATTTAGAGTTGAGAAATGAGGTTTTGGGGATAAGATTTCAAATTTTGAAAAATAAAAAAATTAAAATTTTCAAAAGAAAAAATACCATTTTGGTCATTTTAGTTTTTGAATGCTATTTTTGTGATATAAACTTAGAAAGGTGTTATTTTGGAGATTTACCATTTTTTTTAATTTAGGGCCCTTTTTGAAATTATTTTACATTATTTATGCACTGGGCCTTTTTAAACATTGAGACGGGCCTGCTCCCAACACCAATTTTACTTAATCGGAAACATTCCATTATCCCACAAATACCATTACGGTCTCTCTGCATCTCCGCCATGTAACTCCTCACCTCCGCCTTAATCATCTCCTGCACCAACACCATAAACTCGCCGCCGTCTCCAGCAAACGACTTCCCCATTTCCTCAATAGCACCAATCCACCAGAAAACGGTAGGAACGATTCTGCGTTTTTGTTTTGGCGGCGGCTTAAAGTGTTGATATTAGTTGACTCCTCGCTAACGTCAGCACCAGGAAGTGACAAGCTCAGGGAAGTCGCTGGGTCACCAGAAGACGACGACGTTTCGGTGGGAAGCGGACCACCCGCGCGTGGAACGGGCCTGAAAAGCCCAACAGAGGGCAAAACCGGTATTGTACTCGAATCGCTGACATCAGATCCAGTTGGGCTTCCTGGGCTCATGTAAAGCCCATTAGCAACAGGTGGGCCGCCGTCGCTCACCGATCTCTTCGGCGGTCAAAACCACCGCATTTCCTCTTGAGCGTCGAGTTCCAGTGATTCTTTACGGCGTTGTCCGTACGACCGTTGAGAAGACGAGCGATCGTCGCGCATTTGTTACCGAACTGCTCGTGCGGTGCTCGACCTGCGGCGAAAGCTGGTTGCACCACCGTAACCGACATGATTTTCCCGATCTACCGGGAATATATTTGCTAATCACCGTCCAGTTTCTTGGACCGTATTTAACCACGAGCCTGCGAAGCTGCTCGTCTTCTTCAGGACTCCATGGACCTTTAATCCGATCCGCCATTGATTTTTTTTTTTTCTAAAATAAAGATTTATTTCGGAATTTATAGTGATTTTCTCTCTGTAATTGTTGATTGAGAGAGATGTTTAACACAAGAAGTCCGAGGACAAAACTATTTATACAGCAGTTCTAAGGAAATAGTTTAACCGGAAACCGGTTTAGTCTGGGCAACGCTTCTTCCACGCAAGCGGTTCTCCAAAGATTGCTTTTTCCTTCCTTGGTCAAGGCTGATGCATCTTCGGGCTTTCTTCGATCATTAAAGGTGTCTGTAGCTACATGCAGGAAAATCGATTGGTTGGAAGAGGTTGATTTTGATTGAAATCTTTATTTGTGAAGCAAGAACTCTTGACTCGATCTTTTGGCGTTTTTGGTGTTTTGAATGCTATGGTTTGCTTTCGACTAGGGTCGATTGATGCTCACCGACTTATGGTATTACTGCGACAAAAGACTTGGAGTTGTGGCTTGGTTATTGCCAGAGTCATCTCGACGGCTTCTTCTCTTCGACGTCCTGTTTCCGGTGTGTCCGGTGGATCGGCGGCGAGTTGTTCCGGCGATGACTCTCTAATCGTGGTGTCGATGGTTTGGTCAACACGTGTTTCTCGTTCGCTCAGTGTTCAACAACGCGTGTTGTAGATCGAGTCATCGACTCTATTGGGCTCTTTTGATCTTGGGCTTTTATGCCTCTTGTTGTTTTGTTGTTTTAGTCTGGCTCGATTTTTTGGACCGTATGTTTCTTTGTGAACTGGGTTCGAGCTAATAATATATTTTCAGTGGAAAAAAAAAGGTATAGAGGAGCGTGGGGATAATCAAAGTCAATTTGCTAGGCTTGTTGCTGTACGCGCATAAAAAGAGAGTGGTGAAAGTGGGTCGTTAAAGAGACAAAATCTCGAAACCCAACTAGCAAAGCTATGATAATATTCGCACATTTTGAGTTGAATTTAAATTAAATTAAAAAAAAAGACGATAACGGTTAGGTTCGGGTAAGGACAGTTTTTTATGTTTAGTCCGACTTTAGAATAGCAGAAGACATACCACCTCCACAAACTTTCTATAATATCTACTTTACATAACCGGTTTTCCGGGTGGGAAAACTAATCAAATTGTCTACGAAACTGTATAGAAAGAAGCAAATCTATTCTATTAAAACACAAGTGTGACCTATTGATGTTAGTTGAGTCCAATAAATATTTTCCATGATACTTACCTTTTGATATGATAACTGTATATAATAAAAATACAAATTTTATACGATAACCACCGCATCAGTTAACCTAATAACCACCACATCAGTTCTCACCTAACTGCATCAATATATTTGGGCCATAAACATTTAATTTACAAAACCTATTAAAATTGGGCCATGGACTTTGATTTACATAATTCATTTATAATTGGTATACAAATTATTATGTGTAATAATAATGTAATTATAATTATATGCGAAATTAAATCATGTTTAATTTTTATTTTTATTTTATTTATTTAATCTATCTATTTAATTACTATTTTTTTACTAAACAAAACGGTAACAATATTTTGTTATTTTTTAACAAAATAACAATTTGAAAATAAAGTACCATATTAACGTGTTAAAGGCTATGACACAAATGTATAATTTAACAATATAATAAATTCAATACAATTATACAAATACTTTACTAATCATTTTTTTAAATTACGCAAATATGTTTGTTGATAAAAACACAAGTATGATTACAAAAATACATATATATTGCAAGGAAAGAAATAAATATATAAATTTAATTTTAAATAATATATACAAAACAAATAAGATACCCGCCCTCCGAGGGCGGGTCACTCTCTAGTTGTCATTAAAAAGGGAAAAAAATATTAATAGGCAAACACACAACATACCTAATCCATGTATGTAATCATGTTCTTGGCAAGACTAATGTTAACCTTGTTTTAACTGAGTAAATCAAACAAGTTACAATCTTGTTTAACTGAGTAAACTGAGGGTCTGACTGGTGACTATTCGGGAAACAAGAGGAACAAACAGAAAAAGAATATACGGGAAAAAAATAGCAGGAATGAAAAGGAATGGTTGTTCCTTCTCAAATTTAACAAGGAATAATTTTATCCTTTAATTCTCTACAAAAACAGGAACGAGAGGGAATTAGAAGGAATTATTATTCCTTGCGAATGGTGATTTTTTATAGGAACGTTAGGGAATGCATTATTCCCCATCATTCCCCGGTCACCATTCATACACTGAATCTAAAACTAAATACAGTAGTTGCCAAAAAAAAAAAAANGACCAGACGTTAGAGTAAGAATTCATTAGAATTCCACTGCTGAGATGACTCCACAACTGCGATGAAAATGCACACTCAAAGAATAAATGATTACGGGTTTCTGCAGCAGCCTTACATAACACGCATATAGTATCAGCTCCCCTGCACCACTTTGATACCCTGTCCATAGTAGAGAGCCTGTCCAGCATAGCTAACCAAGATACAAATGCAAACTTCGGAGTAGCCATAGAAAACCAAATCCCCCGCGCCCAATTGAACTGCTCGTTGGACCCTCTTATCATTCGCCCAGTCTCATTTGTTGAGAACGTTTCTTTAAACCCAGAACTTCCTTTCCAGAGACTAACATCATCTCTCTGAATGCAAACTCTAGCAGAATCCAACTCAGTTTCAACTTCCTTTAAAATACCAGAACGATGGGTACGTCTTCTTCTCATATTAAGAGCAGCTTCAGCAAGAGTAGCATCCCTCCTGATACCCATATCAATGATACCCCTATCACCCAACAAATCCATTAACCCACCCTTTAAGGACCAATTATCATACCAAAAGGAAATGTGACGGCCATTCCCAATCTCAACCTTATAGAAGGACTTTGCTAGAGGCCTGAGCTTAAGCATCTTCCTCCACATCCAAGATCCAATTTGCGTATTAGCTTTAGCTTCCCAGAAACTCTTTTCCTTTAGTAAATTCGTTTTTACCCAACTCCCCCACAGCGAATCACCAGAAAGCATTCTCCATATAAGCTTCAATCCGTAGACAATATTAACCTCTTTCAGAGAGCGCAAACCCAGACCTCCCTCACTCTTTAGCTTACAGATCTCATTCCATGATACCTTAGCACCCGAGGACTTTAACACTGGACCCGACCATAGAAACGAGGCACAGATCTGATCCAACTCTTTAATGCACTTGCTTGGGAGTCTAAACACCGACGCCCAAAAATTAATCATACTGACCAGCACAGATTTGATCAACTGGAGTCGGCCAGCGTAAGACAAATAACGACATGTCCAGGTTCCAACTCTACTTCTCACTCTCTCGATCAAAGGAAGATAATCTGGCCTTCTCATAGCCTGGGTCATTAACAGTAAACCCAAATACCTGACAGGTAATGTACCCTCTGCAAATGGAAAATTAACCAGAATTCTTCTTTTCTCCTCATCATCAACTCCAGCCATATAAACTGTAGATTTCTCAATACTAATTCTCAACCCCGACCACTTTGCAAACTCCCCAAAAACAGACAGAGCACCCTCAATAGATTCTTTCGTACCCTCCACAAAAACCATCAAATCATCCGCAAAGCATAAATGAGTGAGAGATAAAGCTTGGCACCTAGGATGCAGCTTGAATTTCTTCATACTCACTGCCTGGTCTATCTTGAGAGACAATATATTCATGCACAATACAAAGAGATACGGCGAGAGAGAACAACCCTGTCTCAACCCTCTCCTACTTTGGAAGTACCCTACAAGCTCACCATTCACTTGAACAGAGAAAGAAGGGGTNCCAAAAAAAAAAAAAACCAAATACAGTATAACCTCTATTAATACTCTATAAATTAAACAATAACTATAAATTAATTTTTTTCCTATTGGCTTTGCTAAAATGGACCATCTATTTTGGAGAATTAATCCAAAGATGGAGGATCATCAGTTTGCATGGATACTATGGTACATTTAGAAAAATCGGAACAATAAAGTTTTCAGTAACCTTGATATTGATCCCATGGAAACACTTCGATTAGCAGAAGTCGAATCAACACTTTGGGTTGAGACACATGTTAGTAACAACAGGTGTGCACATGAAGTACATGTTAGGCCTAACGTAGGAACCATAGGAAGATGGTGTTTCACAAATGGTTCTTGGAAAGATAACAATCTATTTTCTGGGCAATGTTGGCTTAGTACAATACCAGGTTTGATGGTTTACTAGGAGCAAAAAATGTAAGGGCATGTCTTTTACCGCTTCAGGCAGAGATGGAGACATTAATTTGGGCAATGGAATGCATGAGAAACTTAAGACGGCTTCAGGTTACGTTTACAACGGATTGTTCTCAATTGGTGAAGATGGTTTTAGAACCAAATGAATGACCAGCATTTGAAGCTACCTGAAAGATATTAAGCTGCTGAGAAGAAGTTTCGTCAACTCAGATATTGTTCATGTACCTAGGACGGAGAATACAAGGGCAGATAGTTTGGCACGTAGTGCTCGGCAACAACCGTCTTTCGTCATACACATGAATTCAGAGTTACCATCTTGGTTTACAGGGTCTATATGAGTCTGTAATCTTTTTGCTGTAAAAAAAATTAATATACACTAAAAATCTTTATAAAATAATATAATTTTATAGTTTCAAATTGAGTTTTTGGTTCATTTAGTATATAGATAAATTAATATCTCTATAAATTAATAAAAATGTTTTATAGTTTTGTTGTAGTCCCAACATTATTAATATATTGAGATTTCAGTGTACTTATTGTTCAGTATATAGTAGAACCTCTATAAATTAATAATAGAGGGACTTTAAAATTTTATTAATTTATAGAGATATTAATTTACAAAAATTTCATTTTTTAAATTTTTCTATTTTTTTATTTTTTATTAATAAAATAAAAAATACTTGATTTTACCATATACAAATTATTTAAATTTTAGAAAATTGACTTTCATATTATTTTATTATATTATTTGGTGTATATTGTTATGTTTCATAGAATTGTTATGTGGTTTTCGATATAATTTTACTAAATATTATTAAAATATACTAAAATATTAAGAAAAATAAAAGTATTTTCATTGTGAATATAAAACCAACAATATAATATAATGTTTAGTTTGAACTTATATAAAATATATATAGAGATATATTATTAATTTATGATTTTAATGAGACTATATATTTACATGTGAATTTTAAAAATATTATTATCTTATTATTTTATTGATTGGTGTTATATTTTACATCGGTCCAAGTTGTGACCGACGAAATTTATTAATTTATAGAAATTATTAATTTATCGAGTATTAGTTTATAGAGGTTTTTCTATATTTGTTGCGAGAGATACTATCGGAAATTTATGAGAAATATAGTTGAGATATTAAATGTTCGAGTTTAAGAAACGTGATGTAAATGGGCGGCTGTCAAAAAAGATAGATAGACGTTGGTGACGTGGAAGAAAACGACAAGATAGGTTGCCGAACTGGAACGCAAAATCATACTGCCTTTATTTCCTGAAAATAGATATATGTGTTATGAAATTCAAATAACACAGCCACCGCAATCGTTGAAAATAAAAAGATGTGGGATCTGTTGTAATATTTGCACAGTAAATTTCTTTCTATATATATACGAACGTTTTAGTTCATTGTAAAACACACCTCAACCTTCTCTTCTCTCTATAATAAACTCTTTCTATCAGTGTTAGAAATTCTACGGGTATAAATTTTGCCTTTATTTAAATTCCCGCGATACAATAAAATTCCAGTTCTTTTTATAACACGTTATCAGCACGATCACTCTGCGATTCGGTCAAATTTATTTGTATCATTTATACACTGTTATAATGGTCGGTATACCGCCTCTACTATTATTTATACCATGTTATAATTGCCGGAATACCGCCTATATTATTTACTAGTAATTTAATTTATTTATTGGTCGGCCGAGCCGCCTTATATCCTGTTTATTATTTATTGGTCGGCCGAGCCGCCTTATATTCTGTTTATTATTAATTGGTCGGCCGAGCCGCCGTATAATTTATTTATTACTCTGCATTGATCGGCTGAGCCGTCGCATGATTTGTTGTCATAACATAAATATTTCATTGCCATAATTTTTTACTTTTATGAAATTTTATAGATTTGATTGACCGTTTAATACGATATTTTCAGACTAATTTTTGGTGCACTCGATTTAACCCCAACGGTCACAAANTTTTTTTTTTCTAAAATAAAGATTTATTTCGAAATTTATAGTGATTAACACAAGAAGTTCGAGGACAAAACTATTTATACAGCAGTTCTAAGGAAATAGTTTAACCGGAAACCGGTTTAGTCTGTAGAGAAGTCATGGGCCACGCTTCTTCCACGCAAGCGGTTCTCCAAAGTTTGCGATACAGCTGTGAAATGGACACGCGTCGTAACATGGCTACGTCGATGTGTCTCTTTTTTGTCGTTTTCGCAATGATTTTTATGTAATAAGCTTTCAGATCGCAGGTTTTGTATAGAGGAGCGTGGGGATCAATCAAAGTCAATTTGCTAGGCTTGTTGCTGTACGCGCATAAAAAGAGAGTGGTGAAAGCGGTTCGTCAAAGAGACAAAATCTCGAAACCCAACTAGCAAAGCTATGATAATATTCGCACATTTTGAGTTGAATTTAAATTAAATTAAAAAAAAAAAAGACGATAACGGTTAGGTTCGGGTAAGGACAGTTTTTTTATGTTTAGTCTGACTTTAGAATAGCAGAAGACAGGCTGTATACCACCTCCACAAAGTTTCTATTATATCTGCTTTACATAACCGGTTTTCCGGGTGGAAAAACTAATCAAATTGTCTACGAAACTGTATAAAAAGAAGCAAATTGTCATTAAAAAGGGAAAAAAATATTAATAGACAGACAAACACACAACATACCTAATCCATGTATGTAATCATGTTCTTGGCAAGACTAATGTTAACCTTGTTTTAACAAATAAATCAAACAAGTTACGATCTAGTTTAACTGAATAAACTGAATCTAAAACCAAATACAGTAGTTGCAAAAAAAAAAAAAACAAATACAGTATAACCTCTATTAATACTCTATAAATTAATATACACTAAAAATCTTTATAAAATAATATAATTTTATAATTTCAAATTGAGTTTTTGGTTCAGTTAATATATCGATAAATTAATATCTTTATAAATTAATTTAAAAAATTATAGTTTTGGTTTAGTCCCAACATTATTAATATATAGAGATTTCAATGTACTTATTGTTCAGTATATAGTAGAACTCTATAAATTAATAATGTTGGTACTTTAAAATTTTATTAATTTATAGAGATATTAATTTACAAAAATTTCATTTTTTAAATTTTTTCTATTTTTTAATATTTTTATTAATACAATAAAAAATACTTGATTTTACCATATACAAATTATTTAAATTTTAGAAAATTGACTTTCATATTATTTTATTATCTTATTTGGTGTATATTGTTATGTTTCATAGAATTGTTAAGGTTTTCGATATAATTTTACTAAATATTATTAAAATATACTAAAATATTATGAAAAATAAAAGTATTTTCATTGTAAATATAAAACCAACAATATAATATAATGTTTAGTTTGTATTTATATAAAATATATATAGAGATATATTATTAATTTATGATTTTAATGGAACTATATATTTACATGTGAGTTTTAAAAATATTATTATTTTATTATTTTATTGATTTGTGTCATATTTTACACCAGTTTAAGTTGGGATCGACGAAATTTATTAATAGATGTTTTAGTATATTTGTTGCGAGAGATACTATGGAAATTATGAGAAATATAGTTGAGATATTAAATGTTCGAGTTTAAGAAACGTGATGTAAATGAGCGGCTGTCAAAAGAGATAGATAGACGTTGGTGACGTGGAAGAAAACGACAAGATAGGTTGCCGAACTGGAACGCAAAATCATACTGCCTTTATTTCCTGATAATAGATATATGTGATTTATTCCGCGAAAATAAAGCCAGTACAGAATCTGACGTTTTCTTGATCTGTACGGTACGAGTTTGGTCGGAAAACGTCAGATTCTCTTGTTAAGCCGCACGCTCCCCACCGCCGTTGCACACCTTCTCCCTATCCTTCCTCCAACGTTTATTTTTTTTTTTTTGCCATCTGAAATTTCCATTTATCTTAAAAGTATCACAACAAAAAGATACAACACCATAAGGGTCTAAGCCCAGCATAAAGCCCAAACATATTAAACAGAAAACCCAAAACACAAGAACAATTAAGCTCAAAAAAGAAAACCCGATCGGCGCCATACGTTACCACGCATCGGGAAATTCACTTGGACGTACACGTGTTGAGACCTCGCCATCAAGGGACACGCGTCACTAGGTCACCACATCTTGACTCAAACTACGAGTCATCACCGGAGAAAAACGAAACGAACACGTGTTTCACCGGAATACACCGTAACCACCGCACAAAGAACGGATGAAGAAAAACCAGAGACTACAACATCTCCTCCTTCATCGCTTTAGCACATCATCGGAGAGTTTCATCGCCTATCGAGATCTCATCCGATTATCCTCCAACGTTTATTTAACAATAAATATCCTTTTTAAGTATTGTTTTTAAGTTTTGTTTAAATATAAAACTTTCTTTTTAAGTATTGTGTTTATTGTTTAATAAGTTTATGCTTTCTGTATCAACAAGACGAGATGCTCACAAAACTAATAACAGCAATACTCTTGGCAAACATTTAAGATGGGCAACAACACCCCACAGAAGTTATTTCTTTTATCGTATAAGTAAATTCTTTCTTACTTTTTAAAGACTGTCCTTAGATGAGAATGAACATTTGATTAACATGAAAAGATTTTAAGCATAATGCGATGTAGCTGTACCTTGCCTATTTATAATTAGGCTATTTGTATAGTATTGGTTTACGTTATACTCCCTCCCTTTCAGAATAATNTTTTTACCTTACTATGGTTTTTCCCATTGGGTTTTCCTGGAAAGGTTTTTAACGAGGCAACAAAGACGTTAAGCGGGAGCGGATAGTGTCACCGGCCCCCAAGGGGGAGTGTTATGAAAGTCAAATAACACAGCCACCGCAATTGTTGAAAATATAAAGATGTGGGGCCCGCTGCACTATTTGCACAGTAAATTTCTTTCTATATATACGAACGTTTTCGTTCATTGTAAAACACACCTCAACCTTCTCTTCTCTCTATAATAAACTCTTTCTATCAGTGTTAAAAATTTTACGGGTATAAATTTTGCCCTTATTTAAATTCCGGCGATACAATAAAATTCCAGTTCTTTTTATAACAATATGTGATTTATTCCGCGAAAATAAAGTCAGTACAGAAGCTGACGTTTTCTTGATCTGTACGGTACGAGTTTGGTCGGAAAACGTCAGATTCTCTTGTTAAGCAGCACGCTCCCCACCGCCGTTGCACACTTTCTCCCTATCCTTCCTCCAACGTTTATTTAACAATAAACTTTCTTTTTAAGTTTTGTTTGAATATAAAACTTTTTTTTTTGATGAAATAAAACTTTCTTTTTAAGTATTGTGTTTATTGTTTAATAAGTTTATGCTTTCTGTATCAAAAAGACGAGATGCTCACAAAACTAATAACAGCAATACTCTTGGCAAACATTTAAGATGGGCAACAACACCCCACAGAAGTTATTTCTTTTATCATATAAGTAAATTCTTACTTTTTAAGACTGTCCTTAGATGAGAATGGACATTTGATTAACATGAAAAGATTTTAAGCATAATGCGATGTAGCTGTACCTTGCCTATTTATAATTACGCTATTTGTATAGTATTGGTTTATGTTATACTCTCTCCCTTTCAAAATAGTGTACTAAATTTTACGCAGACAAACCAATTGACGATGGTAGTAGAAAAACAGAGGCGTGACAATGAACATTGAAACACAACTAAAGGACTCCCCCAAGTAGTTGCTTGATGCACAAGTAACGTAACTCAAGGTTATGGATGTATAACTGAAACCAAGCTGTTGACTAGGAAAAGCTTCTTTTCTCAGCATACAAACTCCACAATGCAAGACATGTAGACAAAATATTGCGAAGATCACCAATGTGCTCGAATACACTTGAAGATGACTCATAATGGTTCCACTTGCGCGCAACCCTTGTTTCTTTTCCATAACCCGTCATTTTCGTCTGTAGAAAACACAAAGGTTCATTATGAAAAATGATCCAAATAAGCTCGTCCCTTTTTTAAACAGTTGCACAGTGCCACACAACAACATATATCGGCCTTGGCTGGAAACATATACTCCCAGTGGTGGACCCATGATTTTTTTTAATCGGTGTTAATGCATAGCTAAAATTCTGAATATTAATTTTTTTTTTATAAAATATAACAATGTTCTACAAAATCATTGTACGATCTTGTATATCACGAAATATTTTCATTATAATTTTGTTTGTAATAGTTGGACCATTTCATTTAACTAGAATTTCTATTATTTCTCATACGATTAACTTACTTCATTATTCTTCACTAAAGACAAATTAGTCATAAAAAATGATACTAACCTAATTCTCTACATATACATTTACTATATACATATTATTCCATCATAATTATTTTGTGTTATTATTAAATAATGTCCACCCTATATTTATAATGGTTACTTGTGATTTATTTAATAGTAAATATCTTTGGAGACTATAAACATAATACAATATCCATTGTAAAAAAAAATTGCATCTTTTACAGAGATCAACCATTATTTTATACCAACCTTATTAACTAAACTGATCTCATTAACCATGTTATATATATGAACACTTCAGCATTATCTTTCACAAACTAAAGGATGTTTGTCACAACTTAATATTCCAAATTGGTTGTATTATTTAATACCTAACTAGTTCTTATACGAATCCATATATATGATTATGGTCTACATAAAACCGGTTCAATCTTTCCATCTGCTATATTTTCAGAAAATTGCTATTTATCTTTGGTTCTGTTAAATATTTAGTCTAACTAATTATAAATCGGTTAGTGATAACTTCTAAAAACTTTGAAAACACATAGTTATGTATTAACACTATATCGATACTTTAAAATAGGTTAGCAGTAGAATTGTGTTTTAGAACAAAATTTACTTATTTTAAAACATAATATTATTTTGAAAATAGTTTTGATACTATGTGTTATATTAAACATAGTTATATATATATATATATATATATTTTAAATAAATAATTATATACATAATTTATACTTTTGGTTAGCTAAATTATTTATCAACCAAATAAAAATATTCAGGTAATTCAAGTTTTCGGGTTATCCGGTTTATAAAAAGAATTTTTATGATATTTGGTTATTTAAAATTGAATGTAATTAATATTTTTAAATATATAATTTTTATTTGGAAATTAAGGTACTCATTTGGTTTTCGGTTTGGTTTCAATTTTTCAGTCATAGATATATGGTTTGCTCTATTATTTATGCAATTCAGTTCAATTTTGGTTTTTCAGCTTAGTACGGATTGGTCTGTGTTTTTGGATAAATGTGCTCAAACTTATACATTATCTTATATAGAAATTTGTTTAAAATATATTTAATTACAAAAACAAACCCGCGCTTGAAAAGCGCGGGTCAAAATCTAGTACTGATTATTTATGCTGGAGTGGACTTTTAATATTTTCCATACAAAAGGATTGGGCTTACATTAATCAGATGTCAAATGTCAAATTTAAGGGGGTTCATTTTCATAAAAACACATAACCATAACTGATTTTTTAAATTACGGGTGTGTCAAGTGACACCCTATTGGTCCATGTACATCCGCCTCTGTATACTCCCAATGTGGATAGCACACAGCTCCGCTTCTGTACATATAAGCACCTTCACGAGACTTATACTAGACATAAAATGTTGAAATGAACAATACTGTAGTCGCCGTAAGAGCAATGGTGAGAGACGCGAAATCACCATGCATGAGCCATATAGGTCTAACAAACTGTGACACCTCGGTAGTAAGAATGTCTGGCTCATCACCGGATGATTTCAGTGTTATCAGACACATGAATCTTAGCCACTCTTGATAAGGACGCCAATGCAATCCAACGACATACACGATCGAACTCTCTTAGAACAGTTCTAAACTGATATGAGCCTGTCGCCTAGCCTGAGCTCGAGTAACCGGAGCCGTAGCTTGTAAGTAAGAAACAAAGAACTTGTTTGCAAAAGCTTCCTTTAACCCTAGTCTCTCTTGAGAATAAGGTTAATGCTGAAGATAGTTCTTATTGATAATTAGATCTCTATTTATATAGGGTTATACAAATCATAACCCTATGAATATTAGGAAAACTACTTAAAGTATCTTAAAAGGAAAAATACCAAAACTCTATTCTTAATGCTTTAAGGAAATATTACTTTTGAATCTTCTTTCTTTTGTATGTGATACCATAGCGTGTATCATTACTCCTCTCCTCGACAAGGAGCTTTTCCTCAAGCTCTATTTCTGGAAATGCTTCTGTTAACTTCTGGGCATCTTCCCAAGTAGCAGTCTCTGTTTCCTCATCAGTCCACTTCACCAGAACCTGACGAACTTCACCATGAGTACGGGCTCGAAGAAACTTCACTGGTTTAGCTGGTAACACTCGTCCTTGTAAAACCGGTGGTAACACATGACTTGCGTCGGGCTTGTCTCCTTTGTGCGGTTTCAGTAGTGAGATGTGGAAAACGTCATGGATTTGAGCACGATCTGGAAGACGAAGACGGTAGGAAACTGTTCCCACGCGAGCTAGTACTTCAAATGGTCCATAAAACTTTGGGGAAAGCTTTGTGAAAGCTTTCTTAGGAATAGTGATCTGTCTGTACGGATGTAACTTCAACAAAACCCATTCCCCTATGCCAAACTCGACTGAGCGATGATGTTTATCATAGGATGCTTTCATTCTGTTCTGAGCGTTTAGTAAACGTTCTCTTGCTGATGCTAAAAACTCATCTCTCTCTTCCAATGCAACATCAACAGCTTCTACTTTCGAACTTCCAGTAGTATAGTCTAAAAGACGAGGTGGCTCTCTTCCATAAACCATCCTAAATGGCGTATCCTTTAGACTAGTGTGATAGGATGTGTTATAGCAATACTCAATCCAAGGAAGCCATGTAAGCCATTTTCGTGGTTCATCCCCCGTGACACACCGAAGATACATCTCTAGAGTCCGATTGACCACCTCAGTCTGACCATCGGATTGTAGCCGATAGGCTGTTGTAAAACACAAGTTGGTACCCATAAGTCGAAAGAGGCCCCGCCAGAAAATGCTGCGAAAACCTTATCTCTGTCTGATACAATTGTCTCTGGGATACCATGCAATCAGACAATGTCTCGAAAAAAAATCTTGGACCACAGAGACAGCAGTATAAGGATGACTTATAGCGATATAATGCACATACTTTGAGAAGCGATCAACCACCACTAAGATGACTGTTTTCCCTGAAACTTTTGGCAATGCCTCGACGAAATCCATCGAGATATCAGCCCATATCTTCGTTGGAACCGATAGTGGCTGCATCAATCCCGCGGGCTGCAGCGTTTCCCATTTATTCTTCTGACATATCTGACAAGTGCTCACAAATTCTTGAACACTTTTCTTCCAACCTCTCCAATAAAAATTCCGACGGATCCGTTCCATAGTTTTTTGGCTACCCTCATGGCCAGAATTATGAAAACCAGTCATAACATCTCGGACTAAATCTGAATTTGAATCCATATAAACTACCCCTTTGCGAAAAATAAGACCATCCTTTGCTTCCCATATCTCTGATTCCTCGCCCCGAATGATTTTATCTCTGAGTTCGCCTATCTTATCGTCGTTCTGAATTTCTCTGCGAACTCGAGCCAAAATACCATCCTCAGAAACATTGATGGCATGTAATTCCTTATCCTCATCTGAATNTTCCTGTGGAGCCGCCTGCCCTGGTACACTCGGCATCCGGTTCCCTTGGATGTAGTCTATACCCTTTGCAGTGTATTACGGCCCCTTCCCGCCAAGACTCGGCGTGACTCAATCTTACCGGCGCCTCTATTCTTAACCTGCCGTTTTTGAACGCTACGGCCGCCGCGTTTTCCCATACTCCCCACCAGTCCCTCGGTGGTTCGTATTCCATTTCTATTCATTTCCCATACTCCCCACCAGTTCCTCGGTGGTTCGTATTTCAATCATTTAACTTTTCCTTTTTCTTTTATTTCCTTTTTCCTTAAACCCTTAGACTCTTTCTTACTTTCCTTTTTAGACGCCACCCGTTCTCGGTGTCACACTCAATCCATTTAACAATCATTCATAGATATCCTATCATTCATCTAACCAGACCGGTTAACATTTCTCTTATGATCCTACGTTCATTTCTTTCTAACCATCCTAGCTCTCAATCACAAACCACAGAACTTCAACCAATCAAACAATCAGTCAATCATCAATCATCATTAAACCCGTCCGTGTAAAGTTCTTAATCAGTATGAGAGTCCTGATGCAATATGATTTATCATCCTAACAACAAACAGGATCTAATCAATCCTAGCAACCCATTCCACAATATAAAAGAGCATGAAAGAGATCTGGGTAGAACACCTCACCTTAGCCTAGATCTGGATCTTGATCTGAAAATAGGGGGTAAGAGAAACGGGATCTGAGATCTACGACACCACGTGGCCACCACCACCACTCGTGGCTGCTAACGGCAAGGAGAGAGAGAGAGTCGGTCGGGAGAGAGATCATGAGGAGAGAGAGAGAGGAGAGAGACGCGACGAGGAGGGAGAAAAGAAAGAGAGGCAGCGCAGGGAGAGAGAAAGATCTTCGACGGCTAGGGCTTCCGGTTTCCGGGATTTCTCTGCAGAGCTTCGCTTCAAAGTTTCTGATGGGAGACTAAGGGGTGGAGGCTTTGTATTTATTGGAAAAGGCAAGGAAACCCTAGGGTTTTAATCTTAATGGGCTGCAGAGCGGACATTTCCTTTTAAACCACAAAAACTTTTTGGGTTTGAGTTTTTGGACCCATTTTCTCTCCTTACACAAAGGCAGACAAGTAAGAGGCTTTGGCTGTTGCGGACACATCAAGTGGAGGCAAAGTTGGAATCAGCGTTATAGACACAACCTTGGTCTGTTTTGCGACACCAAGTACTGTTGCAGCCGTCAGTGTTAGAACCAAAGCCAACACTCTCATCGTTAACTCAAGCCCTTTTCTCGAACCACTCTCCTTCTTTCCCTTTTCTATCTCCATCCCATTCAGATTGTTCTTGCGCTCGTGTTCCATTGCGTCTCACTTTGTGTAAAGAGAAGAGAGAAAGAGAGAGAGGAGTAACAAATGGTGGTCTTTTCCCAACTTCTCAAGCCCTCGAGGTGAGTAGAGAGATGTGAATTATATACTACCCTGCCATATTGGAATACACTTAACACACATCAAGTGTGTAAAGCAATAATGATGTCTACGTGGCTTTGAGTTTATGTGGCGCGAGAGAGATACTTAAGCTTACGAAAGAAAATAAGTTATATAGATAGGTACAGAAATATAAAGTGTGAACACATTGTGTATAAGACAAAAACATAACGGTAAATTACATTTTCATCGAAAACTGGGGGAAAGGGACAAAGTTGTGGAGTTTTCTTGACTTGGGATGTTCATTGCAAGTGTCAAATAAGGCAACATAGGTATGTGCAAATCGATAAGCATCCGACTAAGTTTGAGATCAATCTCAGTAGTTTGGATATGTAATATCGCACAATCATATACGGGCTTGTGATTAGGTATGGGATATACATTTTATTATTTTTTGAGAAATTTAAATACCTATAAATTGAGTAAGTCTTGTAGTCTCTTTTTCGAGCAGTATAATAGGAATATAATAGGAAAATCCTGAATATGACAGTAAAGACTCGGTTGATAGCTAATAACAAAATTATGGTGTTGGCTTGTTAATTCTCGATTATTTTAAGGCTATTGGACTAATTTTCCTTAATAAAATCTTACGAGTCATTCCCTTTGTTCGAAAACTCGCTAGGCGTAACGCGTGCGGATGACCAACGCCTAGCGATTTATCGAAAAATCGGAAATAAACTTGAGAGTAATCGGAGATTTTTTTATATTGTTATAGTACTCACTAGTACATATCTTCATTTGTGGATTCCAAATATTATTAAAACTTGGGTCAATTATTTTGTTTAAACCTTTTGGACCTACTAAAATGTGGTTCAACTCGTGAAGTGTTTATAGTTTTTTATTATTTACTTTGTTTTAATAAATATAAAAAGATATGTATGTCTTCATCTTCTTCATCCTTTATTTGGTTCTGAGATCAAACGTTTGGCCATCCATGGTTCTTTCTTTATTTTTTTTGTTTTCACTTGATTTTCTTAATTTGTACACTATAATTACATCAGATCTATAAATAGAAATATTTTCAGAGATTTTTGAGCTTTCCGGAAACAAAATTATGCGTCGGTAGTTTTAAAAAAAAAACATTACGCGGCCGTGTAACCTTATACCACGTTCTGGGCGGTCAAAACGCGGGTTAGCGTGGAATGCATCCGAACTGGCCAAACTCGCCACGGTGACCTAACGCTTCACGATTTTGCGGACGATTACTCGGCAACTCGGCCGCTTTTTAGAACATGGGTCATTCCATTACTAATTTACTTAATCCGATATAGCTCAAATAAGTACATATATAGTGAAAGCTCCTTTGTTAAAAAATAAGAAGAAAGTGCTTATACTTATAGAAACTATATCCCTATCATACTATTAAAAGGAAAGGAATCCTAAAAAATCTACTAAAAACAAGTCATAGTTGGACCATTTCATTTAACTAGAATTCCTATTATTTTTCATACTACTAACTTCATTATTCTTCGTTAAAGGCAAATTAGTCATAAAAAATGGTACTAACCTAATTCTCTACATATTCATTTACTATATACACATTATTCCATCATAGTTATTTTGTGTTATTATTAAATAATGTCCACCCTATATTTGTATATATGGTTACTTGTGATTTATTTAATAGTAAATACCTTCGGTGATTATAAACATAATACAATATACATTGTAAAAAAAATTGCATCTTTTACAGAGATCAACTATTATTTTATACCTACCTTATTAACTAAACTGATTTCATTAACCATGTTATATATATGAACACTTCAACATTATCAATCACAAACTAAACGATGTTTGTCACAACTTAATATTCCAATTTGGTTGTATTATTTAATACCAAACCAGTTCCTATACGAATCTATAGATATGATTATGGTCTATACATAAAACCGGTTCAATCTTTCCATCTGCTATATTTTCAGAAAATGGCTATTTATCTTCGGTTCTGTTAAATATTTAGTCTAACTAATTATAAATTGGTTAGTGATAACTTCTAAAAACTTTGAAAACACATTGTTATTTATTAACACTATATCGATACTTTAAAATAGGTTAGCAGTAGAATTGTGTTTTAGAACAAAATCTACTTATTTTAAAACATAATATTATTTTGAAAATAGTTTTGATACTATGTGTTATATTAAACATAATTATATATAGATTTTAAATAAATAATTATATACATAATTTATACTTTTGGTTAACTAAATTATTTATCAACCAAATAAAAATATTCGGGTAATTCAAGTTTTCGGGTTATCCGGTTTATAAATAGTAGTTTTAGGATATTTGGTTATTTAAAATTGAATGTAATTAATATTTTAAAATATATAATTTTTATTCGAAAATTCAGGTACTCATTTGGTTCTCGGTTCGGTTTCAATTTTTCAGTCATAGATATATGGTTTGCTCTATTATTTATGCAATTCACTTTAATTTTGGTTTTTCAGTTTAGTACGGTTTGGTCCGTGTTTTTGGATAAATGTGCTCAAACTTATACATTATCTTATATAGAAATTTGTTTAAAATATATTTAATTACAAAAACAAACTCGCGTTTTTCAAGCGTGAGTCAAAATCTAGTATGTATTAAAATGACAGATCCACTCTTATTCAAACAAGTATTTAAAAACACTTTAAAATCTAGTGTTATTGAACTTGTCATTTTATAAAACACATTTAAATCCACTGTTATTGAACAAAATTTAAATTGAAGATTTTAGAGTGATTTAAATATTTTAGGGTGTTTGATAATGATTTCTTTGTTATAAAAACAAAATCAAAATCCCATGATTTTAGATGAGATTCTAGAGTTGTTTAACAAAAATCACACAAATTTCTAATATTCACCTAAAATCATGTAAAAACTCACTAAAATCAAATCATTTTAAATTTCAGATTTAATACATCCCCCGCAATGTTTCCATTCACCATCGACCAAATTGTAATGAAATGATTTGTCTTAATAATTTTTTTTTTTCAATTATTATCTAGATTTGATTTGATTTTCATGCATTTAAAAATTATAATATGAAACCATTGGGTTGACATCAAAACGGTCTAAAATTCATATAACATAAAACCAAACAAATAATAATAGTTTTTGGTTACAATTGAAAAATCTAAAAACTTCAAGCATTTTAACTGAGTAAACAAAATAAATATTAATTTAAAATGATAGTTATATTTTAATAGATTAAAAATAAAATAAAACTAAACTAAAACAGAACCGATATTCAAATTAAACGGACATAATATCTTTTTACGTAAGAAAGCAGGGAAAAGGTGCTGATCTAAATAAATGAAAAAAAGAGAGAAAGTAGCGTGAAAAAAGAGCATTGAAGGGATTTAGACACTTGATTCAATCAGGCAGTTGGCAAGTGTGGACACTGACAGCTCGTCTTTGGAACTATAATTTATATATAAAGTGGAAAAAGAAAACAATTCTAAATAAATAATTATATATTAGATCCACTTCAGAAGAAGACTCAGAGCCAAAGTTATCTGTCAATTTATCATAAACCATACGGTTATGTATACAGCAAGTCGTATACGTTACGATATATAAATCGACACGTACTCGTTCATACGAAAGTTGTGAACAATCGTGATAGATTTTCCAACATGGCTTCATATATTTACACCAAATTTTCAAAAAAAAAAGAAAAAAAAAATATANTCCCATTTATTCTTCTGACATATCTGACAAGTGCTCACAAATTCTTGAACACTTTTCTTCCAACCTCTCCAATAAAAATCCCGACGGATCCGTTCCGTAGTTTTTTGGCTACCCTCATGGCCAAAATTATGAAAACCAGTCATAACATCTCAGACTAAATCTGAATTTTAATCCATACAAACTACTCCTTTGCGAAAAATAAGACCATCCTTTGCTTCCCATATCTCTGATTCCTCGCCCCGAATGATTTTATCTCTGAGTTCGCCTATCTTATCGTCGTTCTGAATTTCTCTGCGAACTCGAGCCAAAATACCATCCTCAGAAACATTGATGGCATGTAATTCCTTATCCTCATCTGAATCGTTCTCATGACATCTAGACAAAGCACCAGCAACCTTATTTGTCATCCCGGAACGATACTCGACTGAGAAATCAAACCCAAGTAGCTTACTGATCCAGTGTACTTGTGGAGATGTCGAGAGACGTTGTTCCAATAAATACTTAAGGCTGTAGTGATCTGTACGTATGAGAAAACGTCTTCCCCACAAATACGGTCTCCAATGAATCATTGCTTTAGCTAACCCAATCAATTCTCGTTCGTATGCAGCCAGCTTGACATGGCGAGCTGCTAACGTGCGGCTGAAGAAAGCGATGGGGTGACCTTCCTGCTGGAGAACCGCAACAATCCCACTTCCTGAAGCGTCACATTCTACAACAAATTCTTTGGTGAAGTCTGGGAGCGCCAATACTGGAGATTCAGAGAGTGCCTCATGATGCTGGTTGAGGCCATTTAGTAATAGCTTCAAATTTTTTTGATCAACTTGTACACCCTTCTCTGAGATAATATGTCCCAAATAGCCCACTTCCTGCGTTCCAAAAGAACACTTGACCCTTTTTAACAGCAACTGATGTGTTCGTAACACCTCTAACACACACTCAACGTGTCGTACATGATCCGTCCACGTCTTACTATAGATCAAGATGTCATCAAAGAATACTAAGACAAACTTGCGAAGAACCTCAGTAAACACCGAATTCATTAGGCTTTGAAAGTTGGATGGGACATTGACAAGACCAAACGGCATTACCAAGAATTTGTAGTGACCATGATGGGTGCAAAAAGCTGTTTTCTCAATGTCAGCTTCGAACATGCGAACCTGATGATACCCTGATGTTAAGTCGAGTTTTGTAAAAAATCGAGCTCCATGTAATTCATCAAGTAATTCATCGACGACCGGAATCGGAAACTTGTCTTTCACTGTAATTTTGTTGATATCTCTATAATCAATGCAAAATCTCCAAGTGTTATCAGCTTTCTTCACCAACAATACCGGAGAGGAGAACGGAGAACTACTCGGACGAATGACCCCGTTGCGAAGCATCTCTGTACACTGCCTTTCTATTTCATCTTTAAGGAGGTGAGGGTAGCGGTACGGACATACTGCTACTGGATTGGATCCTTGAAGTAATCTGATCCGGTGATCGCATTCTCGTTTAGGGGGCAGGCCGACGGGTTTTGAAAAGACCATACTGAACTTGTTGATTATGTTATCGAGCAAGTCCGATGTTGGCACTTGAGCCAAGGCCCAGATGCTTTGTTTTGGCGCATGTGCTATGGGTGATATAGCAAACCCCGGTGTGGTGAACACATCTTCTTCATCAGAGAACCAGTTGTCCAATGCCTCACCATCACACTCTAGTGCATGAAGGGATACTTGTGGTTTCCCACGTGCTTTGGATTCACCGTGCCATACCACCGGTGTAGAGCTGTGATGGAACTCAATAGTCTTATTCAGTCCATCCCAGATCACTCTCCCTAAAGCATTCAACCATCTGATCCCGAGAACCACATAAAAACCTTTTAACGGAATCGCAAAACAGCCGGCTTTGAATTGGTGCCCTTGTACAGACATTACCATTCCTTGGCAAAACCCCTGAATCGGACATTTTCCACCATTAGGAAGAGCAACAAACCAACTGAATTTCCGGTGTATCGGAATTCCCATATCCTCAACCAAACTACTCTTGATAAAGTTGTGCGTGCTCCCCGTATCTAGTAACACCCATCTTGTTCCTGTGGCAAAATTAGCTTGCACTTGGAAGGTTTCCTCGGTTTGTTCCCCATTCATGGCATTGAGTGAGATTTCTAACTCATCTTCTTCAATCCACTCATCTTCCTGGTTGTCTCCCTCCGCGACTGGCATGATATAGAAAAGAACAGGACTACACACATGACCATGTACGTATAATTCGTCACAATTAAAACATAGTCCTTTTGCTCTTCTGTCCGCCATCTCTGCCAGTGTCCGCCATCTCTGCCGGTGTTATTTTTTTCCAAAACTTCTTCTGTGGCGTTGGCTTTTTCACTCCTGGCTTCGTGGTCTTTGCTTTCCCTCCATGATTTTCCNCTTTGTTTTGGCGCATGTGCTATGGGTGATATAGCAAACCCCGGTGTGGTGAACACATCTTCTTCATCAGAGAACCAGTTGTCCAATGCCTCACCATCACACTCTAGTGCATGAAGGGATACTTGTGGTTTCCCACGTGCTTTGGATTCACCGTGCCATACCACCGGTGTAGAGCTGTGATGGAACTCAATAGTCTTATTCAGTCCATCCCAGATCACTCTCCCTAAAGCATTCAACCATCTGATCCCGAGAACCACATAAAAACCTTTTAACGGAATCGCAAAACAGCCGGCTTTGAATTGGTGCCCTTGTACAGACATTACCATTCCTTGGCAAAACCCCTGAATCGGACATTTTCCACCATTAGGAAGAGCAACAAACCAACTGAATTTCCGGTGTATCGGAATTCCCATATCCTCAACCAAACTACTCTTGATAAAGTTGTGCGTGCTCCCCGTATCTAGTAACACCCATCTTGTTCCTGTGGCAAAATTAGCTTGCACTTGGAAGGTTTCCTCGGTTTGTTCCCCATTCATGGCATTGAGTGAGATTTCTAACTCATCTTCTTCAATCCACTCATCTTCCTGGTTGTCTCCCTCCGCGACTGGCATGATATAGAAAAGAACAGGACTACACACATGACCATGTACGTATAATTCGTCACAATTAAAACATAGTCCTTTTGCTCTTCTGTCCGCCATCTCTGCCAGTGTCCGCCATCTCTGCCGGTGTTATTTTTTTCCAAAACTTCTTCTGTGGCGTTGGCTTTTTCACTCCTGGCTTCGTGGTCTTTGCTTTCCCTCCATGATTTTCCTGTCTGTAACAAAAAAGAGTTATATATATATATATATATGCATGAAAGTTATCATCTAACTAATAGTTTCTTGTATCTTTAAGTTGAGCAAAATCATTGTAGTTGAAATCAAATGTTTTTTCACAGAGTATTTGAGGTAATTGTTTCACACATATACAGTTGTTGTTCTCTCAATCACTCTTATCTAAAATTTATGATCGGAGACTTTATAGTTCTTACTGCAATCTTGCACATTATAAATAGAAGATGTCGATAATAATTTCTACACATAGTTCATCTCCAAGCTTTTCAAGAAGAGAATGATGCACACAACCTTGATTGTATTTTCCTATATAATAAAAAATCAATTTGAATAAAAAGTTTAAAAGATTTTTTTTTAAATTACGTTTATTAAGTATGAGATATTCCTTCCTGTAAGTTCATTATTCTTTTTTCAAATTTCTTATCTTTTAATATTTTAACTGATTTAGTGTTAAATAACCTTCTGAATTCATTGTTTCCTTGATAATGCATGATAGCAAATTAAATAACAATTTCATTTAGAAAATAGTAAAAAAAATTTTCAAACATAGTCTTATTGTAAGAAGTGTCTAGTTAACCTTTTGACTAAACCCTGATGACAATCAAAATCATAACAATTGTTCAAGTATTTAAAATTATTATCTAACTCACATAACCATAATAAACCGTTTATACTGCATTGATCAATCGTTACTGACGTAACATAATAAATTGATGTTGACATTGACTTACTATGACAAAATAACCAATTTTATATCGACTATAAGAACTAACACACATAATTGTGTCAATAACTTACGCACAACAACATCATATTTTATGATAATTATAAAGTTATATAAAAAAAAGTGCACCTAATGTTTTTCTTATATGAGAGAGTTCTGATTTTAATCAATTATGTTTGGTGACAAAATATAGGAGAGTTTTATCTTATATATAGATGTGAATTATTCTAATCCCTTCAGTTACAAAAAAAGAAAAGAATATTGTAATCCTTTTTGGATTATGATTTCTTAAACATCAAATTTACTATTTAAATAAGAAAGTTTATTATTATATGGAAATATTTGAAATACTTGTTTTACATTTTTTGTTTAGATTTGAAGAAAAAAAGAAAACTACAATTAAACAGTGTTTAAAAAATTTATTTTGTAGAAGATTTTATAAAAGGATAATTACTATCAAACAAATTTTTACAATTATATTTTCTTTATGATTTTAGAAAACAAAAATTATTATTAAGTAAATTACTATACATTTTTTTAAGAATTGTAAAAAAGAAAAAAAATCAGAAAATGGAAATTATTGTCAACTAAAAACTATCAAATTATGTTTTGCTATTATCTTTGCTTAGGATTTTAAAAAGGAAAATTACTATTAATAATTTTTGTGTTATTACCTTATTATATTTATATGATTAATTATGATATATTAAGCAATTATGTTTGGTCACAAAATATAGGAGAGTTTAATCTTATATATAGATGTGAATAATTGTAATCCTTTCAGTTACAAAAAAATAATGTAATCTTTTTTGGATTATGATTTCTTAAACATAAATTTAGTATTTAAATAATAGAGTCTACTATTATATGAAAATATTTGAAATACTTATTTTACATTTTTTTAGATTTGAAAAAAAAATGAAAACTACAATTAAACACTTTTTAACCAATTTCATTTTGTAGAAAATTTTATAAAGGGATAATTACTATCAAACAAATTTTCAAATTTATATTTTTTTATTTTAGAAAACGAAAATTAGTATTAAGTAAATTATTATACATATTTTTTTTGGAATTGTAAAAAGGAAAAAAAATATAAAAATGAAATTATTGTCAACTAAAAAAACTATCAAATAATCTTTTGATGTTATCTTTATTTAGTATTTTAAAAAACGATTTTACAAAACGAAAAATTACTGTTAAGTAAATTATTATACATATTTTTTGTTTAGGAATTGTAAAAAGGAAAAAAAAATTAGAAAAAGGAAATTATTGTCAAGTAAAAACCATCAAATAATCTTTTGCTATTATTATCTTTATTTAGTATTTAAAAAGGAAAACTACGATTAAATAATTCTTTTGTGTTATTATCTTATTATATTTATATTATTAAATATGATAAATTTTAACACATGTCATCATCTTAAATTTTTAATTGTTATGTGTCATCTTCATCTTAATTAACAACTTTGAAGAATTAAACTTTATATAATAAGATTAGATCTTTTTTTATATAGGGTTATACAAATCATAACCCTACGAATATTTGAAAAACTGCTTAAAGTATCTTAAAAGGAAAAATACTAAAACTCTATTCTTAATGCTTTAAGGAAATATTACTTTTGAATCTTCTTTCTTTTGTATGTGATACCATAGCGTGTATCATAAACATGTAAGAATGGAAGATAAACTATGATCTAATATTTGATATACAAACTCAGACTCCTCCACATCCCACGTGACAATGATCCCACAAGAGAAAAATGGATGAACCTTGCACTTAGGAAAAGCGATCTGACAAAAATATTTGTTTTCCTGCTGTAGACTCCACTTCCAACAAGTCCACTATTGCCCCAACAAGAAGTATCACACGGCTGAAGATCAAACTCCATACGAAGCAAAGCTCACTCTTTTTTCTCCTAGTATTAAAAAGACCAAGATAATCCTTTCCTGCCCAAGTGATAGACTCCATCCCGTACGTCAATGAAATTTTTTTCAAATCTATGCTTCGATTCACTTGAAGCGGTGAAACAAACGATCAATCTACATGGAGAGAAAGTCAGATCCCATACCAACAAAAATCATAAATTATCAAAGAAAAATCTCCATTCGTTACTCCTTTCATTGTGGATCACATCTGTGTCTTGTTGCCATGCTTTTCGAAAAACCAAATTGCTCACGTCACCGTAATTCCATGAAAACCAGAAATACTTTTTTTTTATATGCGGCATAGACACACATCACCGGTAACATATTATTTGCCCACCCCTTCGTGCTGACGTGGCTTAACGAAGAAAGAGCATACCCAACTTTATTATTATAGATTTTATGATATTTTGTTCTTTTGAAAACTGAATTCTCAATTTTTTTAATATTTGACTAAACAAAATAAAGTAATACTATATTTAAAAATTGTTTTACATAATATATATACTATATATTTTAGTTTTAGTTTTTATTTTCACCACAAAGAAACAACAACATTGTAATTAATTAATTTAAATTGATTTTAAATACAGTGATGAAATGTGTAAATAAAAACAAAATACAAAACTGAAGTATTTAATTTATTATAAATACATTGGCTAAATGTGTAAATAAAAATAAATATTTAATCTACTACATGTGTCTCCAAACAATTCTCATTTATTATGTTATCCATGTTTCCAAACAATGTCAAAATTATATTAATTTTAATAATATAGATAGATACACGTTTTGGCATTATTTTATTTGGTGGTAAAAACGTGCCTACTTTTGTGAACAAAACAGTTCGGAAAACCAACTTATAGTGCAATGCTATTTATTACGAGGACCAAGTACATTATATATTTGGAAATAATGTGGGTGATGTGTATGATGAGCATCAGAGAAATTTATATTATGATATGGTTACAAATGTAATTTATGAAACTGTAATTTCTGATAATAGCAGGGAAGAACTTAACATGCAAAACAGTTTTATAATACGCTGCAAAAAAACCATCTAAGAAACATGTAGGGCAGGGCATTATAGATTGTCATTGGCATCCTTCTCGACATCCATCGATCAATCCAATATATAAAATAGAAATCAATACAAAAACCAAAGGAGTTCCAAGAAGATTCTGAAGGAATTCTTTTATATTTTTTAACCTAAGAGAAAACATAAAATAAAATAATATAAATCATAAAAGAAAGAATAGCCTAAACAACAACTAATAAAACACATAAATAGAATTTTGAGTCGGCCAAAGGCATTCTGTTAATTTGTGGTGACTTCTGGGTCTCAGTCGGTTTTGAAATAGACTCGGCCATCTACTTTCATCAGTGTCAATCGACACCAAAGGGTCATTATTGATCGACACTCCTTCATTTCTTCGACAGTTTCCTCTCACGAGTTTGACATACCATTCTTCAGTGAAATGATCATAACTTTATATTTAACCTTCAGATGGACCTCAAACCGATGGAATAGGAAAGGTAACTCAAATCTCTATCTTGTGTCAAAATATGAGCTCAATCCCAGCGTGGGAAGGTCTCCGTCCATCGCCAAATTTCGGACGCGTCTTTACAGTTCTGCAACTCAAATAATTCTGAAATCAACAAAGTTCCTCAAACGTATGTGAACCTGAAATGACTCTAAAATAGACTATATATACTATATATATATTATATAAATTCTGAATCTGTGACTTAATCGAATTATTGTTTATGCATATCAAAAATACTTTAAATTAAATATAAAAAGGCTATTTTTATTTAATAAATTAAAAACAAGTGGTTGTGATTTTTTGTTTTTGTCAAACTAGATCCGTTTATATTGGAATTTGAAAAGATGTATAGCTTAAGTTAGACTTGTTTCAATTTGTGATTCATCTATAAATGTACTTCTATGTCGTTCTAATTTTTAAAACACCATTATTTCATTATCAAAAATGAAAGTTGCTTTCAAACCTTGGTTTATTGGTTTCGTTATGCTCGCAATTCTTCTGTTTGGTTTGTGTTTACATTTACAGCTTTATTAATGTATTTTATAATCATTCAAAAATAAATTTTATTTGATGCCATTTATTTTATATACCTACATAGGTTACATATTTAATTTTATATTATTGAGTTTAATGATTTTCTAAGAATAATCAGTGATAAACAAAAGATGAATAAACTTTCCGTTTAAAAAAATGCAGAATACTCCTTAAACATATGTTTTACGAGAAATGATTTTTTTTTACTTTAAATATGAAAAATAAAGTTATGTTTTAATTATTAATAACAGGAGAAAGGGCTATTGCTCGGACAGGAGAAAATAGGCGAACATGGTGTTACACAACTTTAACACCTGTACCGTCATCAAAAAATCCCAACCCTCCAAGATGTACTCCCGATAGCTGTAAAGCCTTATGTTTCACAAAGAAAAAACTACTGATAAGTAAATGCCTTACTAGAAATTTCGGATGCCAGTGTGAGATTGACTGCGCTAACTGATTTTTTATATACATTAAAACTCGAATAATATTTATAATAATACTATGTATTTGTCATAAATAAATATAAATAACAAATATTGATACATGTATCTTCATCTCCTTTTCTTCTTGTACAATTGTAAAAATTAACAAAAAAAATATATTGGAATTTGTTATTAATTTTATATAAAAATTAATATAAAAAATGGTAAAAGCGCTTCAGACACGTCTTCCTCCAATATCGAGGAAAAAGAAGAGGAGAGGAGACATTCGAGCATACATTTCTCGTGGTGGTACGTGAGGTCTCCGTGATTTAACCACATCCGTGGGATAAAAGTATAGCGAATGGCTTCAGTCCGATAAGATCTGTTTCGGCAGACTCCACGTCGTGGAAGGATCGATCCAATGCGAGATTCAGCAAGAGGATTCGAACTCCCGGCGCATTCAGGTAAATGATAAACATGTGATATTTTTCGTAGAATGCGATGGTTCAGGTGTCAAATTCGTGCATGCAGCGGCTAAAACTGTCTCGGTGAGTGATGTCTTAGATCGGACAATGCTTACTGGACTGAGTTTTTTTCCAGAGTTGAAAGCTAGTAAGAGGTCTCAGAGTCTTTGCTTGCGGTCCAAGTAACAGAGTTGAAAGACGGAGTGTTCATCGGATATGGCGTTAACCATTTGGTTTCTGACGGAACTTCCTTTTGGAGTTTTTTTTTTNCATACAAAACAGTCTACCGTCGCGACACAGATCTGAAAAAGAACGAAAACCATGTAAATAATTACCTTTTTCATGTGTAAAGCTCGTTTCCAACCTTTTCAACCGTCCAAACTCCAAATATGAGCAAAAAGAAGCATCTTTAACGATTCACTAATGAAAAAACTCGAAAATATGAAGTTTGTGATTATGAAAATGATAGTTATGAGAGTTTTTTAGATGGAAATGTAGAGGAGATGAGAGGAAATAAAGTTTTTTGGGTTAGAATGAGAAAAAAAAGTGGTTGAAAATTGAATTCTAGAGTTTTAGAGCTCAAAAATGGTGGTTCATGGTGGTTGAAAAAATTGATGATGATGGCATTTTTGTAAATAAGAAAAAATGGTTAGGGTGTATTTGGTTTTTTGTTAATTTCGAAATTAATAAAAAAATAAATAAAATGGCAATTTTGTGAATAATTCAAAAACATAAGGATAATATGGAAATTTTATTGATAAATAGTATGGACAAAAAAAAGGTTGGTTTTGTGTTTGACTTGAAAATATGGGTTGGTTTTGAAAAACACCCTATTCTATGCACATAATATTCTTTTCTTTGCACATAATATTCTCTTTCATGTTTTGTGTTGCAAGCAGTAGGCATAGCACAGCATTTTCATCGGATATGCCACTCATTCATAGCTGTCGCTAATTGTAATCAATTGTTGGTGATCCTCTAATCACTGAAAATTTAATGCACCTTTAGTTAATAAAACAACGATGTTACAAAAATCATATAAATAAGACAATCAATATTAAGTTATAAATACCTAAGTTTGACATATATACTAAACACTTTCTCATAACTATGAACCAATAATAATTTAATAAATTCAAATTTGTCCAAGTAGTATTTTTGCACTTTACATTTTATTAACATTGATTGATAGAAACTGCATATAAATTTTTGAAAACAATTTTTTATATAATCAAGTTTTTAAGAAGAAAAATGCCTTTTAGAATTACATAAGAGGTATGTGCATACACAAAAATATATATCTTGGTGATCATGTCTGAAACTTTTTCATTAATTACGTTGTCTATAATTCGTTGCCACATCTATATATTAACAAGATTCTTCATAAAAATGCTAGGGTCGGCCCGTCCTACGGGCGGAATGTGATCTAAATTATTATTTTTATATGATTTTATGATTTATGTTTTAGGTTTGCATTTGCAAGAGATATGTATGATACACTACAAAAAAAATCATATTATTTCACATAAATAGTATCAGAAAAAATGATATATTAATCTTTGTTAAACAAGTAAAGATCAATTAAAAGGTATATTGTATTTTCATATATATATAAAAATATGCAGTGTACTCTAAATTTTAAAGAATTTAAAATTTTACTATTGTTTCCGTTGTTCTTATTAGAAATCAAAGGTTTTATAAATTAATAAAAAGCTTTTAAATTTTCATTAATCAAAATTATTTTATATTTTAGTGTTTGTTGTATTTTTATTATAAAAGCAAGTAAAATAAAAAAAAAACTTGTCAGTACAGCTGAAATTCAATACATAAATTATGAATTATTTTTCGTTATTATATATTTGTTTTGAATGTGTTGGTAATTTTTATACATTTTTATTGTTTTAGATAACGTGAAAATGAATCAATTTACAATTTGTTTACTAAAGTTAGTTAAATAATATAACAATCTAAAATCAATTATTTTAGTATACAGGCATTTTATTAAAACTTTTATCCAAATGAAAAGGAAAACAATACAAAATATTTTAAATTTCTTATACATGTTTAAAAATATTTTAAATTTCAGATACATATATCTACTATTATTAAATATAAGTTCAAAAGGTTATTTGGAAGTTCGAGATATTTTGAACCGACTAAAACAACGGGAAATTACATGTTTACCACTTTTAAGGTTCCACTTTTCATTTTTACCACCAATAAGGAGACATTTTCAAAAATAAATTCTTCATTAAGTGGCAAAAGACTCTTATGCCCTTGTTATTTATATATATAATAAATCAATATTTAAACAAAAAAATAAAAATAAATAAAAATAAAAATAAATAAAATTAAAAATTAAAAAAAATAAAAATAAAAAAAAGTAAAATTTTTTTTATGTTTTCGAATTTTACTTTTTCAAATCCAAACTTTTTTATAATTTTTTTTTAATTATCTTTTCGAATGTTTTTTATTTTTTTTTTCAAATTGCTTTTTGAAAAGCGAAAATTATGTTTGAAACTATTTTGTTAAATTTTTTATATATTTTTTAAGTACTTATTTATATATTTATTAGAATCCTAAATTTCACAATCCAAAAATCCTACATTACCCCTCAACTCTAAACCCTAAGTCTAGATTAGTTAACCCTAAGGGTATAATTGTATTTTACCCTTCATTAAAAGTGAGGGTAAAATTGATTAGTGTAAACATGAAAAATGGTACTATGAATGTGCTATTTGTGGCAATTTCTCCTAAAACAAACATCTGGTACCCCAAACAGGTTGATGCCGAAACAAAAATAATTAAAATTGTGATACAATGCAAGTAGATTATCATTATTTAAACTTCATATATGAAACCACAACTATGGCTATTCCATTTCAAGCAACAGGGCTTTCTTGGTCACATTAGTGGGCCCGTGGGTCCTCTTCTTCGGTGCAGCAGCAGTAAGGTTTTCCTTAGCATTCTTATCTCCATCACTACTGCCTTCTTCAGTTTCAACCTGCTAAGGAACTCTGTTACCGTCTGGCATATCGGCATCATCACCATTGTTCCTCCCTGATCCAAACGGATAATCACACACACACAAATATATGTAGACGGATAATCAGATGTTCTCAAATCATTCTTACATCGACGACATAGTCAGGTACTGGAACACGCTCATGTTCAGTGAGGATGTGTGTGATTGTGAATGTCTGATGGTGTGCAGTGAAGTTATAAGTGTTAACCCTGACCTGAAAGGTAAATGTCTTTCCTTCCATGTCCGTGATAAACGGAGGCATTGTAACATCCTCAGGATTCACTCCTTACGCAGCCTGTTTGCCAGAGTTAAACCGACAGGCATATTAGATATATGTGTATACAAATATAAAGATATAAGACCCACGTGTTTCTTACCAACATCTGACCGGCTTCAGCAGCTCTGAGGTTATGCAGCTTAGTCATCACACCATCAAAACACCCGAACGCACCTTCAGCAGTATCGTCAGCGATCACCAAGTCCACACGATAACTACAAACTAAAGATAATCAGAATGTAATCCGAGGACTAATGATACACACGTGTATAAGAATGGATATACAGGTCTACATAATGAATGCGATTCGTACCATAGAACTCCCACAGCATTAGCATTACTGTTAGACACATAACCGTAGATTTCTGGAAAAAAAAACTAAAACATAAAGAGTCGCCGGAATAAAAATCATATAAACTTAAATATCGAAACGAACAAATACAAAGGGGTTCGACAGTATTTCGCAAACTCAACAATCAATAAGAGGTTTTGTTTCTAAAATCAAAACCAAAATTAAAATCTAACAAAGCATAAAGAGGTTCGCCGGAATCTTGTATAAACAAAGAATTTGAAATTTGGGGAGAAACTAAAATAAAAACGAACAATCAAGAAAAATTTCGCCGGAATCCCGATTATTCAACAATCAGTAAGAGGTTTTGTTTTAAAAGAGGTTCTCTCTAATAAAAAAAACAATTCTAACAAACACACAAAAGTTCACCGGAATTCTAGTTCAAACACAAACCCTTAAAAAGGAAAATAGACTCACATTGACATCCACCATATGAGCATGTCGACCTACCTCAGATCACCCCCACATTTCACATTTCTTGCTTCCCAGAATCTCAGAAGCCGGGCCTCCACGATGGAGGAGCATTTGACGGATTTGAGGTCGGAGAAAAAAGTTCTGGAATTAGCCATTTCAAAATATTGCAGTATGAGATGTAAGAGATAGCATGAAGAGATGGGTTCAAGGGGAGGAATCCAACCTCTATTTATACAGATCCTGGCACCGCCTCTAAGATCGAAAGAAAGCTTTGAATACACATTGTGATAGAGCCAATAAATGGGATTTATGAGGAAGACATTTAATCACATCGTTTCAGGTCACCGGAACGCCGCCGCAGATGAGAAGAGACGAACTCTGTTTAGTCGATGCATAGTAGTAGGGTTAGAGTGTTCTCTTTCAAGTCGGGCCCAGACTATTACCAATAGACCAATTACACCATATCAAACGAAGCCCAAAAGAACAGATTTTTAATGAATCGCTGCGTTTTGGCTTCATGGGACACGTGTCAGCACCTCGTAAAACGAATTTCCAAGCTGTCATCCCATGTGGCATACCTGGGAGGGATACAAACCTTCTTTTATATATATAGATGCTGCAAGAAATATGATGCAACCACGATGGATGTTGTCAGTACATATAACAGAGTAACAAACTAATGAAAGTTTCTAGTTAAATCATGGCCATCCAATTACCAATATGCGTTGACCAATATCCATTTAAGTTGATATTCTTTATGGACCATTGATAATTAGTTTTGGTCAACCCAGGTAGGCCTGGGCATTCGGATAACCGGTTCGGATCCGGGTCGGATCTTTCGGATTTTGGATATTTCGGAACTAAGAAAAATGGTACCCTTCGGATAATTTAAAATTTCGGTTCGGTTACGGTTCGGTACTTGTTGGATCCGGTTATATCCGAAGTAACCAAAATATTAACGGATTCGGTCTGGTTCTTAGTATATACCAAACCATTAAACCCCCTAGAACCGAACATAATCCAAAAGAACCGAAAATATCCAAACTATTATTAATGATTTCATGAGAACTCTACTCCAACCATTATCAAACTATTGAAGACTTAATTGAAGCATCCAAAACTGATGCAATGAACAAATAAAAGCATAAAATACCATTTTGAATCACCAAAGTTACCAAACCAAAGTTGAATCTCCAAAATGAAAACAAGCATATCATCCGTTTTGAAAAAAAAGATAGCAACCGAGAAAAGCAAAGCCAACATAAGTTCTTAAAAGAAAACAGAGAAACAAAGCAAGCAAGCAACAACACAATTTCACTCTTCGGACCACCTTCTTCTTCCCCTTCATCTCCATCTTCCCCGAGTTCCATACATTCTTCTAGGTCAAGTTTAGAGTATCAAACTCTACATATATTACAAGATTGTGTTACAACTTAGAATATGTAACATGAGAACATAAAGCAATGTAAGAATTAAAAAGGAAGAGAATGTACCTTTCTCTAGCTTGTCATGTAGCTCAACCTCAGCTAGCATTTGAGCATTGGTAACACGTTTCTCACATAGATTGATATCAGCCTTCATCCATTGCTCTGTGCACATCAAGACTTCAATCATGTAGTGTGTCAAGCAACTCCTAAATGGATCAATAAGCCGACCACTGGTGCTGAAAGCACTCTCAGATGCAACAGAGGAGACTTGCATTGCAAGTACATCTTTGGCCATCTCTGCTAAGATCGGATACTTCTGATAGTTAAGCTTCCACCAAGACAACACATCATACTCGGTTCCAAGAAAGTTTTTAGGATTCTCTACTTTCTCTTTCAAATACAGCTCTAGCTCATCCCTTTCTTCTTCAACTCCTATTTCAGCAACCAATTCAGTATACGCAAAGTCCATCCTTTCATAACAGAGATCATCGGCCAAATCCATTGCTTCTTCCACGTTTTCACCTAACCCTTCATCCTGATCTTGATCTTGTCCATTTGATGACGAAGCTTGAGTAGACTGAGATGATTGTCCACCAGTTGAATCTCTCATCAAGCGAAGACTGTACTCCTTGAACATATCAGTCAACACAATGTGAGCTGACTGATACATTACCTTAGCCTCTGGTGTTTCTTTGCCGTGAAGCTTCTCAAAACACAGCTTTGCAAACTGCATTTTCTTAGTCGGATCAAAGAAAGAAGCGACAATAACCATCTTGTTGACATTCTTCATGCCTCCCCAATACTTCTCAAACTTTGCCTTCATGCAATCAGCCTTGCCTTTCAACTCCTTATCCAAACTTTGACTTAGCCGTGTCAGATTCGTCTCTACAGTGACGATCTCACCATAACACTTATGAGAGGAGATTGTTGTCGAAGCTGAGACAACTAGTGTAGAGTTGTAGAAGATGATAAGGAACTTCACCAACCTCTCCACTGCATTCCAATCAACAGTCGCAGGAGGTCCTATCCTTTTGTTCCCATTCTCAACTTCGTTGAAGTAATCATTGTATAGCCGATGATAAGCTTCCTTAGCTGCCAAGTATCATCAACAAAGTGAGCTGTAACCACCATGTAGCTTGCTCTTGTAGCATGTGCTGTCCATATGTCTGTGGTAGGTGAAACCCTCTGCTTACTGACCTTAAACCAATTCTTCAGAGCCTCCTTCTTTCTCACATACATCTGCACAATGTCCCTAGTTGCAGTCCTTCTTGAATGAGGTTTGTAGAGACCAGCACGATCGCAGAAGTGCCTCCAAGCAAAACTCTCAGTGAAAGAGAGTGGCAATTCACCCAACACCACTAGCTCATTAGTCGCCTCTCTGAACACAGCCTCAGAAACTCTAGCATTCGTCAGACCTCNTACAATCAATGATCAAAAAACGAGATGCAAAAACTAAATTGATCATAAGAACTAAACAGAAACACAATCAGACAATCCTACATTCAATGATCAAAACCGACATGCAAAAAAGAATTCTTACTTGAGATATGTTTCTCAATGACTCATAAGCAAGACGGAGAGACTGAATTTGAGATTTGTTTCCGATAATCATCTCCCCAACAAGTCTGCTCTTTTAATAAGCAGCTTAAGACCATCTGAAATCGCAAAGGTCGTCTATGTCGTGAAGAAGAAATGGCGATTACGAGTATCAAGAGAAGATTGGATTTTGAAAATAGAACTTGTCTAAGGCGTGGGCGCGTGGGCGCATTAACTAGTGTAGGGTAACTAGATTACTACTTACTAACCGTTAGGCTAACTTGGGTTAAGTGGATATCCGTACGGATCCTGGGTATAACCCGAAACCGACCCGGTACCCGACCAAATTATAAACCTTATCCGACCGGGTAATTTTTGATAACCGAATCCGATCCGAAACCTGATTTTCGGGTAATTACCTGTTCGGATCTTCGGATCCGGGAAATATGCCCATGCCTAATTAGAACATTAACGCTTCTCTAGAATAATTGGATCCACAACGAGAGTTGGCGTCTGATATTTCAGGCATTTGATAGTAATTTCAAGCGAGAGCTAGATAACTTATGAATTCGAGTTCTAGGACTTATCTTAATAAAAGCCTTGGAAACTGTTCATCCGAGTTATGATTACATGTTTGATATTCTTAGATCTAATGCTTATCTATCTGTTTCACAATCTATTATTTACTGCTTTGTTTTATTGCTTTCTACTTTATTGCTTAGCTTAATTTAAAACTATAAGTTTATTGTCTGACCCCCAATTCATGCGGATTCGATCCTTAAACATTACGATGAACCAATTATTTGATAAAGTAGCTTAAAGGTTAATTTGATCATATCAATATTGAAAACATAAGCTAAAAGAACTAGAAGAAACCACGCTGATTTGGTGGGTGACGAAGGTGGCTCGGAGAGTCCCTAAGGGATTCGGGCTCGAAACCTCACACTCATATTACTAATTCTTGTGGTTAGGCGACAAGAGTATCTAATTTCTCCTGCGAGCAACTAGATCTGTCTGGAACCGGCGTCGATGAACATGAAGATTAGTTGTTAGGTCTCGACCTCTGGATATCCTAGATCAACAAAAAAAATAACTAGAAGAAGAAGATAGTTTCCAAAAAAAGAAAAATTAAAATTAAAGAAGATAACAATGTTGAAATTGTTTTCTTATTTTTCATAAAGGACTTTAGCTTACAAAGGTTTACTCAATCAAAAAAATTAAGAGAGGATAGCTGATGATGGCATCGGATGCAAGATCATCGGTTTAAGTTTTTGAGGTAAAACTAATCGCTAATTCAGTCTCTGGTCGCAGAACCTGTACCACAAAAACGAGAAAATGATAACCTCAGCTTACATGTAGGGAGGTTGTTACTAATTTACATTTTTGTTGTGGGTTTTGTGGGGCGAGGCGACAAGAAATCAGTTACCTGGGCTTGGTTCAATTTTAAAACCGAAGCCCATATGATTACTTGAATAATTTTCAAGGTTTTGTAACTGATAGTAACGGTCAATATAGTAAAAAAATATTATCAGAAAGCAGAAAAAGAACACAACCTGACGAAAAAGTAACGCGGCTTGTTGACGAGGCAGCAATAACGATTGGCGGTGATGCCTTTCTCCGTGACAGACGAATGATAGATATTGAGGTTTTAGATTCTGATGGACCCAACCAAACGAATAGACAAATATGCGGTCGCTTTCTTGAAACAACTGTACTTTGCAAATAGCCTAGCAATAGGATAAAAGTGACTGAATAAAATATATTTCAGTTGAATAGTTAATTTTTTCGCTTAATATTATTCGATTTATTTGGCTGGCTGAAGATTTACGCTTTGTTTAACAAATTTATTAAGTTGACAAAGTCATTATAGTTTGGGATTTAGGCTTTGTTTAACAAGTTAAAAAAATTACTTAGCATTTGTATATCTTTTTCTCACTTTCTGAACACTTTTAACAAAAAAAATTAGTACCATCGGAGAAAACAAACCTTCGCACATGATAATATTTATTTCTTTTGCAGATCACTAATGGAAATTCTAACGGAATGTAATGTTGCAACAAGTAGATTTTCTTATGACTGATGTATCATACATCATCAATGATTTAGGCGTGTACCTATGGCCTACTCTTAACCTAATTTCATTTTCCTACTCTAGCTTAATCTCATATAAGAAATACATCTTTAGCAACAACACGCCAGTACCCAAGATAGGCGTGATGTATATGAAATAGTGAATGCTTCTTCAAAGTATTTACAATAGTAGTAATGCAACTCTTGTGAAAGTTTTTAAATTATTAAGCTTTTTGGTCAAGGTTTATAATTATATATTATCTATTAATATATGGAAAGTTTAAGCAAGTAAAAGACCGATTAAAACTAGGAAGTTTTGTTTTTTAGTGCTCCCAAGTCTTAAAGTTAACTAAAGCCAGCTCTGTCTCTCTTTCATTCTCCCTTTTACATCTTCGAGAAGTTTTCTTCTGAGATCAAGAAACGGTTGATCAAAGACCAGAAATCACAAAAATGAAAATTCTCCTCTCTAAGTTCTCAGTTTTGTTTCTATTTCTCCTTTCTTGGACCAGCTTCACCACAACAGGTCTGCTCAATTCTCTGATAAAAGTTTTTTTTTCTTTTTGTTTTATAAAGTTTTGGCTCCTTTGCATTCTGTAATAATTACTGTTGGTTCTAAGAAAGCCATTGAAATCGATTAGAAAAGGTGAAAAGTGAAGAAACACTGATAGGAATTTACATTTGAAACATCCATCTCAATGCCAAGATGATGGTGGTGGTGATCAACTTGTTGAATGCATAAGCTTTGATATGATATATTATTTCATTAACCAGTTTTTTTTTTTGGTAAAATCATTAACCAATTGTTAGAAACGATTTTTTTGGTTTATTTCTGGTTTTGGCTTATGAGCTCACCAATTTGATATTATCTCTTACACAGAAGCTTATGATGCACTTGATCCAACTGGAAACATTACCATAAAATGGGATATCCTGAGCTGGACTCCTGATGGCTATGTGGTAAGAAATCTTTAACATTTTACCCCTCAAATCACAGTTTTTTAAATGCCACTTGTTATATAACCAAAATCTTGTCAAATGTTTCTTCAAAGGAGTTTATGTTTACCACACAAACTGATTCATGACATTTTTTTCCTCGTCAGGCTCGTGTAACAATCTTCAATTATCAACAATACCGTCACATTGAGTCCCCGGGTTGGCAATTGGGATGGACTTGGTTAAAGAAGGAAGTGATATGGAATATGGTTGGTGCACAAGCAACAGAACAAGGAGATTGTTCTAAGTTCAAAGGTGACCCTCCTCATTGCTGCAAGAAAACTCCAACTGTCGTTGACTTGTTACCAGGAACTCCATACAACCACCAGATATCAAACTGTTGTAGAGGCGGTGTGGTTAGTGCGTGGGCACAAGACTCCGCAACCGCTGTTTCTGCTTTTCAGATTAGTGTTGGCCAATCTGGAACAACTAATACAACGGTTAGAGCACCTAGGAACATCACTTTGAAGGCACCAGGACCGGGTTATACTTGTGGCCCCGCGAAAACCGTTGCGCCGACCAAATTCTTTTCTGATGATAAACGAAGAAAGACTCAGGCTATGTGTAAGTTTAGAGGTTTTAAAGTTTCTTTCCAAGTTATGTTTTATTTTCTTGCTTCTAATTTAACATTTTATTGTTGTTATATTTAGTGACATGGAACATGACGTGCACATATTCGCAGTTTCTAGTCAAGAAATCTCCCACTTGTTGTGTCTCACTCTCATCCTTCTACAATGAAACTATCGTACCATGCCCAACTTGTTCGTGTGGTTGTCAAAATAATTCTCAAACTGGTACATGTGTCAAGTAAGTTCATGTTCGCTTAAGGATTTTAATCTTGGGTTTGTTTGTTTTCTTAAATCATTTATTGTAACAGCCAGAAAATAGCTTCGGTAATACAAGCTTCAGGGAAGAACAACCATCAACCGCTATTGCAATGTACGCAGCATATGTGTCCCATCCGAGTTCATTGGCATGTAAAAACTAACTACAAAGAGTACTGGCGAGTGAAGGTTGCCATCACAAACTTTAATTACAATATGAATTACTCGCTGTGGAATATGGTTGCACAGCATCCCAACTTCGACAATGTCACTAAGCTTTTCAGCTTTAACTACAAACCCCTTAGTCCTTACGCTGGCATAAGTAAGCCCAAGCTGCTTTTTATTCCTTTATTCACATTTTTTTTCTCTTGTTAGTATGCATAACTCTTGGTAGGCATGGGGTTAGGTACTAAAGGCCGGTTCAACATTTTTATGGATTCTAGAATAAAAAATTAGACTTTGAAATTTTATATCTTTTTTAAATTAAATAGCTTATTTATTTTTCAATTTACATCATTAATATTTTTATAAATTTTTGAAAACTAAACTATATACATATAAAAATATTTTTTAGCTTTTTTCTTATATCATTATTTTTAAAATTTTATTTTCTGTATAAAATATGTATATATAAAAAAAATCGAGACCCCTTAATACAGAAACATGGTCTGGCCCCGGGTGGTCGCACCATTTGTACCACCTATTAGCCAGTCTGTCTAAATTGAAACTATGATTTAAAGCCTGGTTATAACTATTTGCGTGAAACCGTATCAATAAATTCCAGCCAAAATAAGTAATCACATTCATTTTGACTTTTTGGGTACTAAATGATCAGGCGATATATTAGCTCGGATACCCTTTTGTTCCCTATAGTATACTAGTTTTGATCGTAGGCTCGGATACCCTTATGATGCCTATAAACAAAACTGAGGGTGATTAGATTGTGATATGGAGGGTTTTTGTAGGTAATCAATTTCATGTATTTGGATCGTTCATTGCAGATGACACGGCCATTCTATGGGGAATCAAGTTCTACAACGATATGTTGAGCCAAGCCGGTCCATTAGGAAATGTACAGTCAGAAATTCTCTTCCGAAAGAGCCCGTCAAAGTTCACACTCGATAAAGGGTGGGCGTTTCCAAGACGTATTTACTTCAACGGAGATAACTGCGTTATGCCACCTCCAGATTCTTATCCATGGCTCCCTAACGCAACTCCAAAACTTGCAACCTCGCCATTCATCGTACTTCTCATCACTTTCTTTTCTGTTTTGATTCTTATGTAAGGGATTCACGTAGAAATATCGTGATTTTGACCCGGTTCATACCTCACAAGTGTGTTAATGTGAGTGACTATTATGAAGCTATCTCAATTCTATAGGGCTAATTGTATTTGCATGCTAAATGTTATTATGTCTATTGTAAGATTACATATATCAGTGTTGTTGTAGATTTATTTTTCTTTATTATTAATAATTATTTTTTGATTTTTTTGTCAAATATTATTAGTAACTATTCCCTATGCATGTAATTGACAGCCACACAACAATAAATTTCTTATGTTAGAAATATGAAAATATGGTCGGAAAATATAAAGAATTATATAAATAATGAGATAGGGGTTGTTCCGTATTATGAGCGGGGATACTAAATTAAAAGGATAAAATTAAAAATACCGTAAATTAAATTCATATATTAAAATCGAGTCCAAAATTCAATGCAGAAACACTAAAATATTAGTTAACTAGCTACTAGATCAACAATCTTTTAGTATTTGTAAAAGCATAAATCTACGTATGTGGACGTTGACATGATTTAATACGTACATAGTTAGACCTAACAAAACTCATTTGCATTAATGCTTTCTATGGTAGGATGAGCAAGAAAATAATTAGCATTGAAAGTTAAACCCCCCTAAGTATCGATAGATTTTTAGAAAAAATGGAGAAGTCATTAAACAATCGCAATCATTGCATCCATAATTTTCCTGACCAATTGATAAAGAAATACAATTATAATACATTGTGTCTAGTTGGTGACAACATTATTGTAAAATATTTTAGAGAAACCATAACTTTCATCAAATAAATTAAACATATATATGACTGAATAAATTTTAATTTGTGTATATACTTCCAAGTTTCAAAATCGTCCAAAGGACTAGTGAAAATGATTAAATATATTCAGTGAATTGTAGGCCATGCATGAGATTATATTTTTATAAGTTTAGCATAGTATTATAATTTTCATAGTCTAATTTGTTTACATGTATTTAATAACTGCACATTATATATTTAACCAATTTTAAATTTTGGTTTTGATATGTATAAATAAATTGTTCTGTTAAAATAAAATATATATATATATATAATATTATGTAAAACTATTATAGAATATTTCTATTATATGTTAATAATTCAAAATTATTTATAATTAAATGTAAATTTAAGGATGCTCACTAAATGCATCAGAATTGGTAGTATCTAATTTTAATGTGAGTTCCTTATATAATTTAAAAAACAATAATACTAGAAAAAAGAAGATAGAAAGTGATATTTTCAAATTAAATGAAAACTTTGAAAATTTATAAAAATCCCTATGGAAATAGGGATCCCATGAAAATATCTCACATATCTGTTAATTCAATTCTGTTTTAAATAAAAACTTAATTATAAATTAATTTTATTTAAATATAAATTTTACTTTTTGTTGGAAAAATCTCTTTTGGATTCCCATGGATAAGGATGGAGATGCTATAAAAAGTTTACATTCATCATTGCTGGAAAAAATAATCAAGAAGAGGTTTCATTCATCGGAGATGGTGCTAAATATCATCAAGATCTCCCATGTCAGCCCCTATGCAGATTCATTTTGTGACCCACTCGTTGTCCCACTCACTTTCTTCGACCTAAAGTGGCTAAAAGATTCTGTACAGCAAGTCGTCTTCTACAAACTGACCGAGTCATCATCATCACGCGAGTTCTTCTACTCCGTGATCATCCCTAAACTCGAGGCATCTCTTTCTCTTGTTCTCGGTCACTTCCTCCCCCTTGCGGGTCACGTCACTTGGAACCCGCAAGATCCTAAGCCTTGCATCGTCGTGTTCCCGCACGACACTGTCACGTTGACAGTGTCTGAGAGCGAGGAAGATTTCAGCAGTGTTTCAGGCAAGGGAAAACGTCTCGCGAGCGAGACACGTGCCCTGGTCACCGAGTTTCCGGCTTCTTGTGACTCGCCGTGTGTCCTTTCTTTACAAGTTACCTTGTTCCCTAACCAAGGGTTCTGTATAGGCATAACAGCAAACCATGCGGTGATGGACGGTAAAACGGTAGTGAATTTTTATAAATCATGGGCTCATATCTGTAAATCACAAACACATGAAAATATATTATTACCTGATGATTTAACTCCCAGTTCAGACCGCACGATCATCAATGTCCCTGCTTATCTTGAAGCCAAGATGTTGGTTCTTCAAGGTGAAAGAACCCTCAAGATCCCTCAAGCTGGAGAGATCGGCCATGACATATTCAGGATCACGCTTGAGTTGACTCTGGAAAACGTAGAGAAACTTAGGGAGCGAGCTAAGAGCGAGTCAACTCGCTCTCATTCTGAGCTTCACTTGTCCACGTTCGTTTTGGCTTACGCCTACATGTGGACTTGCTTGGTGAAGACGCATGGAGGCCAAGGGGAAAGACCGGTTCGTCTCATGTATGCTGCTGACTTTAGGAACCGGTTAGACCCGCCGGTTCATGAGGGATACTTAGGAAACTGTGTGTTCCCCATCGGTTGCTTCGGACACAAAGCTAAGACGTTTTTGGGAGAAGATGGATTTGTCAAAGCTGTCGAGATCCTCGGCGACTCGGTCAAAGGTTTGAGTTTATTAGGGATTGAGCAACTTTGCGAGTTGTACGTGGATGGAAAGAAGAGAGTGAAACCGGGTACACAGCTGGGGACTATTGCAGGTTCAAACCGGTTTGGGCTATATGGTTCGGATTTCGGGTGGGGAAAACCCGTTAATACTGAGTTCGTTTCGATAGACAGGAATGAAGCGTTCTCGATGTCGGAGAGAGATATGTCCGGTGGTGTGCAGGTCGGTTTGTGTTTGAAGAAACATGAGATGAATGTTTTTATTTCTTTGTTTAATGATGGATTGGTAAATTAAATATTTTTCTGGCTTTTATGACTTTCTCTTGTTTGAGATCTTGTAATGTAATTTTTTCTTGTAATGTACCTATATATGCAAAGTGTCAAAGCAGAGTGCTAAATTCATTGGAATATTCATATTTAGTTAATTAGTTTTTTGTGTTGTGTTTCTCGAAAGGATCCAAAATAGAGTACTACATGCATCATGTGTACATAGCATTTAACTTTTATCTTTAATACACAAAACAACAAATATCATAAATCTAAATGTTTGTATATGAAATTGAGACGATTGATATTTTTTCTTGATGAACAGCTAACAGATTGGTAAGTTTATCGTATGATTCTCATCAACAAAGTAGAATCAAATCATTATATTTTGTTTGGGGGTTACTCTTCACCCGGACATTTTTACCTAAAAAGTAACACTAAACCAGATCCGTAAGACAAGGAACCATGAGCTAGGACCACACATTAAAATAAACTTTTAGGCCACTGACGAAAATCTTATCTACTGTAATGGCCAGACATGGATAGAGTATGTATAGAGTATGACTTTGAACTGTGACTCTTTTTATGACTAAAACATGGTTAGTAACTTCAAAGTCATCATGCATGTTCGACCTTTGCAGTAGATAATATATTGGTTAGTGGCATAAACTAAACATGTATAATGTATTGTATAGGAATTTGTGTGGTTATGATTACACAATAATTGCCAAAACGATACATTATGAAATTATTTAGAAGATAATTAATATGTTGTATTGTTGGGAATAAATATTATATTTTTGGTTAGATGAAATTTTAGATAAATATTATAGAGCAATTTAGGCCAAAAACATAAAAAGATCGTTATATTAGCGAAACATTAAAGACCGAAAGCTTTGGAGGACGTGGCAGCCAAAGACGAATGAAAAAGACGAGCTTACCCTTGACGCTTCATGACTCCTCTTCTCGGTTGTAGGCTTCTAGGGTTTTAGTTCTGACACAATATATTTACCTAGATTTGGCAAGATAACATAAATATTTCGTTTACATTATAAGAAATTGCATCGGTAAACAAAATGATACAGTGTCTTCGAAATAACTCTGACGGAAACGGTGCAGTTGTACACCAAATCCAGCAAAAGATTTTCCTGTATAACGGCCGTAATATTTTGGGAGAAAAGTTATCCATGGAACAGGTATCCAATGCGGTGGTAGTCGTAGAAACAATTAAACCGAGTCACTAAGAGAAGGATTAACGGAGGTGCTTAGGGGGGTATTTAATAATTTTCGGATTTAAAAAAACAAAGAAAAAAAGAAATAAGAGAAGAATCGCTGCTTAATTAAGCGGCACAAGCAACGCTGTGAGACACATGTCATTAAACGCGTCCATCTCTCCCTCGACGACTCGGTTTCCTCATTCTCTCCCTCGATGACTCCGCTTGATTCTCTCTCTCTCCCTCGGTGACTCCGCGTTTGTGGATTGGATCGTCAACGATCCGAGTCGTTCTCTGTTAAAGTCGACGAAGCCGCTTCTCTCTTTCTCTTCCTCGACGACTCTGCCTTCCTCGATTCTCTCAGTTGACGATTTCGCCTCGTGTTGGTGAAACCTTGACCAAACGGCTTCTCTCTTTCTCTTCCTCGGCGGCTCTGCCTACCTCGATTATGTCACTTGACGACTCTGCCTCGTTGTGGTGAAACCTCGACGACTCCGCTTCTCTCTTTCTCTCCCTCGATGACTCCCCGCTTCTCTTGTGATCTTCCCCCGATGATGAAGAGTCCGCCTCTGTCTCGTGATCTTCCCCCGACGATGAAGACTCCGCCTCTGTCTCCTCATCTTCCCCCGACGATGAAGACTCCGCCTCGGTCCTCTCCTTCGGTGGATCTCATAGACGGTCAGAACTTGTACCTCTCTCTCTTTGTTATTTGATTTGGTTTGTTGTGTCCTTGTGATTAATTTTAATTTGTCTCTGTCTGTGTTTCTTAAGATGGAAGGATCAACAGACNNNATCTTCCCCCGACGATGAAGACTCCGCCTCGGTCCTCTCCTTCGGTGGATCTCATAGACGGTCAGAACTTGTACCTCTCTCTCTTTGTTATTTGATTTGGTTTGTTGTGTCCTTGTGATTAATTTTAATTTGTCTCTGTCTGTGTTTCTTAAGATGGAAGGATCAACAGACATGAAGGTTAGTTGAAGAAGATGACGACAACTGCAAAAAGGTAAACATATGTCTCTGTCTTTTGTGTTTATTTGCGAAATGTATTGAAAGTTTGTTCTTGTCTGTATTGATTAGATGATGTTAGGACTGTGGTCTCAAATGAATAGATTGTCAAATTATTTATTCCTCGTTTATGATATTGAGTGAACGTTTTGTAGGACTGTGGTCTCAAATGAACTGATTGTCGCTCTTGTCTGTATTGATTAAATGTTGTTAGGTTAGTTCATATGTGTTTGCTGTTTTGGTTCTCATTTGTGAATTGCTTCTGTTTGTTTCTCTGTTGAGCTGCATGGATCAAGGCAAATGACGAAGCAGAGGAGTGCATATTCATGGATCAAGGCTAATGAGGAAGGATTGTCAATACATGTAAACGTTCTGCTTCTTTTAATAGAATTGATTGTCTCTTTGATGTTATGGTTGAGTTAGGGAGTTAATGCTTTGCTCTGGTGGTTAGAAACCGTGTAAAAAATAGGATTGATTGTCTGTTTGATGTGTTGAAATGAATAAAGGATTGGTTATGGTTGAGGAAGAGAGTTAAATGAATTGCTTTGTGTTTGATAATGTATTGAATAGTCAAAAATTAATGACTTGTTATGCCTTTGATAATTGTTGTGAGATGGTAATTAATATAAGTTAGATACATGTCAACTCGAAACTATTTGTTGTTAGTTGTTGAATGCTATCTGTAAAAGAAGTTGTTGAATGCTATCTGCCTTCTTCCATCTCCATCTTCTTTTATAACTAAAACGATCTCTTCCGGAAATAACAGATTCCTATCTGTTATTTCTCTTTCACTTTGGAAATGGATTTTAATCCGTTTACATCGTCTTCAAACTTTGTTGATCTGCTTAGCAGTCAACAACAAAATGTTGTCTTCGGTAGTGTATCAGACAGTGTCTCATTGTCTTCATCGCAACCTCCCTTCTTTGGTGTTCAAGGCACCGAGGACTCAAACTTTGGGGAAGACACTCAAGCCAGACAGAAAGAAAGAAGAACATGGTCGCCTACAGACGACGTTGTGCTCATCAGCTCGTGGTTAAACACTAGCAAAGATGCAGTAATAGGGAATGAGCAAAGGTCGCTTGCATTCTGGAATGATTATTTCAGTGAAACTCCAACGTATCCTGAAAATTATTTCAGACGGCATTTTAGAATGAACAAGACATTGTTCATGCACATTGTTGATCGACTCTCCAACGAAGTTGACTTCTTTCGCCAAAAGAAAGATGGTCTTGGAAGGATTGGTCTCTCAGCACTCCAAAAGTGTACAGCAGCCATTCGTGTCTTGGCATACAGTATTGCGGCTGATACAGTCGACGAATACCTCCGGCTCGGTGAAACTACAACTCGGTCATGTTTGGAAAATTTCGTGGAAGGAATAATTTATTTATTCGGCGGTGAGTACCTAAGAAGACCAACACCGGCTGATCTTCAACGTCTACTTGATGTTGGAGAGTATCGTGGATTTTCTGGGATGATAGGAAGCATTGATTGTATGCATTGGGAGTGGAGGAATTGTCTCACCGCTTGGAAAGGACAATATTCTCGTGGTTCGGGTAAACCAACAATCGTTTTAGAGGTGGTTGCTTCATATGATCTCTGGATATGACATGCGTTTTTTGGACCTCCAGGTACCTTAAATTATATCAATGTTCTTGATCGTTCACCTGTTTTTGACGACATAATAAAAGGTCAAGTTCCACAAGTGACTTATTCTTTCAATGGAAGAGAGTATCATTTGGCTTACTATCTCACCGATGGTATCTATCCGAAATGGGCAACTTTTATCCAATCTATCTCACTACCGCAAGGGACGAAAGCAGTTTTATTTGCTCAACGTCAAGAAGCTGTCCGAAAAGATGTCGAGCGTGCTTTTGGAGTCTTGCAAGCTCGCTTTGCCATCGTTAAAAATCCAACACTTTTTTGGGATAAAGTCAAAATTGGTAAGATTATGAGAGCATGTATCATACTTCATAATATGATAGTAGAAGACGAACGAGATGAATACACTCAATTTGATGTTTCCTAGTTCCAACAAGGAGAAGACCACGAAAGTGCACATGTCGATTACACGTATTCTACAGATATCCCTACAAATATCGCCAATATGATGGGTGTTCGAACTAGAATTAGTGATCGACAAATGCATGAACAACTGAAAGCGGGTTTGGTTGAACATATATGGAGTAAATTTGGACGTGATGAAGACAACAATTGAGCTCGGATTTTTCTTTCAAATTATTCTCGATTATTTTACTAATCTTTGTTTTTATGTTTTTTTTCCAATTTATGTTTTAAATGTTATCATTAAATATGTTTTATATAATAAATAAATGTTATCTTACATAAAACAATATTAAATAATTATACTTTTTTTAAACACTTCAAAATAAGAAACTTGCATTGGAGGTTAAAAAAGTAGAAGTTTCTAAATAAAATGCTTAACACATTTTTAATACTAAAAAGTAATGGGGTGCTATGGATAATGGTGTTCTCGGATAAATCAAAATTTGGATTTGATAAGTACAAATGCCAACTTACATGTATATCGGTATATATATATATATATATATATNCTGCAAAAAGATAAACATATGTCTCTGTCTCTTGTGTTTATTTGCGAAATGTATTGAAAGTTTGTTCTTGTCTGTATTGATTAGATAATGTTAGCACTGTGGTCTCAAATGAATAGATTGTCAAATTATTTGTTCCTCGTTTATGATATTGAGTGAACGTTTTGTAGGACTGTGGTCTCAAATGAACTGATTGTCGCTCTTGTCTGTATTGATTAGATGTTGTTAGGTTAGTTCATATGTGTTTGCTGTTTTGGTTCTCATTTGTGAATTGCTTCTGTTTGTTTCTCTGTTGAGCTGCATGGATCAAAGCAAATGACGAAGCAGAGGAGTGCATATTTATAGATCAAGGTTAATAAGGAAGGATCGTCAATACATGTAAACGTTCTGCTTTTTTTAATAGAATTGATTGTCTCTTTGATGTTATGGTTGAGTTAAGGAGTTAATGCTTTGCTCTGGTGGTTAGAAACCGTGTAATAAATATGATTGATTGTCTGTTTGATGTGTTAAAAAGAATAAATGATTGGTTATGGTTGAGGAAGAGAGTTAAATGAATTGCTTTGTGTTTGATAATGTATTGAATAGTCGAAAATTAATGACTTGCTATGCCTTTGATAATTGTTGTGAGATGGTAATTAATATAAGTTAGATACATGTCAACTCAAAACTGTTTGTTGTTAATTGTTGAATGCTATCTGTAAAAGAAGTTGTTGAATGCTGTCTGCCTTCTTCCATCTTCATCTTCTTTTATAACTAAAACGATCTCTTCCGGAAATAACAGATTCCTATCTGTTATTTCTCTTTCACTTTGGAAATGGATTTTAATCCATTTACATCGTCTTCAAACTTTGTTGATCTGCTTAGCAGTCAACAACAAAATGTTGTCTTCGGTAGTGTATCAGACAATGTATCACTGTCTTCATCGCAACCTCTCTTCTTTGGTGTTCAAGGCACCGATGACTCAAACTTTGGGGAAGACACTCAAGCCAGATGGAAAGAAAGAAGAACATGGTCGCGTATAGACGACGTTGTGCTCATCAGCTCGTGGTTAAACACGAGCAAAGATGAAGTAATAAACACTTCGACGAAATCATTCTTCAAACTCAAATTTCAAACATAATTTATGGCTTCTTCTTCCCAAAACACTTTAGATGAATCATTTGATGATGCATTTGAAGAAATCTTTGATGATTTTATTGATCAAACCTTTGAGAAGTTTACCATTCATGGTGATCAAGAAGAACGGAAGAAAAAAAAGAAAAAAAGGAGCTTATATCGAAAGAAATCGTGAAGAAGGCAACGTCCGTTTAGGGAATGATTATTTCAGTGAAACTCCAACGTATCCTGAAAATTATTTCGCCAAAAGAAAGATGGTCTTGGAAAGCTTGGTCTCTCAGCACTCCAAAACTGTACAGCAGTCATTCGTGTCTTGGCATACGGTACTGCGGCTGATACAGTTGACGAATATCTCCGGCTCGGTGAAACTACAACTCGGTCATGTTTGAAGAATTTCGTGGAATGAATAATTTATTTATTCGGCGATGAGTACCTAAGAAGACCAACACCGGCTGATCTTCAACGTCTACTTGATGTTGGAGAGTATCGTGGATTTCCCGGGATGATAGGAAGCATCGATTGTATGCATTAGGAGTGGAAGAATTGTCTCACCGCTTGGAAAGGGCAATATTCTCGTGGTTCGGGTAAACCAACAATCGTTTTAGAGGCGGTTGCTTCATATGATCTCTGGATATGACATGCGTTTTTTGGACCTCCAGGTAGCTTAAATGATATCAATGTTCTTGATCGTTCACCTGTTTTTGACGACATAATAAAAGGTCAAGCTCCGCAAGTGACTTATTCTGTCAATGGAAGAGAGTATCATTTGGTTAACTATCTCACCGATAGTATCTATCCGTAATGGGCAAATTTTATCCAATCTATCTCACTACCGCAAGGGCCGAAAGCAGTTTTATTTGCACAACGTCAAGAAGCTGTCTGAAAAGATGTCGAGCGTGCTTTTGGAGTCTTGCAAGCTCGCTTTGCCATCGTTAAAAATCCAGCACTATTTTGGGGATAAAGTCAAAATTGGTAAGATTATGAGAGCATGTATCATACTTCATAACATGATAGTAGAAGACGAACAAGATGGATACACTCAATTTGATGTTTCCGAGTTCCAACAAGGAGAAGACCACGGAAGTGCACATGTCAATTACACATATTCTACAGATATCCCTACAAATATCGTCAATATGATTGGTGTTCGGACTAGAATTCGTGATCGACAAATGCATAAACAACTGAAAGTGGATTTGGTTAAACATGTATGGAGTAAATTTGGATGTGATGAAGACAACAATTGAGCTCGGATTTTTCTTTCAAATTGTTCTCGATTATTGTACTAATCTTTGTTTTTATGTTTTTTTTTCAATCTATGTTTTAAATGTTATCATTAAATATGTTTTATATAATAAATAAATTTTATCTTATATAAAACAATATTAAATAATTATATTTTTTTAATCACCCCAAAATAAGAAACTTGCACTAGAGGTCAAAAAAGTAGAAGTTTTTTAATAAAATGCTTAATACATTTTTAATACTAAAAAAGTGATTAAACACCCCATTAGAGATGCTATGGATAATGGTGCTCTAATGACTCTAGGAGTGGGAATATAATTTACCTCTTGGAATCAGCAATCATTCTTAACAATAGTAATTAATCATCCTTAAACAAATGTTACTGCGTAATGGTTATACAATTAAAATGCTACTGTGATTCTTATCATAAGTGTTACTATAATGCTTTTTTTTTGAAAAAAACTATAATGCTTAAAATTGAAATTAGTTAGTGTGGGAACCAAAATTTGCACTGTCGATTTACGTTTAAATTAGGAAACTAGGAAAACCCTAATTTCCCAGAAGTCTCGGATCTCTGCGAGAGCCAACGGCAAGTGACCAAATATATGCGGAAATCATGAAAAGATAACAAACGAGTTTAGAGAAAACTGTAGATCTTATTTCGAGTCTGCGTGAGAGCGGTGCGATCATTACAAGAGATCATAAAAGCTTTGGCCGCAAAGGCTGTCAGCGAGTTACCTAGTTCTAGCGGTCTAAAAGCTCAAACCTAGTTGACTCGCAGCTCGATAACAAAAGACGAAGAAAATACAGAAAAGTTTTTTGATTGATTTCGGACTAAACCTTATGAAAGGCTTACGTACCCCTTTCGAGGATCAAGCCGAATGTAGTTCAAGAGTGAACCAAGAGATCGAACTGCTTGTGCACGTTCGTCTGGTAATCGGGTGCCAGTCATGGAAACAGAGCATGTCGAGAATAATGCCTCAGAGTTTCTAAGTGCCGAGAGTTCTGAGTCTAAAAACTTGTCCCCATGCCTCTCGCCTATGACTCCTTATATACTCGCTCCTAGGTCGGTTTACGCTTTTCCCCTTCTGCTCTTAAGCCGTCATAGCCTAAAAATGGAGATATTCCATTTTTCCCAATCTTCGTAATTATTTTCAAAATTTCGTATTTATCTACGGAAACTTAACATTTATCTTTCCTTGCGAACCAAGCGTAAACCGTCCCACGGTTTATGGGCTGCTGGTTAAGAAATCGTAAGGTGGGCTTCGAGTCATGCCTTAGGTCCCTTTGGACCGTCTTTCGACTTGAAGCGTTTATTACGACTTCTTTCGATAAAAACGAACTTTCCGCGGTTTTTATCGTAAAGTTTGATTGATGACTTCGAATGGCGGAAAACATGAAATGGGTTCGCTACGGTCTTCGGGAGACAGCATCGAAGGATAGACGAGAATGCATTGAGTCGTGTCGTATCGACGTTTCGGAAGAATCGACCGAGCGGGACAGACCCTCGGTCGCTACGTAGCTTGGCTTGAGCGCTACATAGCGACCGAGCTTGACCGAGCGGGACGTGTGCTCGGTCGCTACATGGCGACCGAGCTTAGCTCGAGCTCGGTCGCTACGTAGCGACCATGCGACTTTTTTCGAGCTTTTCTCCGATGTCTCGTGTTTCTTCCGCAGGGCTCTTTATAAGAATAAATCTTTTCGGAAGATTTATTTTTCGTAAAAACATTCATGCCGATTTTTACAGATTTTCAGACGTTGATTCCGTCGTGACCGATTTTGACCCCAACAGTTAGTTTGGAACTGATTCACTTTGTATTGTGATAGTTCACTTTGTATTGTGATAGCTAGTATCAAGATCATATTTTCTTCAAATCTCTGGAAAAAATTGAAACATGTCTTAAATATTAGTTTAAGTTAGTTAGAAACGTTGAATCAAAATTATGGTCCAGTGAAAAAAGTCACCTTCAGTGTTGCGCATGCTAGTAATCATTAATACTGGAAAGTAAGTTATAGACCGCTCTACTGACATTTACCAGTGACACGTGAAATCCGAAAGTAATATAATTAAAATAGAAATGTTTTTTTAATATATTTTAATAAAAATATATATTATATATTTATAATTAACGTTGTATAAATATTTTATTTTATTTTTAAAAAAAATATTTTTTTAATTTAAAAAAAAAAATTCAGATTCCAATACAGGCAATTCAAATTCGACCGACATCCATTAAAAATTAAACTGAGCCAACTTCTCTCGTGCCCCTATTTGTGGTGAGACAATTTCCTATGGGCCTCTCAAATTTCTTATACCCTTATTACTTTAATGAAACATAAATATCCGATTTTATCCTTTCGTATTTTCGAAATTATTATTTTAAATTAAAAATTTCAAAATTCAAAATTTTAAATTTTCAAAGTTCCAAATTTTGAATACTGCATTATACCGTATAGTTATACTTAGTTGTACTGAGTTTTACTTCGTTCTACTGGATAATACTGGTGTTAAGTTATACTTTGTTTTGCTGGGTTATTACTGGTTATACTTAGTTATACTGAATTATATTCGTCATACCGGTTATTCATAAGTATTACTAAGTTATAGTGAGTGTAGTTATATTGAGTTATACAGCGTAATACTGAGTACTACCGAGTTATACTGAATTCTACTGGTTATACTACATAATACTAAGTGCTATTGAATTAATTGTACCGAGCGAGTGAGTTAGTAACATCAAGTTATATTGAATCCAGATCTGGAGATGAAATAAATCAAAACACTAAAAATACTCCAAAAAGAAGAATAAGAAGAATAAGAACCCTAAATTATATAACTTTCTTCAAAATCTTACATCGAAAATCATCCAGAACATAAAAAAAACCTAAATCAAAGTAAACACCCAGAATTTCTCATCAAATTCGGCATAGTCGCCGTTGTTTTGAACAGATTTGAATCGCAAGAAGAAAAAATCACCATTGCTGCCATTTTCATCACCTTCGGAGTTGTTGATGACGATTTCTATCACCGGCAGAGCTTCAATCGCCTGCAAAAAATCTTAGAGAGAGAGAGAAAGAGAGAGAGAGAGAGAGGATCTCATGAATCAATCTTCCAAGGACCCGTTATAAAACGTGGATATTTTCTATCTTTATTTAATTAGGATAGCATTTAAAAGACCATTAAACCGTAGGAAGGTTCAGTTATTTACGAGTTATACCTAGTTGTACCGAAATTCAATCTGATCTAATTCAAACCGCGACCCAAACAAAACCCAAAACGAAAACCGAAGGAAACCCAGACCGATTCCCCATTCCGGGTTAATGAAACCCTAATTTTAATTTCGGATTTAACAAAATCAAATCGTATTCCCGTTGAAAAAAAATTCTCTTTCTCTCATCTCTTCCCTTTCTTGGTCGAGGAAGTCGATTTGTGTGTGAGAATCGATAGAGTGAAAAGAAATGACGGAGATGCCCGATGAGGGGTCGCAAGGGGGACCAGCAACGGCGACGGAGACAGATGGGATAATCTCGGAGCCGATAAGTGTCCTCGTCGGAGCTGCGGTGGCAATTACATCTGGAGAGGAGAATGAAAATGAGGATGATGTCCATGATGATAAGGGTTCAGAAAGTGTAGTGGAAGGAGTTAAAGATGGGGACGAGAAGGAGGAGGACGACGACGAGATAAAAAATAGGAGAATTCCCAAATTAGGATTGGATTTTGAATCCTAGTTTTGTTTGAATTGGTCATGTTTTGGTGAACTAGAAATAGGAATTATGGTGATGATGTGTAGAACTTGGAAATTATGGTATAACTATACGTAATACTAGTACCACTCGGTGAAACATTAAGAATTTGGTAAAATTAGTAATAGGTAGGTATACTAGAGAATACTATAGTAATTTTGGGAAAACTATTTGGTATTACTGGTATAACTGACGTAGAACTAAATGTAATTTGCAGCATTTTGAGCCCATCGAAGCAATTAGAGAAGTGTGGTTCATTGTCGATGGTGTTCCCATACGTTTTTGAAGGAAGCCGGAGTTGTTTCCTGTTTTGTTTATGTTTCATGTCTGATTGTTTTGCAAAACTCTATGCTTCTCGGTTAGTAGAAGTTTGAAACTATAATTTTCTTGATGTTACCATTACAATTACAGTTACAATTTCAATTCCAATTTCAAATTCATTTTCGGGATGTTGCAAATTAATGTTATCGTGAACCACAAAATAGAGAAACGAAAGTTTGGAATTTTACAAGTCTTAGACAACCACAAAATAAAGACTTGTAAGCCTATCCGCCGAAGCAAAGAAACAGAAAACAAATAGGATTGAAGCTCTAAGTTCCGACAATACAAAACACTTAAACAAGTTCTGACAATCCAAAACACTTAAAGATAGAATTCGTCAAACTTTCTAACAATCTCATCTTCATTTTCGTCATCCACTGTCTCTTTGTTNAAGTTTTAGTTATACCGAAGATAATGAATACAAGTTCCGACCAACAAACATGATCCAGAGTGAAGACACTTTCGATGTTGTGTGGTTAGAGAGAGAGAGAGAGAGTGTGTGTTTCGGAGGAGAGAGAGATTGATAAGAAAAAGTGAAGGTACTGTCGATGTTGTGTGGTGAGATTGGAGATAGAGAAATTTTTTTTCCTTTTTTATTGTTTAGCCGCCAAAACAAATTTCATTCCCCTCCTAATATTTGTTCCTAGTTATACAGAGGATACTAGTGTTACGAAATTTGGTCATAGTTCTACTTTTGCTGGTTTCTAATTTAATCAGTGTTACTAATTTTTAAAATTTGTTTTTTAGTTTTACTTTCGATTTTAGTACTTCAAAATGTAAGTTATATTGTTCTGTACAATAATATAGGCGTAATTGATATAGCTCAAAAAATTCCTTTGTAAGAAGTTCTTCATTGAAAAGTGTGATTGGAATTACAAGGTTTCACAATGGATATATCACGAGTTTGAAGAAAATTTCAAAAACGTGATGATCGAGTTTTGTTTGAATTATAAATTATAGTAGAGAAAACAAATGTAAAACAATAACAACCGAGATTTGATATAGATATTATTATGATAACCGAGTTTCGATATAGATAATACAAATGTCATTAGAAAACAAAGTAGATAACCAAGTTTTACGCAGTTTTCCGAAGCATACAACACAAAATAAACAGATAACAGAGCTAAATGCATTACTCCTAAATCCAAATAACTAACTTCTAACTCTTTTCTTTCCCTCCCGTGCGATGCGATCCGGAGGCATGATCTTCACCTCTTTGATGTAATCCGGTACATTCCAAGAAGACTTATCGAGCACAACATAAAGTGTCCTGGAATATGCCATTGCCCACAGTTCGGACCAGTAGTATTCTGAGCACAGCTCATGGATATGAAGGCGCCTGCCAACGTTTGTAGTGAAATTTATGTAAGCAGCCAGTCCATGCAGACAAGAAAACTTTTCATAATCTCACACCTTGGAAGTACATCTTTTCCCAACTAAGGTCGCCAAAAACATCTTTCCTTCAGTGTCAGTGATCTCATACTCAAACTCATAACTATCAAGCTCCCGCACACGTAGCTTTTGTGCAACAGGCCATAGCTCGCGCAAGTAATTCTCAACCAGAGGCACCAGTTTGCTATCAATTTATCCAGCAACAGCATCCTTCCGATGTTGATTGAACCAATCAGAGATTTTCCCGATGATGCAATCCAGCATTGGTATTAAAGCACACCTCTTTGCCTCTTTAAGCACGTTCTTCATTGATTCCACATTGTTGCTTGTATCCATGTTGTACCTGTCACGTGGAAAAAAAACTCTTGCCCATTTGTCTTTTTCAGTATGTTCCTCCACATACTTCCAAGCCGAAGGATATCTTCTCTTAAACGATTTGTAGGCAGAGTCGAAGTCAGCCTCCGTGTAATATCTGCCCAATTCCATGAATCTATGCCCGACTATATCCTTTTTGACGCTACAAGCTTGCCCTTTCACATTTTCCTTCAAATGCCATAAACAATGACCATGGTGAGCCTGTGGAAAGACGTTTGCTAAAGCGGAGATGAGGATTCTATTTATGTCACTCATAAAAACCAGTTCAGAAGAGTTTGGTATAACGCTTTTAAGCATCTCAAAAAACCAAGTCCAGCTAGCATCATTCTCTCGATCTAATACTGCAAACACAAGTGGATAAGCGTGACGATTAGGATCTTGTGCTTTCGCGAAGACTAGAACACCACCATATCTGTTCTTCAGCCATGTCGCATCCACAACTATCA
>QGKV02000571.1:35944165-35967777 GCA_003260655.2 Brassica cretica
AAAAATTCCTTTGTAAGAAGTTCTTCATTGAAAAGTGTGATTAAAATTACAAGGTTTCATAATGGATATATCACGAGTTTGAAGAAAAATTCAAAAACGTGATGACCGAGTTTTGTTAGAATTATAAATTATAGTAGAGAAAACAAATGTAAAACTATCACAACCGAGATTTGATATAGATAATATTATGATAACCGAGTTTTGATATAGATAATACTAATGTCATTAGAAAACAAAATAGATAACCAAGTTTTACGCAGTTTTCCGAAGCATACAACACAAAATTAACAGATAACAGAGCTAAATGCATTACTCCTAAATCCAAATAACTAACTTCTAACTCTTTTCTTTCCCTCCCGTGCGATGCGATCCGGAGGCATGATCTTCACCTCCTTGATGTAATCTGGTACATTCCAAGAAGAACTGTCGGGCACAACATAGAGTGTCCTGGAATATGCCATTGCCCACAGTTCCGACCAGTAGTATTCTGAGCACAGCTCAGGATATGAAGGCGCCTGCCAACATTTGTAGTGAAATTTATGTAAGCAGCCAGTCCGTGCAGACAAGGAAAATTTTCATAATCTCACACCTTGCAAGTACAACTTTTCCCAACTAAGCTCGCCAAAAACATCTTTCCTTCAGTGTCGGTGATCTCGTACTCAAACTCATAACTATCAAGCTCCTGCACACGTAGCTTTTGTGCAACAGGCCATAGCTCGTGCAAGTAATTCTCAACTAGAGGCACCAGTTTGCTATCAATTGATCCAGCAACAGCATCCTTCCGACGTTGAGTGAACCAATCAGAGATTTTCCCGATGATGTAATCCAGCATTGGTATTAAGGCCCACCTCGTTGCCTCTTTAAGCACGTTCTTCATTGATTCCACACTGTTGCTTATATTTATGTTGTACCTATCACGTGGAAAAAAAACTCTTGCCCATTTGGCCTTTTCAGTATGTTCCTCAACATACTTGTAGGCTGAAGGATAGCTTATCTTAAATGAATCGTAAGCAGAGTTGAAGTCAGCTTCCGTGTAATATCTGCCCAATTCCATGAATCTATGCCCGACTATATCCTTTTTGACGCTACAAGCATGCCCTTTCACATTTTCCTTCAAATGCCATAAGCAATGACCATGGTGAGCCTGTGGAAACAGGTTTACTATAGCGGAGATGAGGATTCTATTTCTGTCACTCATGAAAACCAGTTCAGAAGAGTCTGGTATAACACTTTTAAGCATCTCAAAAAACCAAGTCCAGCTAGCATCATTCTCTCGATCTAATACTGCAAACGCAAGTGGATAAGCGTGACGATTAGGATCTTATGCTTTCACGAAGACTAGAACACCACCATATCCGTTCTTCAGCCATGTCGCATCCACAACTATCACTTTCCTCATAACTGCAAACCCTTCAATGCAAGCTCCCAAGGCTACGAAGAGGTACTTGAATTTCGATCCCTCATCCAATTTCACACAGGTTTTTGTTCCCGGATNGTGTGTTTTTAGTTATACCGAAGTTTTAGTTATACCGAAGATAATGAATACCAGTTCCAACCAACAACCATGATCCAGAGTGAAGGTACTTTCGATGTTGTATAGTTAGAGAGAGAGAGAGTGTGTGTGTTTCGGAGGAGAGAGAGATTGATAAGAAAAAGTGAAGGTACTGTCGATGTTGTGTGATGAGATTGGAGATAAAGAATTTTTTTTTTCCTTTTTTTATTGTTTAGTTGCCAAAACAATTTTCATTTCCCTCCTAATATTTGTTCTTAGTTATACAGAGGATACTAGTGTTACGAAATTTGGTCATAGTTCTACTTTTGCTGGTTTCTAATTTAATTAGTGTTACTAATTTTTTTAATTTGTTTTTCTAGTTTTACTTTCGACTTTAGTACTTCAAAATGTAAGTTATATTGATATAACTCGAAAAATTCCTTTGTAAGAAGTTCTTCATTGAAAAGTGTGATTAAAATTACAAGGTTTCATAATGGATATATCACGAGTTTGAAGAAAATTTCAAAAACGTGATGACCGAGTTTTGTTAGAATTATAAATTATAGTAGAGAAAACAAATGTAAAACTATCACAACCGAGATTTGATATAGATAATATTATGATAACCGAGTTTTGATATAGATAATACTAATCTCATTAGAAAACAAAGTAGATAACCAAGTTTTATGCAGTTTTCCGAAGCATACAACACAAAATAAACAGATAACAGAGCTAAATGCATTACTCCTACATCCAAATAACTAACTTCTAACTCTTTTCTTTCCCTCCCGTGCGATGCGATCCGGAGGCATGATCTTCACCTCCTTGATGTAATCTGGTACATTCCAAGAAGACCTGTCGGGCACAACATAAAGTGTCCTGGAATATGCCATTGCCCACAGTTCCGACCAGTAGTATTCTGAGCACAGCTCATGGATATGAAGGCGCCTGCCAACGTTTGTAGTGAAATTTATGTAAGCAGCCAGTCCGTGCAGACAAGAAAACTTTTCATAATCCCACACCTTGCAAGTACAACCTTTCCCAACTAAGCTCGCCAAAAACATCTTTCCTTCAGTGTCGGTGATCTCGTACTCAAACTCATAACTATCAAGCTCCCGCACACGTAGCTTTTGTGCAACAAGCCATAGCTTGTGCAAGTAATTCTCAACCAGAGGCACCAGTTTGCTATCAATTGATCCAGCAACAGCATCCTTCCGATTTTGATTGAACCAATCAGAGATTTTCCCGACGATGTAATCCAGCATTGGTATTAAGGCCCACCTCGTTGCCTCTTTAAGCACGTTCTTCATTGATTCCACACTGTTGCTTGTATCCATGTTGTACCTGTCACGTGGAAAAAAAAAACTCTTGCCCATTTGTCCTTTTCAGTATGTTCCTCAACATACTTGTAGGCTGAAGGATAGCTTATCTTAAATGAATCGTAAGCAGAGTTGAAGTCAGCCTCCGTGTAATATCTGCCCAATTCCATGAATCTATGCCCGACTATATCTTTTTTGACGCTACAAGCAAGACCTTTCACATTTTCCTTCAAATGCCATAAACAATGACCATGGTGAGCCTGTGGAAACACGTTGCTATAGCGGGGATGAGGATTCTATTTCTGTCACTCATGAAAACCAGTTCAGAAGAGTCTGGTATAACACTTTTAAGCATCTCAAAAAACCAAGTCCAGCTAGCATCATTCTCTCGATCTAATACTGCAAACGCAAGTGGATAAGCGTGACGATAAGATCTTGTGCTTTCGCGAAGACTAGAACACCACCATATCCGTTCTTCAGCCATGTCGCATCCACAACTATCACTTTCCTCATAACTGCAAACCCTTCAATGCAAGCTCCCAAGGCTACGAAGAGGTACTTGAATTTCGATCCCTCATCCAATTTCACACAGGTTTTTGTTCCCGGATAAACTTGCTCTAACATGTACAAATAGCTATTCATCATCTTGTAGCTCTCTTCTGGACAACCAGGTACATCACAGCCTGCCAGATTCTTTCCGCGCAACGATCTCACGTGATTGCTCATTGTACCCTGCCAAAAAAAGGAATAAACACAAGAATCTACTACAGTTATCTAAAGTTATACCAGTTGTTCCTAGTTTTTTGCAGTTATCTAAATTTCTACCAGTTGTTCCTAGTTTTCCAGTTATACTCGTTATTTCGAGTTATCCTACAATTATCAGAAAATTTTAATTAGGTTTCAGTTGAGTTACCCCAGATCGATCTAAGTCCAATTCTACTGCATATACACAGTTCCCCTATACACTCTCATTCCACCACCGAAATGAATTAGGTTAACTAATTTCAAACAAGACAATGTCGTTCTGATTCCTACTTCTAATCAGATACCAATTAAAAATCCACTAAAAGCTACTCGAGCCAGAGAGCACAACTCACCTGCAACTCGACCAGCCCCGACAAAGATTGAGAACCTGTGAGTGGAGGAGGAGCTGAGGGTTCCGGAGCTGAGCTGAGGGAGAAACGACAGGAAACCAGCGGATTCTGAAACCAAGAAGCGAAACCAGTTGTGGGAAAAGAAAAGAGAAGGGGGCTGAGCTGAGGGTTTCGGGATTGAATTTCAATTAGGAATTTCCATTTAAATTATTTATTCATAATGATCAAACCGATATGTTTCAACCAAACCACTTTACACAACCAATCGAAAGAAAACCAAAATACCAAACCACTTTTCTTTTTTTCAGATTTAATAATCTGAGGGTATTTTCATTAATTTGCATTTAGTTAATGAAATAGGGGTATAGGAGATTCACAGACCCATAGGAGATTGATTCATGAGATCTAGGGGTAGGCAAGTTTTTTTCCGAAAAGAGAAGAGAGAAGCGGAGAGAATAAAGAGAGAGAAGAAAAAAAATAAGAGAGTGAAAATAAAATAAACTGTCGGCGTTTCCTTTTAGAATTAGGGTAAATGGTAGATGGGTAAATGACTTAATTTTTGAATTAAAGATAAATCAAAACAGTATTAAAAATAGAATGGGTCATTGGGAGATTGATCTTTCACATTTTGGGGGCACGAGAGGAGATGTCATACCTTATTAACATGTAATTCAAATTTTTCAAAGCTGTCTATCCGCATGCGCTCCGTAACAGATCAAAGAGAGCTTATCCCGCAAGTTATGACTCAATTTTTTTGTAACTCAAGTTATGACTCAATTTCCCATCTCTACTAGACTACTAATCATGGACGTTATACAAATTGGCTTAATTGTGACATTTTTACTCGGTTAGAGTAGCCAAGAAAATCAATTTTTAAATGGATAGATAAATATTTTGACCAAAAAAAACGAAAAATCTAAATCACGATAATGTAAAATCTAAATCAAATTTGAAAATATGTTGGTATGAGCCAGACTCACATGAAAACACTCTGCACTTGTATAAACATAAATATTGATGTTTCTTTTACCGCAAGGCAAAGAAGAAAACCTAACTTGTGCTCTTACGTCTCCACCTGATAAGTTTTCACCTGTAGGGCTCATGAAGCTCCTAGAACAGGATCCCAGTGACCATAGTTGGAGCTGAAAGTGCATCCGCCATGCCGCTCAGCGTACTCAGCCATCGTCTCTCTTGCACAAACATCCCAAGCTTGAGCTATTTCTTTAAGAGACATGGGTTCTGAAAACTCCTTCATGGACAAACCGAACCTCGATCTAGTCCTCGCAGATAAATCATCATATTTGTGTAAACTGAAACACGGTAAAATAAACACATAAGAATATCATGTGTAGTTCCCTCTTGTCATCAGTAAATTTCCACTAAATGTTTTTTTTACCTAGAGTCATATGAGAGTTTCTCTAGAAGAAGTATTGGGGAAGATGGGTAATTCACGGGAACTAGTAAGCGTAATGGCTGAATCTGTGACTAAATCAAACATGGGAGACATAAAGAGCTGAGGAAAGAGCAGACAAGAAGTTTATAGTTTAGAGAAACTCACGATATGTCCTGACTTGTAATGAGCTTCGAATGTGTCACTGAGAGCCACAGGAGAATAAGAACACGTGACAATTGTTCCTGGAGTAACTTCACTTGGATAAACCTCTTCATTACATATGTTTACCACTGTCTCTACAAGACTCCCATTTATATCTTTGATTTCTTGCAGGAGGAGGGCCCAACCAGGCTGCAAGATTTAGGAAACGGTCTTATTTTGATACTGAAGGTTTGATCAATCAATGAAACTTACCTCAATCTTTTGAGCTTTGGAGCCAGATGATGCGGTGGAATCAGCTTCAGATTCAAGGCTACTTAACCGTTTGTAGCTACCAGTTTGTGATATGATATCTAGAGGCGGAGTGGTAGTAACTGAGTGCACAGCTTTTATCAGACGATCAATAGGCTGCTCCTGAGGTGCTGTTTGGAGTTGGTAATCATGTAAAACAAGGGACTCAACATAGATAGGCTTTTCAAGATCCACAAGATTTGGAGAGGGAGCAAGAGACTGTGATGAGGTTCCTGTGTTGTGAAATGTTGTAGAAAGAATCTGATGGTCCACAAACTGAGGAGAAGAGTAGTTCTGTATCTGAGGCTGCTGCTGGTTGGTTTGTGGTTGTTGCTGCTGCTGCTGACTCTGCAGTAGCTGGTTGAGATGATGAAATTGATTCTGATGAAACATACAAGACTGAGCCAGACTGATATTAGAGTGTTGATTATGACCACTTGGGGATTGTTGGTGCTGCATTGGCCTCTGAGTCACAGTCTGTTGATTCTTGGTGAACCTCAGTACCTGTTCCTCGTACAGACTGAACCTATCTCTGTGACTCTCTGATATACTGTCCCTATGTACATTTAAGAACATAATAACTAGTTCCAACATTGATTTAGCTGCCCTTAGCTTTTCAATAGGCTCATTTTGCATATTTTGTTGAGGAAGAGAATCAACCTGGAAATTAATACATTTTCTTATTAATATTTTTTTGAAAGAAAAAAACAAGAAATATCATATTGAAACAGTTGTGTTATGTCTGAAGTACCTCCCCCAATTTGTCAGATACTTTTTGGAACAGTGTACTCAGAACAGGCAAATACTTCTCCTTGAGGGCCTTTATCTGCAGATAATGAATAGCTTTGATAGGATGAATGAATCATAGTTTCTGATGTTAATACGTTAAAAAACAATGCAGATACCTTTTGATAGGTCTCCTCCTGCCAGTCCCCACCACTTGCATTTACTGTATTGCCTGTATAATCTTGAGATGTTACAAAACAATATTGGAACTTAGGACATAATGAAAAATTGTATTCATTGATGGAATGGAATAGAATGAAACATACTAGATGGATTTGCCGGAGGGGCTCTCTGTAATTGATATGGCTGATTCTGTTGGTTTGCTACGTTTTGGGTTTGGTGCAAAGAGACTGCTTCATGAAGCCTTTGTGTATCATCCAAATGTTGCTGTAAGATTATATTCTGAGGCTGTTGGTATTGTTGTAGCATCATTGGCTGAGATTGTCCCAAATCTTGGCCTTGAGTACCCAACAAACTTGACTCATACACATTAAAGTTACCAGATTGACCGCCAGGCATGTATGTCTGCTGTTGTGACGCCAAGGATGAAGAAGCATTATTACTATGAGAATAAAGGTGTTGTTGCAGGTACATATTATGGGGGTTACTACTCTGTTGTCCCATTTCTTGAAAGCTAACAATGTTGTCTTGCTGTGATGTTAGATGATTCTGCAGCGTGTCTTGACCATTCATCAGTTGACTGATGAGTTGGTCGTATTCTTGTTGTTTCTGTTCTTGAGACTGCACATACATATGTTGTTGATGACTAGACTGGACTCTTTGAGTCGGAAACTGATGTCTTGGTAAGTATTGAGAGTTTTGTTGGCCTGATGAAGTCAGACTAGAGTGAACAGAAGTCTGAGGAAAGGACTGCTGAATGGTAGACAATGATGTGTGATGAGGCAAATGCTGATGAATAGGTTGTTTTAACACACTTTGCTGGTGCTGCTGCTGCTGCATGTAAGGAAGTTGTAAGTGATGGATGTTCTCTTTTAGAAGCTGTTGATTCACTTGACCTTGAAACATGTCGTTATAACTCTGTAGCTGCTGTTGAGGCTGAGTACAAAACTGTTTTCTCCCCTGAATCTGTCTTTGAGAACCGCTGGGGAGATGTGAATGAACTCCTTCACCCATTTGAATGTTTAGGTTCTGAGCCGCGGAGACGGTTATAGGGACCTGGTTTGAGAAGCCAGAAGACTCATGAATGTTGCCTTGAGGAAACCATTGTTGGATTGTTGGAGTCTGTGTATATGGTAACGAGGTGGGAAGTGATGGCCCTTGTTTCGGAGCTTGAGCTGCTGTACAGATAAAGGCATCAAAAGAAAACCTGGTAAGCTGGAGTTTTAAGTAACATTTCAGTAACTTGCATGTTCTGAAACAGTTCTAGATTCTAGACACAAGATGTGAGTTCTGTTCCATCATGATCTGTTTCTGATATTAGACCCACCAATAGAGAAGTTCGAGTCCAGTGCAGCAATGTTAAAATATCATAGTGGAACCAAAACAACTATTAAGTTCTTATTACCTGGATCTTGAGTAGTATTAGGTTCATTGACTAAAGAACCAGACTGCACACTTTTGAATTTTTTGTCGAAAACCATTATCTTTTCACTGATTTTCCGAAGATAATCACTCTGAAACATAGGAAAAAAAAAGATCAACAAGTGTCTTCACAAGGGCTGAGGTAATATATAGAAACCATTTGTATATTGGTACCTTATCTGTGGCCATGCCATAGATCTTACCCTCAAATTTACAAGCAGTATTGTTGATATCATTTTGGCTATGTTTAGGAAAACATATCTTCAACTTTTCCACTCTGCACACACATGAAAACAAAGACAATATATCACTAATCTTCCATAATGGAGGTGCAAAGAATATGCTAAAACTTTCAAAAAGCATGAAAGGTTGATGTTAGGTTTTACAAGGCCAATAATGAATTATAATAAGTGTTAACTGGTGTAATGTAGGAATCGTTATTATGTGCAAGCTTACAAGTTCACAACTAAAGCATGAACTCTTTTTCAAGAACCTTTCTCACTTTTATGAATAGAATCAAATGATCATTTTTTTTTTTTGGTAAACTAGAATCAAATGATCATATAGTGATATATTTGTGTATTTATTTATTATGTGGATAGAAGTCTTACATTGCGATAATAACCCTTTTTCGTAGATCAAACTCATGCGTTGATCTCCAATCATTAGCGTTATTGGCAAGCGAGTCTCTGCCTTGTTCGTTAGGCTTCCAGTTAGAGTATCCCTCCATTAAGTCTAGCTAGCGACAAGAAATGATGATCAGAGATATCGCTTAACTAGACAAACACATAGAATCCCAATTATCAACAGATTCATATTGCAGTTTCTAATACTAAAATTTAATAATAATAATAATAATAATAGTAATAGTAATAATAATAATAATACTTAACCTTCACAATGCCAAAAGAATGATCATGCAGATTGGTGCTAAATAGGGCATTAAGTTAAAGAGAGACCATGCCTCATAGACCCAAAATCATAACCTTAATGTAACAATTTTCGAATTAGCATTACAACTTGCAAGTGTGTTTTTGTAAGACTAGAGAACTAAACGAAAATCTAAACAGAAATTGCTTTGATCATATTAACACACACAAACATGCCAAAAAGAAAAATCACTTGCAAATATGATAACTTAAGAAAATCAAAGTGTACAAGAATGATATATATCAGAAGTTCAGAACCCACAAAAAAGCTCTGTTTCAGCCTTTCAGGCTTTCAACACTCTCTCGATCAGAAAAGTAAATAAATTTAAAAGTTTAAATGCAAAAGACAAAACCCATGTTTGGTTCCACAAAACAGAACCAAGATTATCGAGCAAACTAGAAAAAGGAGGAGAAGAAGCCCACGAAACCGTCGAGACCGATAACTTGTGGAAGAAGAAAGCAAGAACATATCAAACTGAGATAGAATCACAGGAATTTTAGAGAGAGATAGATAATAGAAGAAGGGAATAAACCTAAGGTCAGACGCAAAAGAGTGGAGAGATTGAAGAACAGAGACTATTACACGTAGGAGGGATGTAACTTACATATATATAGTATCTGCTTTCCTCCCTTATTTTATAGTCAATTTTTTAAAAAATTTCATTCCATATATTGGGAATTCATCACTATATTCAAATATTGGGAATACATGCAAAGTAAGACACGTATGAAAAGTACTCGGCCTTGTTTAGTAACAAATCTCGGTATATTTTCTCTCATTTGACTTCAAATTTGGATTTGGAACAACTAAAGCAAGAAACTATCATCTACCATTTTTGGAAAAGTAGTTATGATAGTTTCAACTAGATATTTCGGCAGTTTAATTAGAATGAACATGATGCAAGCAAGCAAACGCATATCATGATGACTAAAATAAATAATTAACTATGTTAATGCCTTGCGGTATTTATATTTGGTGAATTTGACAATAATTTTCACCAATTAAATATTAATATAATTGGTGAAAGATTCACCAATGTAGATGCCTTTACATATGGAACAAATGTTGTTATAATATGTTGGACTGTATTTGTGCTTAGGCTTACAATAACAAATACATGTGTTGATGAGAAATAATATTTTACAACATTGCGTGTAGCAGAAAACTAACGCAAATTCATGGAGATTTATCCCTTTCCGAGAACCATTAGAAGTGTTGTGGAGAGTCAAAGATATTGAGTGATGCCTAAGAAAGTTAATGTTACGAGGGAATACAAATCGTTAGTGATCCCCTAGAAATCATTAGAAATCGTTCATGTTGCAATTATATAGGTTTTTATTACTAAAACAATTCTTCCAAATTTAATGATGTTTTTTTTAAAAAAAATTGTAATACATTTATTTTTTTAATATCTACAAAATTTAGAAATATTATTTTTTCTTACGTTTTGATAGTTATATACCTACCAATTTTTTTCTCTTGATTTTATAGAATTTGATTTAATATATATTAACCAAAAGAAATAGATTAAAAATCTTTCCAATATTATAATTTAAAATATTTACATATATATTATTAAATTAAAATTAAAATTAAAATATCTATTTTATCTTAAACTTTACATATAAATAAATTAAAATTTAAAATTGAATATTGTAAGCAAATAATAAAATATAAAGATTAACAAAATTTAATTCTTAAATACAATTTAAGTTTTAATTTTTTTTTGGTACATGTCACAGAAAAACACCTAGCATATTCAAAAGTGTGGAGTAATGGGCTTAAGTGATGGCGGGTAAGAACTTGGACAGCTCGATCTAGGGGTTATTACCGCTTTAGAGACCTGCTTCTTGCTATGATGAATTGAATCAAATCCGTAAACAAGAAAAAGAGAAAGCTCTCTCGTTTTTATTAATCAAATTATGTATCTTAAAAGCCAAAGCTAAAGATCTATATATAGGGATTGATTCTCATAGTCACAACCGACTTAGAAAGATCATTCATATTCTAAAAAGGAAAACTAAAACATTGAGACTTTAGGAAAAGTAAAACAAAGGAAAACTTGCAGAAGACGTTAGGGTTGTGGCGGTGCAGGTGTAGGAAAACTTGCAAAAGACGTTGGGATCAAAATATTTTTTACCAAAAAAAAAACTTTCTAAACTCGTATTAGTCAATTTTTGTAAGTGTTTTTCTTAGTGAATTTTCTTGTGACATCTAATAAGAGTTTGTAGTTTTGTTCTCCAGTCCACTGGAACCCTTTTTTAAAAAAAGTCCACTGGAACTTTGTTTTGTTATAAATGTTTAATTTATTTCATTTTCTAATTTTCTTAGTCTAAAAAGAAAAATGAAATGATTTTTAATCTAAATATTAAATCAATCCACCGAAAATTGCAAGCGATACATAAGGAACTGGCCATATATTAATTTGGAGATGAAGATTTGTGATTCAGTTTTTACGGTTTTTACTGTAATTTAATCGAGGGCTTTTTGCAAGATTGACTCAAAACTCAAAGTCAAACCTAAAACTAACCCATGTTTTTCTTGGATTTTTCTTTTGTCCTATTCACCCCACAAGTTCATGATATTCACGAAAATGCCATCAAATTTTTTTATTTTTCTTTTTTCGAAAATGACATTTTTACTCTCTCACCCTCATCATCTTCAAGTAATTACAAGATTGTCATTATCATCAATACTCCAACCACCATGAACAACCAATTTTGAAGCTCTTAATGCACCTAAAATCGATTTACACTCTCTCTTTCTCACTTGCTATGAACTAAAAACAACATCTCTTTCACTTTGCCTCCATATTCATCCAAAAAACTAAAGCTTTTGATTCAAAACTTTTTATGGTTTATAGAGCCATTCAAGCATACTATTCTTGGTGGGTTACTTTCGTTTGAGATTCTGGGTGGTTGGAGAAGACTATGGGTGTTAAGGAAGTCATCTCACTAGTTTAAGGTAAGAAACTGAAATTTTTTCCAGATCTGTTTGTGTAGAAGACTTACCCGTAAGTAGTATGGCTGTAGAAGACTTACGGGTAAGTCTTCTGGTCAAACGGACGACTTACCTTTAAGTCGTCATCTTTGTTTGTTAAAAAAAAAATCTAGAGAATACCATAGACGACTTACTGATAAGTCGTCTAGGATAAATAGGTTAGTTTTGCATTTGACCGAATTGTGTTAGATATTTGACTTTTCCTGGACGACTTACCAGTAAGTCGTCTCCGGGAAAACAAAAATTTCAATATTTTATTAAATCTGGACGACTTATATGTAAGTCGTCTCAGGTTACTTTTGCAATTGGAAAATAAAACTTAAATATTTAACTTTTCCCAGACGACTTACGCGGAAGTCGTCAAGTAAGACGACTTACTTGAAAGTCGTCCAGGATAAGCAAAGTCGTCCAGATTTAATTCCTAGATTATGGTCAAACCTTGCTTATCTCGGACGACTTTCTTGTTTGTCGTCTGCCTGGACGACTTTCAAGTAAGTCGTCTGGGTAAAGTTAAATATATAAGTTTCTTTTTCGAATTGCAAACTAACCTGAGAAGACTTACAAATAAGTCGTCTAGCTTTAATAAAATATTGAAATTTTTGTTTTCCCTGAGATGACTTACTGGTAAGTCGTCCAGGAAAAGTCAAATATCTGATACAATTCGGTCAAATGCAAAACTAACCCATTTATCCTAGACGACTTACTAGTAAGTCGTCTGTTGAATACTGTACATCAGACGACTTACTAGTAAGTCGTCCCAGACCCTAAATTTAACCCCTAAACTAAATTGACTAAATTAACTAACTAACCACGTTATAAACCCGTAGTTATACTTAAATAGTGTTTACTATACACAGAAATAAAAACACTTAGGTAAATTTTAAAGTTTTCAAAAAAACATTTATGCATTCCAAAATCTAACCCTAAGAACACATACAATACTACAACATATGTTGGCAAAACCTAAACCAAAGAATATCATGACTCACTACTTTCACTCATCTATGTTGAAAACAATTAACTTTTGTTATATCTTAATTTATATCTCTTGAAACATATGTTAATTACATGATTTCAATTTTTCACTTATCAAAATATTTTTTACAAAATTTTTAAATTATTTCTAAGTAAAACTAGTCCAGACGACTTACGGGGGTTAGAAACGTAAAAAAAATTCGGTTTTTTTGTTTGTTCACAAGGGGTTGGTTGTAATTTCAATAGTCTTTTAGGTTACTTTTGCATTTGATTCAATTTTGAGTTAACCTTTGTGTTTGAAATCAAGTTGTGAGTCATATTTGGCAATTTTTCCATTAATCAATTACAGAAATTTCGTGTGAAAGAGAATCACAAGGAAGACATAATGGAGACGAAGGAAAAAACCGGCTAGTGATCACATCAAGGCATGTTGCTATTAGCGCACAGATCGTACCATAAGGACACAGAATTGATATGGAATCAATAAGCCCACGGGGGGGCAACGTGAATTTGGGGCTAACACTCACCTTTTTCCTCTTTTGTTCTCTTCATCATTCATTACGTACCTATCAATTTCATATACACATGCGTTTGTAACTATATGCATGATCAATTATAATAGTATATATTATATCCAAAAAAACTAAATTTCTCTTTTTTAAATCTTCTTTTTTTGGAAATGGTTGAATAGTCCTGAGTATTTAGTTTTTCCCGAACGCTTCTATTAAAATTAACGGTCCAAAGGAGGTAGGCGGAATCCGAAGACAGCTAAAACATAACAAAAGTTAGTTGTGGTAAAGGAGAGACGAGATCCTAAGAGAATCTGCAACAACCTGTCTTGTGGACCCCAGACTGGCCTTGTAGAACACTGACTCTAACCCCTCACATGTAAGCTCTAAGCTCTCCACAAATAGGTGAAGGGTTAGGGTCGGTGCTCTGCAGGGCCAGCACAGGGTACACGAGACGGGTGGAGTCTACGGGACATGTTGTTACAATAAAAGTCGACTTTTATGTGACAATCCGCCCCGTGGGCCCCAGGTCGACTCTGCAGAGCATCGACCCTAACCCTTCACTTGTGAGCCCTCACTGACTCCCCATGTAGGTTATTGGTGTGCTTGGCGTTCCTCGAACCTAAGACCTCACCCTTTAACGACGCTCCCACTGGATAATCTGTCACCAATTGACCTGCTTGTAACGCCATGACCGTCCATGGCTAATGGGACACCCACGCCAACGGATAATTTGGCCCACCGGCCCCATCTCGTCCGACGGGAGGTGCGTTAATTTTTCCAAAGTCTGAAAGTATTGTTTACTGTCCATGCAATCACCACCCGACTTTTTTCGTGCTTTGCCTTCACTCGCATGGTATCGCGAATCATTTCCCGATAGATCACTCATCCTTTCACAATTCCAGTCCAAGCACGCTTAACCCTAGAGTTCTAAACGAATGTGTGACGGCAAAGGTAAGTCAATTTTGGTGACATATATAGTCAAATCAATTCTCTTAAACCTTTCCACATATACCAGAAATTTGGATGTTACAATCCACCCCCACTCACAGAGCGCAACACCCCCGTTGTGCACTACGACAAATCTCAAGACACCTCTCGGATCAGAACCGAGATGGCTAAACAGCTCTGATACCACTTGTAACGCCCTGACCGTCCACCGAAAATGGGCCACACACCCCCGTTCACTCGGCATGTGGGCCCCAATCTGTCCAATACGCGGTGCGTTAATTTTTCCAACGCCAGAAAGTCTTGTTTACTGACTCTGCAATCACCACCCGACATTTCCCCGTGTTTTGGTTTCACTCGCACGGTATCGCGAATCACTTTCTGATAGGTCATCCATCATTTCAGTACTCCAGTCCAAGAATGCTTAACCCTGGAATTCTAAACGAATGTGCGACGAGAAAGGTAACTCAACTTTGGTAACATAGGTAGCAAAACTAATTCTTTTAATCCTTTCTACATATACCAGAAATCGGGATGTTACAGAATCCTTACTTGAAATCTTAAAACCGATGTTCCAAAGAAATGAAGTCTGGTTTGATACCGACATTGAAATACTCAGACAGAGTTTGAAATAGGTTGAGAGCAGTCCTGAGTATATGTTAGATCAAAACTGCAATAATACTATCATTGCTACCCAGTTTCAGAATTTCAATCGATGTAGAACCTCACTATTTATAAGAGAAAGATTAGGATAGTGCCGAATTCGAACACTAAAAGTGATAAGAGGACTAAATAACATTGGTCTAGTGACTGACATGAGGGGATTATGAGCCTAAGTTCGAACAAATACTATCATAACTGTTATATCACTATTCTTGCGATTGATTAACCATCTATCAACATGCAACAATTCATGCTATGTTTTTTTCTCAAAAAAAAAAGCATTCATGCTATGCAACCATTTATGTGATCATTCAAGCATGATTAATTATATTTGAAAAATTTGTTATATTTCTGGTATGTTGCATTCAAATGTAACCCCACATAAAATAATAATAATGATGGTAAAATATATCCTGACTATAACCCCACATAAAATAATAATAATGATGGCTAGGCCTGGGACTTTTATCCGAGATCCGGATTCGATCCGAGATTCGATCCGGATCCGATCCGAAAATCCGGATATCCGGAGGGGCCGAATCCGGATCCGGATAGTAAAATGTTGGATCCGTCAAAGCCGGATCCGGATCCGGATATCTTAATTTTTAAGTCCGGATATCCGGATCCGTAAGTTTTATTAATAAATATTTCAAAAATAGTAATATCTATATATAAAAATTAATTTTATTTGATATATTCATTTTTATAATAATATATATAAATTTTATGTAAATTTTGTAATATTGTACATAGAAATAATTAAAAACGTTATATATATATATTTTAAATTATTGTTAATATTTTATATATATATATTAATATTATTTTTTATTTATTTTAAGGATCCAAACCCGGATCCGGATATCCGTCGGATATTACAATTTTTAGGAGGATATCCGACACCCGGATATCCGAGAACCCCGGATCCGGATAAGGATAGTAAAATTATGGATCCGCCGGATAAGGATCCGGATCCGGATACCTTAAAATTGTCCGGATATCCGATCCGTCCCAGGCCTAATGATGGCTAAATATATCCTGACTACTTGATCATTTCCGAGTGATTGACCATCTCCAAACATGCAACAAGTATGTCACCGAACTATTTATTATCATGAACAAATATTAATAAATTTGAGTATTTTGTTACGTATTTGGTAAGTTATATTATAATGTAACCCCACATGATAGTATCTAGTGGGGAGGCAAAAAGCACACCACATGGTAGTCCATTGGTGTGCATCAAGAGGTTGTCTAAGTATTTGTGATTGTTGAGTTTGGATATATTCGAATTCATATGAATAAAAAGTGATAGCATTATATAGCTAAGATGTAATTAAGCATACTGGATAAACCCTCGAATGTGTCTTTGGAACTGAACTTATAAGGGTCTAAAACCAAACTTTAAGACTTAAAATGCATTTGGAAATAACTAATTCGAATAAGAACTAATTAATATGTAGGATAATTTGGAGAAATGTCACTACTATAGCTTTAATATTAATTTGTTTGCTACCAATTAGAAACAAGCACCAGTCTCCCGCTATAGTTGTAAGTTTTAAACTACTATAAAGGTATATGGAAACATGAAAAAATGTGTGCACAATTTATCCTTCTAGCAACCATAACCATAAGTCATTTGCATTGGGACTCTTGATATCAATTATTGTATCTGTAAAGTCTTTTCTCTCATTGAGCTTATAACTATAACTATCATTGAACAAAAACCGTAATCCTATAACTATCATTGAGCTTTCAACATCTTAAGTTGCGCCTCAAATTCTTTCTTTGTTATCTCTCTCCTTCGCTGCCATCAAACCCTAGTCCCATCCTAAACTAATCCCACACTCGAGGAGGGTCGATGGCATTTATCGCCGTCGGTCTTCCCCCCATCGCTCGTCTTAGCCACGTTCACTGAACCTATCAACCAAAATCACCTTTTCTTTGTCATGATGTTTTGAATCTCTGCCTCCGTGGATCTAATCGGAAGTTGGAGTGTGTTTGTAACACCCCCGAACCGTCCTAGACATATGGTCGATCAACCCGCCAACAATCAAATAAGAACATGACCGATCGAGATGAATGAGCCAACCGGCCAGCCAACAATCAAACAAGAACATGACTGAACGTCCAACCCAACACCATGGTCCGGAAGCGCTACGTGACGGGTTAGAGGCGATCTGGTCAGAGTCACAAAATTTACTCCACGACCTAGACCAGTTCACCCACTTACTCGTCCCGCTGCGTCAAGGCACAAGGCTTTACAACCCGTACCTAGAGTTAGCGTTTTCCATTAGATCGAGGCATAAGGCTTTTCAACCCGTACTACAACCTAACGTTATGTTAGACCGGACTAGTCAAATATCAGAGTACTCATGAAGCGCATATAAAAACAAATTCTTTATTGATTCAAGAAATATCCATACATTGATATAATTCGAGACCGGTCCCGGCCTAATGCCAAATCGAGTCAACTAAACACAAATCCACAATACCGTTAACAAAAGGCATGAAAATCTACACCGGTGGTCCAAACATCCACCACCCAGCTATCCGATCATCCTTACTAAACCTACCTGCAAAAAAGACAACGGAGTTAGATGAGTAACCTAATGTTACTCAGTGAATTATGATCCCCAACTAACAAATAAAACCCCTCGCTATCCCATCCCAAACTATTTAAAGCGAGAGATTCACCTAATAATAAATCAATCCAATTCAATAGATAAGCAATATCAGAAATACGCAGCAGATAATAATAGCTAGATAATTAAAGATATAAAATCATAACCGCTAATGACTAGCTAACCACTTAATCTAAAACTCAACTCAATCTAAGGTTCAACAACCCTCTACACTATATCTAGGGCCCTTTGTGACTTAGTGTTCCTCCTCTATCCTCGGCAATATCCTATCTCCCTACCACAAAGGCCAGAAGAAGGAACTTTCAACCGAACGCAGCCCATAGTACAGTCGGGTCACCGCGCGACAGCTCCAGTACAGTCGGGCCACTACCGGTTGTTACACGACGATCGCGGCCCACAGTACGGTCGGGTCACCACGAGACAGCCCCAGTACAGTCGGGTCACTGCCGGTCACTACCCCGTCCGTGTAACCACTCAGCCATGGGCCATGATTCCGTCTCTCTGAGTGCTCTCGATCCAGCAAATAAGGGGTTTTCTTAAACCCGCTGGGTACGAGGTCGAGAAAACACTAATCCACCTCAAATATGTCTAGCACGGTGGGTTACACATAAGCTATATGCATCACACTCTAACTCTACAACACTAACAACAATATCATCACTAAACAACTCAACCAGTTAGTCACTCTCTTACCAAGAGCTGACTAACCCCAATCGACAAGCAAGCATTCATCATTCGCTAACTAACCAATCAACCTAACCATTAGCATGCTACTACGATTCTCAAGCAATAACTAAGCATGCTATCAACTCAATCAACCTAACCTCAACTATTAACTAATCAAACCGTTACTCAGTTAGACCCGGCATCCTGCCATGATCCAACTTCCAAGTAACGGGAACTTGCATGAAATCAAGTCAGCAATCAATTGATCACAACTCACAGTGTTCTTTGCCGATAAGCAGCTGGTTGATCGGAGGGGACTTGGCCAAAACCCAAGGGACGACTTGACTGGACTGGACTAATCTCGACTTGGACAGAACCTAGGCTACACCATGAAGAAACTCACAGGCCTCGACAGACTGATCTGGACTCGGACAAAACCTCCTTTAGTTTCTGGACAGTTCTTCGGGCTTCCCGGCGGAGTATCGAACTTCAGAACTTCGACTGATCTGAACCCGTGGACCTGAACTAACTCTGAACAGCACCTCCACTTGACCTAGAATAATATGACTGGCTTGGACGAACTGATTTGGACAGAGCTTCCGCCTCACAATCATATAGAATCGCAGATTGGACAGTACTGGCCTTCTCGGTGAAGTATCAGTCTTCAGAATTGACCATACTCTAAGTCGACCACTTTCCTTCTCTCTCTCTCTCTCTTTCTACCCACGTTTAGAGTGACTTCCCATCTGAGCTGGTCTTCAGTTGGACAGAACCTTCCCTAGGCGCTGATTCGAAATCAGTAGAGAACTGACCTCGAAAACTCTCTAAAATTCTCGAAATAGATTGGAAACTCTTGCTTTCTTTTTCTACTTTTATCTCACGGTTTTAACTTGGTTTGGAAAGGTATGGATGTGAAGAAATGAGCTGGGGTCGTGGGGTATTTTTAGGAAACAGCAACCAATCAGCATCAGGTTGGTGGCAGCCCGGGTGTCGCTCTGCATGGCTCCGGACGCATGCGCGACGGCACCTCGTGCTCCACATGTCTTTCAGCATGGCCAGGACACATGCATGGCGCCACCAATCCTCCCAGATGTCAGGCTGCATGACTGGAACTCATGCAAGGCGCCACAGCAGCACACACTTGTCGATCATCATGCTTCAGTTGCATGCGCGGAGACACCTCGTGCTTGGTCGATCCACCTTGTGCTTTTGTATGTCAGGCTGCATTTACTTCTTCCATGCACGGTGACACCTCGAGTTTCTGTAGAAACTCAGATTGTTAGATGGTTGACACCACGTTCTGAACCCATGCAAAGAGCCACCTCGAGCTTTTTGGTCAATTGGCCTGATTTTGGTCCTTCCAGTAAATTTCTGATCCGCGATTAACCCCAAATATTTTTCGGCTCCCATCCTGATGAGATGAATATTTTTAATAAACTCCAATCTGAACTCTGACCTTGGCGGTAAATATTTTCCGATCCTTCGGCTTCATCGAAAGCTTCCATAATACTGAAATTAGTGTTTTCGTCCAACTTTGGGGTTTTCCATCGTGCTTCGATACCGTCGTGCTTGCTTCCCGTCCTGCTTAATTCCCGTCATGCGTCCAATGTCTTCGAAATAATATTCCGATGATACAAAGTTTCGCGGAAAATTCGTGCTGAAGAAACGTCATTCTTCAAAAATGCCGAGCTTCTAAACCGTCGTGCTTCCAAAAATATTATGCTTCCAAAACATCCGTCTGATCAATCTAAGACATCTCCTAACTATGGTCGAGCAACTTATTCGACTCATAGTTCACTCACGATCACTTCTTCGCCCACCTCGTACTTCAAAATTTCTCGATCGATGCTTGTCGCCCGCGACTCGACCACCACAAAGATACTCGACCATTCTCTTTTTTTAAAGGGTTTCTACAGTGTTCCTCTCTTCTTTGGAGCGCTGACGAGGGCATGATGGTTTTGCAATTCTTGGTGTCCTTGTTTCTTTGCCGCTCCGACTATCGACAAAATATTTGGTGTTCTTGTTTCTTTGCCTCCTCCGACGTTCGGCATAAGATCTGGGTAAGATCTCACCCCAACATTGGTGATTTTTTTGGGAGCTTCGCTGCCTCTCATCTCTTCTCTCTCTTGCCTCTCGATTGTTCAAGGTGATGAAGCTTCAAGGTTCTGTAGAGCCTCTCCTCAGGAATTATTTCTCTAAGAGCGGCAGAGCAGTGGTAGTCCGAGTGCCTCTTCCCCCTTGTTTCAAATGTAAGCTTTCACAGTATTTCCTTGTGTTGTGGCTTGTTTCTCTCTCTAGATTTTGGTGGTTGAATGCTTAGGGTTGTTTGAGGATAGTTTTGATGTGTTTCATCCAAGTCACAATGCTTGAGTTTTACACGCATTGGGATTCACCTGCTTTTGAGAGGTCTTCTGGCTTCTCCTGCTCTTCATCTCATTCGCCAAGCTCTATAATGTTTTTTGTTGCAGATTTGATGTCTTCGCTTATCCTCTGAGTTTCCATTGCATCGCGTGGCCGGATTCATGAACATTTATACCCCATGCGCTCGATCATGGTCCCATCCTTCACTTTTTTTTGTCAAGTGTGGACATCTTTGATTAGTCTATAAGTGAGCATCTCGAGTGGTTAGTGGTGTTGTTTTTAATCGAAGTCTTTCGAATGGATTTTTTTATGTCATCGTAGCTTGAAAGAAGCTTTGGGGTTGTCTTCAGCAAATCAACTCCACTTATCATGCTCCTAGATACTTCAAGCTTAGTCCAGGTATTATGAAGTGCTCTTGCAAGAAACAAAAGCTGATGTCTATTGCAATAAGTTTAGTTCTAAATTTTGTTCATCTATATTCTTAGTTCTTTGTTAGAATTTCTCGTTTTTCGGTTTCTGCAGTAATTAGGATCTAAATAGCTTTTAAGCATATGATATTTCAAGTTTATTGTAATCAGACTTCTATTACAAGTTAATGACTTTTTATATTCTTGGAAAAAAAAAATCTTATAACCATTCAAGCTAATTCAAACTAAATCCGAAAATTAGTGAAATCAACTAGTACAAGAACTATGACTTAACCGAACTAGCAGACGACATCCATAACATAAAGCTACCAAACCTAGATTGTAATATATCTATCAAACCATATGAATATGAGTTATTCTTGGGTTCACCCCTAGAACTGGTGAACCTAGAGAGGTTCACCAGCCAATAGAATTTCCTTATTTCAAATTTGATATTTTTTAGAAAAAGGAAACAAAATATTATCGAGTTATATTATATTTTTAAAATAAAAAAGTAAAAAAAAATAGCAGTTACAGAAAGTATTAAAAAAATCTTATATCGTCGTCAGCAAAACACTAAACACTAAATCATAATCCCTAAACCCTAAATCTTAAACCCTAAACCTTTGGGTAAACCTAAACCCTTGGGTAAATCCTAAACTCTTGGGTAAACTCTAAACCCTTGGGTAAACCCTAAACCCCTGGATAAATCCTAAACTCTAAATAGAAACACTAAACCCTAAAACTCTAAACCCCAAATCCTAAACCCTACACCCTTAAGTGTTTTAGTGTTTAGTGATTTTAATTTAGAGTTTAAGATTTATCCTAAAGTTTAAGATTTATCCTAGAGTTTAGGTTTTACCCAAATGTTTACGGTTTAGGATTTAGGATTTAGGGTTTAGAGATTAGGATTTAGGGTTTAATGTTTTGCTGACGACGTTAAAAATATTTTTTTTTTGTAATTACTACTATTTTTTATTTATTTATTTTCACCTTTTAATTTTAAAAAGATAATATAATTTGACAATATTTTGTTTCTTTTTTTTAAATATCGAATATAAAATAACAAAATCATATTGGTTGGTGCGGTGAACCCATGGGGGGTGAGCCCAGATGCTACGGTGCCTAATTCTATGAATATGACTTGTCATATCAATACATACTCTCGATATTTTGTTGTTTGTGTGGATGTCTCGACCGGGTCTGAATAAACCCCTAAGACGTCGAAGCCGATGAGTAATCCAACTCCAATTTTTAAATGAGGTGTAAACAAGACATAATTTCGCATGGCTAAACAAATGATAACTTACTTTCCATATATTTGATAAAGAAAACAGAGGTTAATATAGATGTGCGCCTAAAAGAAAAAAATGAAAAAAAGAAAAAAGGGGTGGGGGTGTTGAAGTTTATCTTGAAAATAACTTGGTTCACAAGTTAAACTAAACTTATTCGAAATAGGAAAATTATCTTATCTAAGAGTTATATAGATAATTTAAGTTTAAAAGAAAAAGGAATATCATATCTCTATATAAGAAGATGCAAACTTGTTGCATAACTTGTGAGATTATAGATTGAGTTTGTGAGAGTTTAAGTTTTGAGTTATTTTCTTAAGCTAATAAGAAAGAGTTTTCTTATATACTTCGGTCTTCATATCTTGTGATTGAAACAATAATTGGCATCAGAGCAAAACTAAGAAGAACAGACGACAACCATGAGTGATCTCTCGACTATCGTTAACAAACCAATAGAAGGATCATCATCCTCGATAAAGTGCCCTATGCTAACTACTACAAACTACACAGTATGGGCAATCAGGATGAAGATACTTCTTAAGGTTCACAAAGTTTGGGAGTTCATTGAGAATGAATCAGCCGAAGGAAATAAGAATGATATGTTGATCGCTCTTCTCTTCCAATCCATTCCCGAAGCTCTTATTTTACAAGTTGGAGAACTTGACACAGCAAAGAAAGTGTGGGACGCCATCAAAGCTCGCCATCTAGGAGCAGACAGGGTCCGAGAAGCGAGATTACAAATGTTAAACGCTGAATTCGATCGTTTGAAGATGAAAGACAACGATACTATCGATGACTTTGTCGGCAAGTTATCCGAAATTTCCTCAAGATTATCTGCCCTAGGAGAAGCCATTGAAGAAACCAAACTCGTGAAGAAGTTTCTCAAGAGTTTGCCTCGAAAAAATACATTCACATGGTAGCTTCTCTAGAACAGGTGCTTGACCTAAAGGTGACAAGCTTTGAAGACATTATCGGTCGTCTAAAAGCCTATGAAGAGAGAATTCATGATGATGAAGAAGAAGGTCAGAGTGATCAAACCAAACTAATGTACGCTAATTCGGAAACACCAAATACTCAATCCTATGGAGATTATAGAGGCAGAGGTCGAGGAGGACGCTTCTATGGTCGAGGTCGAGGTCG
>QGKV02000571.1:35967841-35979098 GCA_003260655.2 Brassica cretica
AAGTACAAAAAAAGAAAAATTTACTAGACTTCTTAAAAAATGTTTCAAGCCCTAAATCTGATATCTGACCATAAAACTAAGAGACAATGACGCTTTTACATAAAACCAAAGCGGGTGTGCTTATGAGCTTATCCTAAACTTATATAATATATGCTATATTTCTTTATCATTCGAAAAAAATCCATTACAGTTTCATTGTTGCCAGCTTGTTATACAGCAAAGTTGTATAAATAATTTTAGCAGAAGCCCGCAGATTCGTTATGGCCCTTTACTGTCCATGCAACGCAGCCACCACACGGATGGCCGAAACCACCATATTTTGATTTCCTTTAATAGACCAATCTTATAAAATAAAATCTGAGAAAAATTATAATTAAATTTTGATGCAGAGATTATATGTGTAAAAAACTAGGCCTGGAACGGATCGGGTATCCGGGTAATTTTAAGGTATCCGGATCCGAATTCTTATCCGGCACATCCATAATTTTACTATCTTTGTCCGGATCCAGGTTTCTCGGATATCCGGGTGTCGGATATCCTTCTTAAAATTTTAATATCCGGATCCGGATTTAGATCCATAAAATAAATAAAAAAATAATATTAATATATAAAAAACTAAAAATAATTTAAAAATAAAAAAATGTATAATGTTTTTAATTATTTATATGTATAATATTACAAAATTTACATAAAATTTACATATACTATTAAAAAAATGAAAATATATTAAATAAAGTTAGTTTTTATATATAGATATTATTATTTTTGAAATAGTTATTAATAAAATTTACGAATCCGGATATCCGGGCTAAAAAATCAAGATATCTAGATCTGAATCAGGTTTTAATGGATCCAACATTTTACTATCCGGATCCAGATTCGGCCTCTCCGAATATCCGGATTTTCGGATCGGATCCGGATCGAATCTCGGACTATCCGGATCTCGAATAAAAGTCTGATGCCTATAAAAAACCATGTGTCACACTGTAGGATTAGTGCTTAGCCATTTCGCTAGGCTTGGACTTTTAGCTTACAACGAAATGTTGTGCCACTTTAGTCTTCTTCAACTTTGCCTTTTGTTTCCTTTGAAAAGGCTTATCACTATTACTAATCTTTGTTTAGAGCCACGTAAAATATTCCTCCTATTTGGGGATTTTGACCGTAGGATCTGGGAGTCAAAGATTTTGAGAGGACTATTTTATATTAGTTCGGGGAAGAATCTCAGGAAAATAAAAGACAAATATTCCATCAAAATAACATTGTAGATTCCCCGAATCAACAGTTATTAAGCCAACCTATTACGTATCAAACCATACTAAATATGTTATATATCTTCGGAAGTGATTATGTTTCTTCATATGTTTACTTAATTTCTACCGCATGTTTTGGTGTTTACCATTCAAACCATGTGCACCTGCGCATCGCGCCCTGGCCACTTTGATGCGCTTAGTCAAGTCATCCTGATTGAAAATATCCTCGAGCGTTGTGATATTTAGTCCAATTTTGACTTTGTAATTGCATACCAAATTTTCACATGTAAGCCAATTTATTATGATAATTTTCACATGAAGAGTATGTCACAGTAACATGCTATTCTCTTCCTACTTGCCTAGTCAATTTATATTCTTATTTCATTTTTTTGTAAACTAATTATATTATATTCTTATTTCAGATCAAGAATCTCGAGTTCGTAGCTACTAATGCAATTTTGGATACAAACAAAAAAAAAAAGCTGATATGTCAATACACGGAGATGAATTTTCATATTTTATTTAAGATTTGAAAACACGGTGTTTTATTTATTTTTTAGTACGATAGAATTAGTATATTTCTCTGACTAATTTACTACCATTTAAGAAAAAAACCCGCTAGAAACTAGCGGAATCAAGTGATCTAAACATTAGATTTTGAGGAGAAGAGACAGTATGTTTATTAACAAAAATCTAAATCCAAGTTCAATCGAGATTCACATGGGATAACGTGGAATCTAGGCTTAGTACTTCGAAAACAAATCTGATATATTGCAAATCAAAATAGGCAATGGGCTACTCACTACTAGTGTGGTAGACTGGTAGTGTACAGAAGGATGAAAAAAGTGAAATAGAATGGAGTTGCAAATATGAATTGAAACTTCTATTTTTGACTTTTCGACATTTTGTTCAAAAATGGCTAAACAATGCATTTATTGAACCTTGCGCATTTCGGTTCGACATTAGAATTCAGTTTCATTACTGATTACTCTTTTTCCAAGTATTTACATGTATGCCACACTACTAAATAATGAGGTTTAACTTTCACAAAAAGAGTAAAGATAATTGAGAAAGACAAGTACAAATGCATGTTTTCCACATCCGACTGTAAAAAACTTGTCTTTTTTACCAAAAAAAAAACTTATGTCTTTGTATATTGTCAATATTTTATTTAGCTTTTGAATAATATAATTTGTGGATTTGAATTTGGATGGTTTTGTTTATTTTACCTTGTAATATGAAAAAGTAGAGCAGCCCAAGAAAGAAATAAAGAAATAAAGAAAATGAAGGACTAACTAAACCAGAGTGACCAGTAAAGACTAGAAGAAAGTCCGTGAAGGATAAGGGTGACAGAGAGAGGAGACATTGTGGTCAACTTCAGTGCATAAAGACATGGGTACGTGGATACCAGTAGCCACACGTGCGCTCAATCATCAAACTTATACATGCATACATACACATATAATAATATGCTTTCAATAAATAAATATATCAAAATTCTTATTCTCACCGGAAGGCGACGAGTACTTCCGGACAAACCAACTAACATTCTTTAAATTACTTACTTCATGTCCCATTCTCCTTCCCTTTTCTGATTCTATTCAATTTCTTGTTTTTTTTTGGTTTACAACCAAATCAAACGAGCATTTAGCTATTTACTAAGTTTCTTCGCTAAGTATTAATTTAGAGATTTATAAAAAAGTGGAGAATTCTGGAATATACTAAGTTTGTCTTGTGACTTGATATACTAATTTTATAGAACCGGAATGTTTTTGCACTTTATTTCTTCCGATACTCTACGAATACTTTAAATTTTGTGTGTGTTAATATTAAGTTACATCAATTTCTCGATATTTTTTTACGTTAAATCAAAATATCTAAATAGGATCTTTTATTTGTTAACTAGTGGTATCCACGTTTCGCGCGGAATGTAGTATAAACATAAGTTTTGTTTGTATATATTTATTGGTTTAGTTATTTTATAAATTTGATGTTTATTTTTTTAAAGCTTCTACTTTATATACTATTTATCATTATGTATAAATTTTGTGTTTTTAGATATATGTTGAATTGGTCCTAAGCAGTTGAAACTATGCATGTATATTCAGTTTTTGGTTTAGTTCTTGTTTGTTTTTCTCGATTTTTTTGTTTTTTGGTTCTAGAAATATAGGACCAATTCCATTATTTATGAAACTTTTTTTCGTTTTAATTTGGTTATTTTGGTCTTTGGTTTAGTTTGGCTACTAATAGTAAGAACCAACTAATATCCAATAAACATTTGGTTCCAATTCGGTTCTGATTTTTGGTTAATTTTGGATAATTCGCGTAAAAATCAGATCTTTTCAGTTTTGAGATTTAATATCAGATAATCCAGATAAATTTTAATATTGAAACAAAAACTATTTGGATAATTATGTTATTTCGGGTAGCTCAAATAATTTTAAATATTTTGGATAAATAAATATACGGGTATTTCATATTTTAGTTACATTATTTTTTGGTAATTTTAAAACTAAATATAATATATGGGTCTAATACGGTTTTATTTTTTCAGTTTCGGAAATATATGAACCGTTCGGTTATTTGTGAAATTTGTTCAGTTTCAAATTCATTCTTTTTGTCGGCTTCGATTCGGCTTTTTCTTCTTAATTAATATGCTGAGGCATAGTTGAAACCATCGTGATAGCGCATGTTTTGTTATTTTTTTGTTTGCGAAAATTTTATTGTATTTATTTGTTGCACATGCTCAGTGGTGGCACTTGTTTTTTTACTTAATATTTTAGGGTATTTGGTCTATAAATAATATTTTAGTTTTTTGGTAATTTTATAACTAAATAGAATTACTATTGTAGGTTTTTATTTGGTTTTATGATACGGTTTTGATTTTTCAGCTTCAAAAATATATAAACCGTTCGATTGTTTGTGAATTTTTGTTTAGTTTTGGATTGTTTTTTTTGTTGGTTTCAATTCGGTTTTTTGGTTCTTAATTTATATGCACACATGGTGTCACATGTTTCCTTTTTTTTTTGTTGGCTTCAATTCGGTTTTCGGTTCTTAATTTATATGCACATAGTTGAAACATAAGTGGTGTCACATGTTTTGTTATTTTTTGTGTGCACAGTTTTTTATTGTAATTTTTTATTTGTTGCTTAATACTGTTATGGAAGTAGTGTGTGTTTAGAGGCACATAACTTAACCCTCATTGTAAATATGTTTTGAGAAATTCCGTGTGATTGTGTTTTTTTTGGTGTTNTTTTTTGGTTCTTAATTTATATGCACACATGGTGTCACATGTTTCCTTTTTTTTTTGTTGGCTTCAATTCGGTTTTCGGTTCTTAATTTATATGCACATAGTTGAAACATAAGTGGTGTCACATGTTTTGTTATTTTTTGTGTGCACAGTTTTTTATTGTAATTTTTTATTTGTTGCTTAATACTGTTATGGAAGTAGTGTGTGTTTAGAGGCACATAACTTAACCCTCATTGTAAATATGTTTTGAGAAATTCCGTGTGATTGTGTTTTTTTTGGTGTTGTGCCCTCATTTTGAGAGTAAATATTATATTGTGATATCTGGAAAGTCGTGTTGTGGAAATTTTTTTTATGGGGTTGATGTTATTGCACGTGATATTTCATAATTGCCATGGTCCATAATCCGTGAGTAACCAGAGAGCCTCGTGAAATTATCAACCATCTCACCTTTTTTGTGTTTACCTTTCATCTACCAAGAGTACGTCGACACCCATAAGTTCACCTTCTTTCTTTGCATTCCAAGCCTTCTCAATAAGAGAAATCACACCTTAACTGGTTTAGGACAACGTTTGGCTTTCAATTCAGTTAGAAGTAGGTCATTGTGGCCATTGAATATAGCTGAACTGCAGAAAGAGAATGTGGAATTTTTTTTTTTGATAAGAAGAGAGAATGTGAAATGATTTGATGGGATTTGTGATTTGTAGTGAATCCAACTATGGTATTTATAGTTATAGGTGTAGTTTTCAGACGTTTCCATGACGGTGTGAGTGAGCTGATGAATGCGAGAGAGTAGAGGTAGTGATGAAAACGACATTAATGAAATCATTATAGTGGTTGACTGAATTCAGGGGGAATGCGTTTATGTAAACCAACAGTCTTGTTGGCTAATTTGTTCCGATCATACATGATCGATGAAGAAAGATTTCCGGGCCGAGATTTTGAAATAATGATTAATCCAAACAAATAAATCAGATGCAACATGAGGATTTCGTAAGTAGACAACCTATTTTTTTAAAAACAAGGAGTGAGGAAAAAATGCTACGTATCACATTTTGGAATAGCCTTCACTGAAGTGACCTATTATGGAGCCTTTTAGTCAAATTTATTAGTATAGATTGTCAAAGTGTAACATTGATCTTAGTGTGATGTTATATGTTTTACTATATGTTTGATATTTAGTATTCTGGTATTTTTGGTCCTATGTAAAACTAATATCTAAATGTCGTTCTTGATAAAAGTACATCAGTAAACGTGTATTTGACATTAATGTTTTACACTCAGAGTTTAAGATTTCCTTTATAAATTTTTGAAATTAAGAATAAAACATTTTGATCTATATTTTTATAGTAACAATTTTTATTTCTCCCCTTACGAGAAATGTTACTGACAATGATCTGAGACAAGAATGCCAAAAACATCAAACATGTTTAGTAACATTTTCTGTAAAACGAAAAAAAAATGTCATTATAAAAACAAAGAGATAAAATGTGTTTAGCGTATAATTTGGGTTGACGATCTATTTCCCCCTGAGAAGTATCATATATCAGTAGATACACACAGACTTTTGACCCCGTTCTATTTCCCCACAAAATAGAAGTTCGAATTCTATATCCACCCAATTAGAAAGATCGAACTTTTTTTCCCCTTACCGTTGAATTTAATGGTTTACTTGGGTGAACCAGTATGGAACCAAAATAAACCCATTTTAAACATAAGCAAACCCACTTGAAAAACCGATCTTCACCCGACCCTAGTCTTTAAAAACCCCAATTCCTAAACCACTGACAGTAACGAACCCTAACAAAATCGAATTGGGGAAATTGATTTGTGGGAGAGATAAGAGAAATTGAAAGATGAGTGATGTTTCAGGAGCTTCAAGTGGGTCGTCAATGGTGCGTTCAAGGAGAAGGATCGTGGGTGTCCCAAAACAGTGTTGGTGCGGATATGAAATATCGACTTTGATGTCAAGATTAGACAATAATCCGTATCGTCGTTACCATAGGTGTTCTTATGTTGTTTCAAAGAAGGTAATGCTTACTCGTATTGATTTGATTGTGCAATAACTCAGATTCTAACTTGATCGATTTTAGCTTGAGAATGATAATCATTTCTTCAAGTGGGTGGATGAGGCATTGTTAGAAGAGATTAATATTTTGAAGAACAAAATGAGTAATCTTGAAGAATTGGTGAAAGAATTTATGATGGAACGAGGAGAAGGTGAGAAAAAAGTATTTGAGAAGATGGAAATGAAGCTAGAGAAAGAGTTTTTTGACAAGATAGATGAAGTGTTAATGGAAGCGAAATGGAGCATGAAGAAGATGTGTGCTGGTGTTGTAATAGCTTGTATTGTTGGGTTTGTCATCATTAAGCTCGTGTAATGGATTTCATTTCGATAAATGTTGTTTAATGCTATGAAGTAGTATGTTCTTGTACTTGATTTTTATGCTGTTTAATGAAATTGTTGGTATTTTCATACATGAGAATGATACCAAAACATGATGACAACACAAACAAATCCGAAAAATTCTTTGGTTATAACCTACATGATCAATTCATGTCCATACATAAGGAAGAAAACACCAAAATAAGTAGAAGGTTTCTTGTTCATCATACATGAAGATGACAACAACAAAATAACCGAACAATATAGAAGACACAACCCAAAAAATACTTGCTCTTCCTCTCCTACTCTAGTTACCGATAAATGTCATCAAGCTTGGGAGTATTCACCTTGACTGGCAAAGGTTTGAGATGGTTCAGCTTGTAGAGCCTATAAAGATTAAAAAACAAGTCTTATGTAAGTTATGAAAGGAGAGCCATATAGAGGATATGAATAATGAATCATACCTTCTTATGGGGTCGCTCCTTATGAAAACGAATATTGTGGTTAGGCGCACCACAAAGTTCACAATGCATAATGCGCTTCAACGCCTTCGGTTTCTTCTTCACAGGGGACTCATTTTTTCCCTTTTTCCTTTTGTTGTCTTTCTTCTTTTTGCGACCAGGCTGGTCTGGCTCAGGAGCTGGATGCACTTCAGAGGCTGAAGAAGTTGGCCAAAATCATGCTCCTCTCAATGGTGTTATGCCCTTTTTGTATGTCCTCCTCCACACTGTCGTTCGAAACCAGTGACACACAAAATCCTCAGCCTCTAGTTTCCTATCCAAGATGACACCATATCCATGTTCACAAGGGATCCCAGTGATATCCCACTTCATACACGTGCATGTTCGCGTCTCCAAATTGACACAGTAAGAACATGAGTCAACATTCACCGACCACATACCATTTTTGCTTCTATAAACAGTACATTGTGATGCTTTTTTGTGCTCCAAAGCGAGTATATCAACCACGTAAGGTGTGCATATGCTCTTGTGATCTTGAGCAATCAAATATCTAGAAGCGATACGCACCATTGCAAGACGTGCAATGGTATCCAACATCGTTACCATTGGCTTTTCACGGACACAAACAATGGAGGCGTTGAAAGATTCAGTTGAGTTGTTCTCAACGTCCTCACAATAGTTCCCCAACTTGAAGGAAGCTCTAACCCAAGTCATTGGATTAGTCTTCATCACATCTGCATACACCTCTGAGTCGTAGTTGAACAGCCTATCTAGATTCTCCTTGTACTCCGCCTCATTGTAGTTCCAAGCAAGTTGCCAAATATATGACTTCATGTCACTCTTCTTTCAATGTTTAGCTTTCATGTTTCCATAAATGTGTCTAACACACATTATATGCTCCATCTTTGGAAGCTCCAACTGAAATGCTTTGATCAGTCCCTGAAACCGACCACACACAAACATAAGAAAATTTTATTTTTAGAAAAAATTACATGACAATCATTAAGCTTACCTTCTGACGATCGGAGACCATAATATATCCATCACCATCTCCTAAACCCAAGTCTGTCTTGATATTCTTCACAAACCACACCCAATTTGGAGTGTTTTCCACTTGAACAACTGCCCAAGCAATGGGGTAGATTGAACTATCCGCATCTCGACCAAGAGCCACTAACAATTGTCATTTAGTTTTCCCTCTTAAGAATGTGCCATCCATCCCAATAAGAGGTATACAAGTAGCTTTCCATGATCTCCTAAGGACATCGAAACCCACATAGAAACGGCCAAACACATCTTTTCCTTCCTCATTTCTTTTGGTCTCGACTTCCACCGAAGAGTTGATATTTGACTCGAGAATCTCGACAGGATAGTCTCGGATTCGACCAAACTGAGTATCATACTCCTTCTCAATCCACCTCATTGCTTTATTTCGGGCAACTCGACATTGTGCTCTAGAAACCGTGATCTTTCACCTCTCCTTGATCAGTTCTTCTATCTTCATTGGCATGAAATATTTTGGTTATTCTCTTATCTTATCAACAAACAACCTAGCTATCACAGGGATCTTAAGCATCTCACATTCTCTATTTGGAACACAGATGTGTTCATTCTTGTACACTTTAACATACCATCTCTCTGGTTCTCCTTTACTCGAGCAATAAACACGCCACTGACAGTGTGACTCTACATTTCGACTAGCACAACTAAAACCAAGTTTGGTTTTGTCATACCTATACTGCTTAATATTGTGACCAGTCTTTAGAGCGTAGTCCAATACCGCCTCTTTGAATGCAACTCCATTAAAGAATACTTGGCCCTCGAAGAGATTCCCATCACCTCTTCTAATTCGATAACGCTCTCTTGTCCTTTGTCGTTTCATTTGTTGCTCTTCACCATCTTTATCCTCATTTGTATCACTATCAGTCTCGCTATCTGGATAGATGTTATGCCGAATGGGAGGTTCATTGATGAATGCAGCTACATCTTCTTCAACCCAGAAAGCGTGTCTCTCCATCTCTTCTTCGTCGTCTGATTCATCCCTAAGTGAAGGAATCGTGTTTTCACCGACCGTCTCCATTGTTTCTACTTGTAATCAACTGAAATCGGTCGGTAAAGCTTTTTAGGGTTTGTTTGTCGATGAAGAACACTGGGGATTTGGGGGTTTCTGTATTCGGGTTAAACCAGTAACAACTGGGTTATAATCGGGTTTTAATCAGGTTTTAATCGGATCTTAAATGGATCTTTTCGGTTAAATCGCGGTTTTTGTTGGGCAACAATAGATTACGATTTAATGATAAACAGTAAACCGGCGTTAATCCAAACCTATGTGTATTTCGGTGTTTAACTTACATGGTATGGAGAAAAAGAGTTCGATATTTCTGATTGGGGATATAAGATTTGAACTTCTATTTTATGGGGAAATAAAACGGGGTCAAAAATCTATGTGTATCTAGTGATATATGATACTTCTCAGAGGGAAATAGATCGTCAATCCGTATAATTTTAAAAAGTTTTTTTTGTTAAGAAATTTTAAAAAGTTACAAACTAAATCTTAAATTCTAAATGTAAAATATTAATGCCAAAACAAGTCTGATCTTAAGCAGTACTTATAACCACAAACAATTTAGCCTGTTGTTCGACCAGTATTTAATTTGTCCAAAATAAATCGATATAACTGTCACAGTGTTTTCAAAACGATATTCTAGTTTGCAAAATCATAAACATTGAAACTTATTGTTTAATAAATTTTTTATTCATTCGCTCAAATTGTTAAACTGTCAAATGTACATTACAGAAATGTGATCTCAGTGCACATTTGATAGTTTATTAGTGTGAAGTTTTTTAACACAGTGCAAATAGATAGTTCTGACAAAAAAATGCATTTTATTATTCTGCAGGTTGGAAGTCGAAATTGCGAGTCTCAAGTCTGCGCAAATTGAAAAGATGTTTAGCTTGTTTTCTCATATTTATTGTTTACATTTATTATACAACTATATGCCGCTTTTTTTTCTTAAACACCAGTATTCCTTATTAATTTTGTGCACGAATATGGCCATCGTAGACCTAAAAGAAAACGAATTCGCTATCAAAATTGATATCTTCGGGATGCGGGGTGATACATCTTTTAAAACTAGAAAAAAATTAAAATTATAAAATAAATATGTATTCATAAACTAAAAAATCAGATTTTAAAATTCTTATAAAATGTAAATTTATTCATTTACATAATAATATACAAATTCTATAACACATATATATCTCAATACGTTTTTCCTGTTATATTCTATGTTTTCTTCGAATTGATCTGTGTTCATTCATAACAGTATACTTCTTTTTTTCATATACTTCGTTGACAACTTGAAACACAAATCCATATATTATAGGGAGAATTAATCAACGTAAGGTTCAAGAATAACATGCTATTTAGATACTACTATTTTGGTGGAAACACTTCAAGCATATTAAATCGTGAACTGTAAACTTTCATCTCCGATAACTTTCATCTCCAGTTTTTTGAGAACGTTAGGTGGCCTAGCGGCAGTACTGAACGTTTCTCACACACGACTACCCGAAATCGTCAGTTTGATACTCAGAGATAGCGGAGTAGTACTGGATTAGCTAAAAAATCCCTACGGAGATTTCTGGCGAGGTGACCCTTCGGGGTGAACCCAGTCACTATAAAAAGTTCAACCTATACAGTTTTAACCGGGGCTCGTGGTCTGGTGGTAAAAGAACCTCGGCTAAGGTGTCCGCCATCACGAGTTCGAGCCCCGGCCACAGCGGATTTAACATGGTTTCCGTTTGGCCTCCAGGACCTTCCTCGCCAGTTCCGGTTGAACGCGGTGGGATAGTCGGACTAAGTGAGAGGTCAGGAGACCTGAATTATCAAAAAAAAAAAAAAAAAAAAATT
>QGKV02000571.1:35979199-36068605 GCA_003260655.2 Brassica cretica
AAAAAAAAAAAAAAAAAAAAATTCTGTACCGATAAGAGTAATTTTTCTTTTGTGCAACCAATAAGAGTAATTTATACAGTCGAATAAGATAGGGAATAGAGTTTTCATGGATTTATAAATGTATTAATAATTAAACTTTTATCAGCCGCTAGTAAACTGGTGTAGTTTATATTGCACACATGCATGAACCACACGAACACAACCAAAAAGACCAACCAATCAACACCAGATTTTGCAATAATAAAAATGGAAAATTATTTGAGAGAGAGAGAGAAAGAAAGGGATGGGAACACAAGAGGACAAAAAGAGGCCCTCGTGCAACTGGGAAATTTTCAATGTACTGTACTACAGTGCAGCTTTTAGTTAATGGCTCCATAAAAATAAATCGAGTTTTTGATAAGAAGAATTGATATATTCTATTAATATGCTACTTCAATTCTCAGTGATGTGCAGATAAAAGCATACTACTTTTTGATCTGCGCGTGTGGATGGGCATTCCTCCTCTGGTCTCAATCGATGTACACGTACATGAGTTCTATTCTAGCTACCATAGTTCACACGATAGACATCGTTTTTGTCACATCAACATTCATTTGCATTTATGAATGTATGGGTCATGTCACTCTTTAAAATTTTCTTCACAATATATCTAGGACTTAAAACACTTGGACATGTATTCTAATTTGGATTGCTAAATTTCCTAACAAGTTTTAAATCGCAATTGGTGCAATGATCCTGGCAAAGGTAAAAACCAGTGTTTTGAAACCCGATCCGAACCCGTAGTTGAACCGGTAAATCCGGTGACCCAGAAAAAATACGGTTTGGATTTTGTGAAAAATCTAATATTTAAAAACCCGCAAAAACCCACTAAAATCCGGAACCTGATACCAGTTGAACCAATAAATAATTTTTACTTTTTTTTAGTTTTTAGATTATGTTTTATATTTTAAGTTTTCAGTTAAGAAGTTCGGTGCTGACAAAAAAAAAAGAAGTTTTTCTTTTTCAGGTTACATTTGTGATTTTTAGATTTTGATGAAGATTTCACTATGCCACCTGGAGAAAATAAAGTAAACGATGGTAGAGAGAAACAAAATTAGTTGATGTGATTTGATGTTAGTTTTTTTCCGTCATTGACAATTTATTACAATGATCTTTTACTTTTGGTTTATTTTGAATTTGAAGTTTAATTTATTATTCACTTTAGACATTTAAATATTTATGAATTTTATATCTTGATTTTTTTTAGATGTCATAACTCTTGCTTTGTTACAAAATTTTTTAAAAGTCTAAACTTTTTTTTTAATATTTTGTATGTCAAATAAAAATAAAAATATAAAATCTAAAGTTAAGTATTTTCTAAAGACTTTTTAAACATAAAATATTTACATATCCAAACTATTATTTTATGTTTTAAAAAACATTTAGAAAATATTAAACTTTAGTTTTTATATATTTATTTTCATAGCTAACATATTATATTATAATAAATTTTATTTATTTATTAATCTGCTATTCATCCACGGTCGATCTAGTGACCCAGTAATCTGGTAAATCGTGTGGTTCAGTGTTCGGGTTTATAAACATTGGTTAAAACTGACTAGAATAGTGAAACGATGAAAGACCTGACTAGAATATAAACACTATTGATATAATGATAAGATGGACGACCAGGAAAAAAACGGAAAGGTGCTCAACTTGACACATCCCTTTTAAATTGAACGTATGTGTTTTGAAGTCTCACATTTCTTGTACTCTTGTGCAATAATTTCATTTCCCTACGTAAATATATTCTGAAAACTAACAAATCAACCGACACATATCTTCCTTCTGTAGTATTATGAGTCATTTTAGTTTATTTACACGACCAGCAATCAATCGACAACGCAAACACTTGAATAAGTGGAAAGAACCCATAAGAAGTGAACCGATGAGGTTTTAGAGGCAAGCGAGCTTTGAGTTGTTAAATAATCTGAATTGGAAGATATCCCACTACATTTCATTCTGTGGCCACGCAAATATGAATTCATTGTAACGTTCATTTGACTATCCAAGAAAAAATTTATTTGTGGATTGCACATCGCTTTGAAGATTAATCTAAAATCTTCTAAAATTTGGAATACCTCGTATTAATAAGAAAAAATCATATAAGAAGTGAAAATGGTAATCAGGAGAAAAAATAATTATATCAAAGGACTATTTTTTTTTTATCAAATCAAAGGCCCTTGTATGTTTGTAATTTTCACACGAAATCGCTTTAATATAGTGACATGACTAATGAATGAACTTGACTTTGGTTGCAAAATACTAGAACATATACTGAAGCTGGTGTGTAATATAAAACTTTAAATGATTTTACACTATCATAGTGTCAACTTCAATAACAAAGCTTAATTCTGAGTTTGGTGAGAAAATAAGGTAAGATATCAACTATACCTTAGTTTTGATAGTAATTTTACATATATAAACAATATCTAAACTTACTGAGGTATGCGAACTGAAGGTACATAATAATACCTATACCTTTCTTTCATCCCAATTATATAGAAATCATTAATGTTTTTGTTTATAACAAAAGTTACAATTATAACAAAAGTTACAAAACCCATAATGATGCAACAAAGTAATAAACTTAATTACCTGAAAAGAAGGATCTTCCCCCACCCACTACCAAACAAGCATTCATGTCTGAGATCCTGAAGTTATACTCCCATTCTATCTCTTCTTTTTTAGAAAATGTCATTATAACATTTTTCCTTGTGTTTAAAAAAGTATTATTTTACATTTCTAATATAATTTTTTATACATAATATTCTTTTTAACCTTTTTAACTAATCAATAGATGTATATTTAATTAATTTTAATTTAAATAAATTATATTAAATAAGAGTATATTAGTATATTTTATTATGTTTAATCCACCTGGAATATGTCAATTGCGAAACGGAAAGAGTAGTGCTCTGCATCCCTTTTCCCTAATCTTAATAGTGACTTAAATTTTTAGTTATTACCTTTTGAATTTCAGTTTAGAAAACCTTGTTGCAGAAACGAAAATGACCTTTTCACGAAACAACCTCGTCTTTGAAAACATGATTAAAACAAAACTGATGCAATGTAAATACTATCTCCGTTCCACTATAAGGTTATGATTGGTAATATTAGAGTAAATGAGAGGGAAATAAAAAAAGTGAAATAGAGTGGAAATGTAAAAGAGGGAGAGAGAGAGGAAAGGGGAGTAAATGACTTTACTCATGGAAATCCTAGAGTAAATATGTGTGTGCATTTTTTTCTATCTCTGCAGTAATTGGAAGCAAAGGAAAAGAACATGTTTTCACTTGATTGGTAATATTTTAGAGTAACTAAGAGTAACTAATTTTTCTGCTGAAACATTACTGTGACTTTCAATCAAACCCTAAATGTAAATCTATCTAGTCTCTCTCTCTCTCTCTTAACATAGTGGTGCCCTTTAGGTGCCTATATAAACAATGCCACACAGAACCATTTAGACCCAAATCAGAGAACCTCTCTCTCTCTCTCTCTCTCTGGTCGAAACAGAGGAAAAAAATAAGAGAAGATGGGTATAATGATGGTGATTTTAGGTGTTCTTCTGATCATTGTATGCATCTGCTCTGCTCTTCTCCGATGGAACCAGATGCGATATTCCAAGAAAGGTCTCCCTCCTGGAACCATGGGCTGGCCAGTTTTTGGTGAAACCACCGAGTTTCTCAAACAAGGACCAGATTTCATGAAGAACCAGAGACTAAGGTACCTTAAGTTTTTATTTTATTAGCAAACTCTGCTCATGAGTCATTTGGTTCTTGGCTCGGCCTAATATTTTTTTCTTTTTTTGGATCAAATCAAGATATGGGAGTTTCTTCAAATCTCACATTCTTGGCTGCCCAACAATAGTCTCAATGGACGCAGAACTCAACAGATACATTCTGATGAACGAATCAAAAGGGCTAGTCGCTGGTTACCCACAATCTATGCTTGATATCCTTGGGACATGCAACATCGCGGCGGTGCATGGTCCGAACCACCGGCTCATGAGAGGCTCATTGCTCTCTCTAATAAGCCCAGCTATGATGAATGATCATCTCTTGCCTAAGATTGATGACTTCATGAGAAGCTATCTTTGTGGTTGGGATGAGCTTGAGACGGTTGATATTCAAGAAAAGACCAAACATGTACGTCCTTGCCTTCATTTCTCCTTCTTTCTTTGTGTTTAGACATTGAAACTGAATATCTGCTCTGTTCCTTCAAATGTTTTTATCAATGTTCTAAAAATTGGTTGCGCCTATGTGGCAAATTGGTCATAAACAAAACGATATTTAAGACGACTTATCAAAAAGTTGGTTTAGGCTACGCCCCACTAAACACTAGTCTCATATAAATCGCCTAATTACTGATTAAAGATTTCTTGAACATTGATTTTTAATATATCAAGAAATTTGTTATTTTTTAATAAGTGAAACAATGAAATTAATGTTTACTCATTTTTGTTGTTGTTGTGCAGATGGCATTTTTATCATCGTTGTTACAGATAGCAGAAACTTTGACAAAACCAGAGGTTGAAGAATATAGAACAGAGTTCTTCAAGCTTGTTGTAGGAACTCTTTCTGTCCCAATCGATCTTCCGGGGACAAATTACCGAAGCGGAATCCAAGTAAGTTACTCAGAATCTCGCTCGACATCTAAAAACATACAAAGGAGAAAAAATGAAACATACTGACGTTTGTCTTGTTGCTTTTTAGGCAAGAAACAATATTGATAGGTTATTGACAAAGCTGATGCAAGAACGAAGAGAGTCGGGAGAAACTTTCACAGACATGTTGGGTTACTTGATGAAGAAGGAAGATAACCGATACTTGCTATCTGATAAAGAGATAAGAGATCAAGTGGTAACGATCTTGTATTCGGGTTATGAGACTGTCTCTACAACTTCCATGATGGCTCTTAAGTATCTCCATGATCATCCTAAAGCTCTTGAAGAACTCAGAGTATGTTTGCAAGAAATAGTAAACCGGTTATAGGGGTTCTACGGTTTTATCTGGTTCGGTTATTGATTCTTGGTTTTGGGTTGCAGAGAGAACATTTGGCTATAAGAGATAGAAAACGACCTGATGAACCGCTCAATCTCGACGATATAAAATCGATGAAATTCACACGAGCCGTGAGTATTTTCGTACAAAAATTAAATTATTAATATTTACTATTCTTGATTTGGACATTGTGATTTTATATTTTTGGACCTTATCTTAATAGGTGATCTTTGAGACATCAAGATTGGCAACGGTAGTTAATGGTGTCCTAAGAAAAACTACTCACGACTTGGAACTCAACGGTAATATAACAATGAAAATTTTTGTAGGATATCATTTTCTAAGTTTTTGCGACAAAAATAGTCTACGAAGAAAATGATCAAAATAAGTTTTATTAAATTGTATAAATCTATTTTAACTAATCTATTTAGTTTTTAGAGTTAAAGAAGTGGAAGTTAAAAGAAGGGGAGTTTTAGGACAGGTTTTCAAATTTAAAAAAAATAAAAAATAAATATTAAAAATTTTAAAATAAAAAGGTTATTTTTGTTTTTTTTTTTAGATTATTTTTGTCATAAAAATTTAAAATGATTATCGGAGAGAATTGACCATATACCATTGTAATTTGGATTATCAAAATTAAATCTAAAAGGACCTTTTATCATTATTAGTTTCCTTTTTTGGGTATGCGTGTGATTTAAAAGAGAGAATAAAAATTGGGCATGTGGACCTTATATTATATCAATTAGTTACACATTTAAACCAACCAATCCAGCGAAGCAATCATCTCCCGTGACTCTCCATGTTTTTTTTTTCCAATTACTTTGACAGGAAAAGATCAAGCTATTTATTTTTATTTTACAGTTTTAATAAAAATGATTGTATCTGTATTAATTTGTGTGTTTTATAAACAATTACAGGGTATTCAATCCCAAAAGGTTGGAGAATTTACGTATACACAAGAGAGATCAACTATGATACATCTCTGTATGAAGATCCTATGATCTTTAACCCATGGAGATGGATGGTTAGTTTTGCAATACCCTGTTGGTTTTTTCTCCCCTTTTGTTTTACTGTTTGAAAACATTTGGCTCACAGAGAGGGCTTCTTTGGCTATTTAAAATACGCAGGAAAAGAATTTGGAATCAAAGAGCTTTTTCTTACTCTTTGGAGGTGGAGCAAGACATTGCCCTGGAAAGGAACTAGGAATTTCTGAAGTCTCCAGCTTCATTCACTACTTTGTTACAAAATACAAGTATGTTCTTAATCCATGTTTCTTTGGTGTGTAAATATCTGATTTGTTTGTTGTTGTTGTGATTGATGATTTGATTAGCGATCTTAATGTTCTGATTTTTGTGCAGATGGGAGGAGAAGGGAGGAGAAAAACTTATGGTGTTTCCAAGAGTTTCTGCCCCAAAAGGATACCATCTTAGGGTTTTACCTTACTGACTTTGTTTTGTCCTAATATTAAAATTATGAATATATAGTTAAGGTGTTTTGTTAGGGTTAATTAACCTATTTTACCTCTCAAGGTCTTAGAGGAGATGGATTATGTACAGAGGAATATAGAAGAAGCTAATAGAAAATAATATATTTTAAAATGTTGAGCTCAGTCTCTTATCTTGTAAAGTTGCAACCCATGACTAGTTTTGTTCCAATAACAATAATTGTTATACGTTTTCTGATGTTTAATGTTTTTTTAATCTGAAAATCACATGTTCGTGGAACAATATGATGATGGTATATTATAAAGTTAAGTTTAAAAGTAAGGGACGTGAGATAACTAAGTTTCAAGTTGAAAAATTAGATAAATAGTGTCTAATATATAAAGAGAGTTTCGCGTTGAAGAATTAGACAAATAGTGTCTAATATATAAAGAGATGTCCAACTCTAATAGTACGAGGCATCTAATAGTACGAGGTTTTTTGTGATGGAAACCAAAAGTAAATCCATGCAGACCAGTCAATTAGGCATAAAATGGACAATATCGTACTAATCGGATAATATAGAGTTGGACATGGATTTATAAATCCTAACAATTGGTATCACAGCGGTTGACGAGAAATCTGCAAAAGACCAATATATTCTTCGAGAGATGAATGGTATCCTATGAATTAGGAATAAGAGGTGTGTGGCAGAGATCAAATCAAAAAGATTCTGGAAGTCACTTGTGAAACATGAGATGAATGTGATCCTTAGTTTGAAGAAGAGAATGTGAGATAACAAACTAAATTAGACAAATAGTGTCTAATATATAAAGAGATGTCCAACTCTAATAGTACGAGGTCTTTTGGGATGGAAACCAAGAGTAAATATATGCGGACCAACCAATTAAATCCAAAGTGGACAATATCGTACTAATCGGATAATATAGAGTTGGACATGGATTTATAAATTCCAACGACGGAGATGTACACATCTGTTTGACAAAAAAAGAAAAAAGTAACAGAAATACGTAATTTGAACCCACCAAAACTATTGACAATGAATACATTAGTTAATCATTTTATTTTTGAAAAAAAGTTAATCATTATGATATGATCGTGGGAAAACGAATTAGGCTTAACATTTACGATCAAATAAATCGAACTGACTATTAGTTTATGCATTTGAATGAGCCCATCATAGCCCCCATTGGTCTCTTATTGACGACAAGTATACTTAAAAACGAATCCCCACAATCCAAATTAGTCAGTTAGATAAGACAGCCCAACTCACGATTCGAAGTCAATCCATTTAGTTTCACAACCTCTTCTTGCATCAATTCCACGTCCGAGATGTGGTCTGGTTCGTCAGGTTCGATTCCTCCTTTCTAAAAGGCTCCAATTATGCTGTGAAAAAACTTGAAACTCGTAAATCAATGCAGCAAGAACTGAATGAGTCAAGTGATCAGCTTGCCAAGTTCTAATTATTTATATAACCTAGAGAGCATTTATTAATATCACGGATGCATAAAACTTAGAGAGCATTACTCTGAATCTCACAGGCATATGCCTAGAACCAAATCATGTTTGAGAATAATTTTTTTAGATCCTTGTAGGATTCTTGAGATGTTCTCGATCAGATGCCGAGATAGTTGATGATCACACTTTGAATCTGCTGTCATTCTATTTCGGAAACATATCTATTTCAAGTTTATCTACTTTTTACTTCCAGTCTGTGATAAGTTTCAACTTTCAAGCAATGATTACAAAACATAAGAATAAAAAAAATTCTGATCTGCCCAGTTTATTTTACCAAAACAATGTTTCAACTTAGTGTAATGATATGGGCCAAATCCTACTTTAAGCTCAATACCAAAAGATTACTTTGGCGACAAGTTTTTGGTCACATTAATGACGGTCTCGTGTTTTGCCGGTTTAGGAGTTGAAGTAATCTTTTTTTACAAAATGATTAGGTCTACGTTGTGACTATAAAGAGAGCTTTAACAACAGCAAAGAGAATCCGATTAAAAGAATAGAGATGAGAGCAATAAGTTAGATAAAGAGAGATCAAGAGGGATTAGCAATTAAGAGAGGTTTTGCTTTGGTTATTATCTTGTGATCTTTATTTTGTTCTCGGGAAACATTATTTCTCTAAGAGTGAATAAGAGATAAGTTTTGGTAGCAAGTTTATTCCAAATTCTATAGCACAAGGTTGGGGTTAAAATCATAACAAGTGGTATCAGAGCATCAGGTTTGATTGGAAGTGCTAGCTAGAATTATGGAGCCAACTCTAGGAAAATTTGAGATGGAGAAATTTGATGGCAAAGGTGATTTTGGGATGTGGAAGTATAAGATGATGGGTCAGCTAGAGATCCAGGGTCTACTTTCGGTTCTTAAGGAAGACTTTATGGTCTTGACATAATCTGGAAAAGAAGTAGAAGGGTCCAGATGCAAAGGTTGATCAAAAGAAAGCTGACAAGGATCTTACAGTAAGAAGTCTATTGGGAACGTGTTTAAGTGATTTTATTCTAAGGAAGATTATGCATGAAACAACTGCATTGGGGATGTGGAAAGCCCTTGAAAAGAATTATCAAACGAAGTCGCTACCCAACAAAATCTATTTGAAGAAACAATTCTCTTGCTACAAGATGGAAGAGGACAAGACGATAGAAGAAAACGTAGATATCTTTCTGAAGCTAATCGCAGACTTGGAGAGTCTCACAGTTACCATATCACATGAAGATCAAGCAATTCAACTATTGTCGGGACTTCCAGAAGCGTATGAACCATTGGTTCACACACTTCAATACGAAACTGGGAAAGAAACGCTTACCGTAAACGAAGTTGTAACTTCATCTTATTCCAAAGAAGCGGAACTTAAGCAGAAAGGATCACTTAACAAAATCAAAACAGATTTGGAAGGTTTGTATGTAGAGTCACGTGGAAGAACTCAGAAGAGGTCAGGGAACGGTAATGGAAACTCCAATAACTGGAGAGGGAGATCTAAAAGCAGAGGAAAGTTTCAGTAGAATCAGAGATCTGATGAGAACAACACGGGTTGTTTTATTTGTGGAAAAGAAGACCATTGGAAACGAGAATGTCCTGAAAGAAGAAGACGTCCAAATTCTGCAAATTTTACAAAAGAGCCTGAGCAGCCACTAGTGTTAAACGTTAGCAATCAAGATACACTCAAGGAATGGATCATGGATTCAGGTTGTTCATTCCATAGTACACATGACAAAGAAGTCTTGTTTGATTTCAAGGAGTACGAAGGAGGAAGTGTATTGATGGCTAACAACACTCAAGGTAGCATCAAAAGAATGGGGAAGATTCGGATTCGAAATTCAGATGGTTCTGAAGTGATACTCAAGGATGTTAAATACATGCCGGACGTGAGTAGAAATCTGATTTCTTATGGGATGTTACAAAAATCAGGTTGAAGGTATAGAGGAAGCTGCTTCAAGGTTCAATTTTACAAACGTAAGAAGAAAGTAATTTCAGGAAAATACAAAGACGGGTTATACTTCCTTCAAGGAACGGTAGTGAAGAGTAAAGTGGATACTCCTAAAGCTGAGAAGGAAGTTAAACGAAAGAAGTTAAAGGTGTCTTTCAGTGAGAGTTTAATTCAGCGACCAAGTCCATATGGTTTTAGGACGGAAACGACTTCAGCTCGAGGTGGAGATTCGTTTTCAGCAGAGAAATACGAATCAAGTAAAGAAGCTGAGAATGGGCATGCTCTAAATGATTATTGTCTTTCAATTAATGAAGAAAAGAGTAATGATAAAGCATCATCAGAGGAGAATCAAAGGCTTGATGGATTCAAGAAGGATTCAGAGTTTTGCATTGAAAGTTTCACAAACTCAGATTATGCAACAAACGATGAGGAAGCATCGGCTACAGGGTTTACGTTCAAAGTTGGCGATGCAGAAACCAAGTCTATCATTACCACACTAAAAAGGGAAGATGTATCGAACAATACATATACTACGACTAATCATGTAGAGCGGTTAAAAGAAAACACACCTGATCAGAAGTTGCAGCTTCGCTGTGAACTTCCTAATGTCCACTAATAGGAGAAAAGTGTCACATGTAATTTTATTATCGAGACACCTCGCACAAGAAGAAATAATGAGTAAGGGACTACTGTTATTTCTTATCGATAATAAAAAGCTAGTAAGGAGCAAGAAAATTTACCTGTGACGGATAAGATGAGATGGATGTTTTAGCTCAAGGTGGAGCAGCTGAAACAAAGGACAATTGCGAATAGGTCTCAAGTATATCGGATGAAGGGTAGGAAAGGTTGTTGAAGTGCTACATGAGAGAACGTCTTAAACACCAAGAGTGGTGAAGGGAGACGAGTATCTCAGGCTAGAAAGGAGTCCTAATGGGGTTGCCAAACAAGGAAGGGGAAGGTTAACGAGAGAAAGTCTTAAACACCAGTAATGGTGAAGGAAGATGAGTATTTCAGGTTAAAGGACTACAAGATCACAGAACAAGCACAAGCGAAGTGATCGTCTTAAACTGCTGAGGAGACTGAAAGTGTGTTCCAAGAAGCTGAAAGAAGGCGTGTTATCAGATGCCATAAGTTCACCAGAGAAAGCTGGAAAGATGCCTACAGATATGGAATTGGTCAAAAGTCTTAGAGAAGAAAATTACCTTTGAGGAATGGTGGTTAAAGACGACACAGTCTATACAAGGTCTGCAAATTTCAAAATATTAGTTAGAAATTTGTGGGAAAATGAAGAGGAAGCAGTGAACAAATCAGAGCATTAATGATAGAATTTGTCGGCGAGATTCACAAGAGGGATGAATTCACCGGCTGGAGTGGAGAAGAGAAGACGGATCAGTCAGCAGAAACAACGGGAAAGCTTGCTGAAGCTTCTGAAATCGCTAGCTGTGTTTGTCAAAGGAACCAGAGCGGAGAAGAGTGGAGGTAGTGGTTGCGTAAGAATCACTATGATCATCAAAGCTACAGAGAAGAGATGGTATCGTTGCTCAACAAAGAATACACAAAAGGAGACATATGGATTTGGGCCCAAGGTGGAGATTGTAATGATATGGGCCAAATCCTACTTTAAGCCCAATACCAAAAGATTACTTTGGCGACAAGTTTCTGGTCACGTTAATGACGGTCTCGTGTTTTGCCGGTTTAGGAGAATGGAAATAATCCTTTTTACAAAAGGATTAGGTCTAGGTTATGACTATATAAAGAGAGCTTTAACAACAACAAAGAGAATCCGATTAAAAAAAGAGGGACGAGAGTAATAAGTTAGATCAAGAGAGATCAAGAGAGATTAGCAATTAAGATAGGTTTTGCTTTGGTTATTATCTTGTGATCTTTATTTTGTTCTCGGGAAACATTATTTCTTTAAAAGTGAATAAGAGATGAGTTTTGGTATCAAGTTTATTCCAAATTCTATAGCACAAGGTTGGGATTAAAATCCTAACAAAAAGGACTTTGGCAAAGAACTCCCAGTTTCTCTATGTAATAACAAGTTAAAATGTAAATAAATCTGGATTTGTACAGAGAAATAGAGATTCGAAGACACATAATCCTACAACTGAGTTAAATGCACGGAAATATTGTCAACTGAGAAAAAAAACGAATTACCGCGAGTCTTACTATAACACCCGACAGATCCCTTGAAACTTATTTCTTGTGTCCTAACTTAAATCGCATCTGCATATACTGAAAATGACAACCATGGGGAGTGAGTAATGAATTACTCAATGAGGAACCCATCAAAACATAATGCATATTTTACTACTATAAAACAGTCATCATAACATATAAACACTAACAATCATACAACTTGGTTTAGTTTTCAAGTTGTAACATACATATTCTTTCCTGCTAAGCAAGATATTCATATAGTCATCCTCGTGATGACTATCATACTCGTTAGGTTCAATCATCCTCGTGATAGTTAAGAACCACATGAGTGGAGGCAGTCATAGATGACACTCCCATACCGGGGTCGCCAGCCGTTCATGACCTGAATGTAATCCGTCGGCCCATCACAGTCCAGTTTTCGAGGGAAGACCACGGCCCCTAGCTCGATTCTTCCTCTCTTACATACATGCTCATATTATATTGTACACATCGTACCATATCAGGACTTTAACTCGAAATGCCCCTCCGTCTCCATTAGAAATGCTGAATTCACCCTGTAATAAAAAAGAATATATTTTTTATTTTTTTTTAAATATAAAATCGGGTAAAACGTGGTTAAAGACGCTAGGGACCTTAATGAAACCAACTTATTACCAACCCGACCTGCTCTACCCGACCCAACCAAACTGAACTGGATCCTATTCTTTAAACGAAGCGTTTTGTCTCTCTCCCTCTCCACCTAAATCTAAATCCCGTCTCGTTCCTCTCCGGCTTCTCTCTTGCGATTGCGACGAAACCCTAGCCTCCGTGCGTTGTGGCTTTCTTCGTCGTCCTCCTTCGTCTAAATCAAGAATCCATTAATCTCTCCGTAGACGTCCTCTCTCCCTCTTATTTCTCGGGTCTCAACTCTCTAGAATCGAGAACCGCTTCGTTTCTTCTTCTTTCTCCGACGAAATTCTAGTCTCCATCTTCGTTCCTTTCGTAAGTGNGTAAGGCCAGACGATTTTTAATCGTATAAACAAATTAAAATAAAACACAACTCATATGAGTTGGCCATAACATATTAGGTCAGTGGAAAGAACTTATAATTTTTTTAAATAATATGAGAAAGGAAAGAAAAAGCGTCTTTATTATGGAAAAGCGAAAGCTAAAGAGCCCACAAAACCCATGAAATTTTGAAAAGAAAAGACAAAGAAATCTAATTTTACAAAAGAAGAATCGAATGTAAGCTTTAGAGACTTTGAAATTGAATTCTCTTCATTTCAATGCTCGTAATGATATGGGCCAAATCCTATTTTAAGCCCAATACCAAAAGGTTACTTTGGCGGCAAGTTTCTGGTCACGTTAATGACGGTTTTGTGCTTTCCCAATTTAGGAGAATGGAAATAATCCTTTTACAAAGAGGATTGGGTCTAGGTCGTGACTATATAAGGAGAGCTTCAACAACAACAAACATCATCCGTTTAAGAAGAGAGAAGAGAGCAATAAGTTAGATAAAGAGAGATCAAGAGAGATTAGCAATTAGGAAGAGCTTTTATTGCTTAGGCTTGTGATCTTTATATTTTGTTCTTCAGAAACCTTTGGTAGTGAATAAAAGCTAAGACAAGTTTGGTATCAAGTTTATTCCTAATTCTATAGCACAAGGTTAAGGTTAAAATCCTAATAAGTGGTATTAGAGCATCAGGTTTGATTGGAAGTGCTAGCTAGAATTATGGAACCAACTCTAGGAAAATTTGAGATGGAGAAATTTGATGGCAAAGGTGATTTCGGGATGTGGAAGTATAAGATGATGGGTCAGCTAGAGATCCATGGTCTACTTTCGGTTCTTAAGGAAGACTTCACGGTCTTGACAGAATCTGGGAAAGAAGTAGAAGGGTCAGATGCAAAGGTTGATCAGAAGAAAGCTGACAAGGATCTTAGAGTAAGAAGTCTACTGGGAACGTGTTTAAGTGATTCTATTCTAAGGAAGATTATGCATGAAACAACTGCATTAGGGATGTGGAAGGCCCTTGAAAAGAATTATCAAACAAAGTCGCTACCCAACAGAATCTACTTGAAGAAACAGTTCTCTTGCTATAAGATGGAAGAGGACAAGACGATAGAAGAAAACGTAGATATCTTTCTGAAGCTAATCGCAGACTTGGAGAGTCTCAAAGTTACCATATCAGATGAAGATCAAGCGATTCAACTATTGCCGGGACTTCCAGAAGCGTATGAACCATTGGTTCACACACTTCAATACGGTACTGGGAAAGAAACGCTTACCGTAAACGAAGTTGTAACTTCAGCTTATTCCAAAGAAACGGAACTTAAGCAGAAAGGATTACTTAACAAAAGCAAAACAGATTCGGAAGGTTTGTATGTAGAGTCACGTGGAAGAACTCAGAAGAGGTCAGGGAACAGTAATGGAAACTCCAATAACTGGAGAGGGAGATCTAAAAGCAGAGGAAAGTTTCAGTCGAAACAGAGATCAGAGGAGAACAACACGGGTTGTTTTATTTGTGGAAAAGAAGACCATTGGAAGCGAGAATGTCCTGAAAGAAGGAGGCGTCCAAATTCTGCAAATTTTACAAAAGAGCCTGAGCAGCCACTAGTGTTAACCGTTAGCAATCAAGATACACTCAAGGAATGGATCATGGATTCAGGTTGTTCATTCCATAGTACACATGACAAAGAAGTCTTGTTTGATTTCAAGGAGTATGAAGGAGGAAGTGTATTGATGGCTAACAACACTCAAGGTAGCATCAAAGGAATGGGAAAGATTCGGATTCAAAATTCAGATGGTTCTGAAGTGATACTCAAGGATGTTAAATACATGCCGGACGTGAGTAGGAATCTGATTTCTTATGGGATGTTAGAAAAATCAGGTTGCAGGTATAGAGGAAGCTGTTTCAAGGTTCAATTTTACAAACGTAAGAAGAAAGTAATTTCAGGAAAATACAAAGATGGGTTATACTTTCTTCAAGGAACGGTTGTGAAGAGTAAAGTGGATACTTCAAAAGCTAAGAAGGAAGTTAAACAAAAGAAGTTAAAGGTGTCTTTCAGTGAGAGTTTAATTCAGGGACCAAGTCCATATGGTTTTAGGACAGAAACGACTTCAGCTCGAGGTGGAGATTCATTTTCAGCAGAGAAATACGAGTCAAGTAAAGAAACTGAGAATGGGCATGCTATAGATGATTATTGTCTTAAAAAAAATGAAGAAAAGAGTAATGATAAGGCATCATCAAAGGAGAATCAAAGGCTTGATGGATTCAAGAAGGATTCAGAGTTTTGCATTGAAAGTTTCACAAACTCAGATTATGCAACAAACGATGAGGAAGCATCGGCTACACGGTTTATGTTCAAAGTTAGCGATGCAGAAACCAATTCTATCATTACCACACTAAAAAGCGAAGATGTATCGAACAATACATATACTACGGGTAATCATGTAGAGCGGTTAAAAGAAAACGCACCTGATCAGAAGTTGCACCTTTGCTGTGAACTTCCTAATGTCCACTGATAGGAGAAAAGCGTCACAGGTAATTTTATTATCGAGACACCTCGCACAAGAAGAAATAATGAGTAAGGGACTACTGTTATTTCTTATCGATAATAAAGAGCTAGTAAGGAGCAAGAAAATTTACCTGTGACGGATAAGACGAGGTGGATGTTTTAGCTCAAGGTGGAGCAGCTGAAACAAAGGGAAAATTGCTAATAGGTCTCAATCGGATGAAGGGTAGGAAAGGTTGTTGAAGTGCTACATGAGAGAACGTCTTAAACATCAAGAGTGGTGAATGGAGACGAGTATCTCAGGCTAGAAAGGAATCCCAATGGGGTTGCCATACAAGGAAGGGGAAGGTTGATGAGAGAACGTCTTGAACACCAGTAATGGTGAAGGGAGACGAGTATCTCAGGTTACAGGACTACAAGATCGCAGAACAAGCACAAGCGAAGTGATCGTTTTAAACCGCTGAGGAGACTGAAAGTGTTTTCCAAGAAGCTGAAAGAAGACGTGCTATGAGATGCCATAAGTTCACCGGAGTAAGCGGGAAAGATGCCTACAGATATGGGATTGGTCAAAAGTCTTAAAAAAAAAAAATTACCTCTGAAGAATGGTGGTTATAGACGACACAGTCTATACACTAATACAAGGTCTGCAAATTTCAAAATACTAGTTAGAAATTTATGGAAAAATGGAGCTACAACAGAAGCTGGAGAATCACCTCAAGGTATAGATAAAATCAGAAGGGATTGATTTACCTGAAAAACACATGGTCGTAGCAAGGAACCGTCTACATCAAACCTGAATAAATCCAACGAAGAACAGTTCGGATTTTACAATGTTTAGCTCTTATGAATATGATTGAGTAAAGGGTAAAAGATATTACCAAAGGACGCTACATGGTGGAGAGACGTCTGCATCAAGTGAGCTTGTGATTATTCAATCATAAACAAGTCAAAAAGAGTTAACAATAGGAGAAGTTCATTTCAGGAAATCAAAATTAGTCAAAGGGCAAAGGAAGATACCTGTGGAAACTGAAGAGTCTGATTCTAAAGAAAACAAAAGGGGGTTGTGATTACAAGGAAATGACATGACCAGGAAGCCATACGAGGGTGAGCATGAACATCTACGGTTGAGGCGTTGCAAGCTAACGCCTGAGAAGAGGAAGCGGTGAACAAATCAGAGCATTGACGAGAGAATTTGTCGGCGAGATTCACAAGGGGGATGAATTCACCGGCTGGAGTGGAGAAGAGAAGACGGACCAGTCAGCGGAAACGGCGGGAAAGCTTGGTGAAGCTTCTGAAATCGCCAGATTTGTTTGTCAAAGGAACCAGAGCGGAGAAAAGTGGAGGTAGTGGTTGGGTAAGAATCACTATGATCGTCAAAGCTACAGAGAAGAGATGGTATCGTTGCTCAATGAAGAAGACGCAAAAGGAGAAGTATGGATTTGGGCCCAAGGTGGAGATTGTAATAATATGGGCCAAATCCTATTTTAAGCCCAATACCAAAAGGTTACTTTGGCGGCAAGTTTCTGGTCACGTTAATGACGGTTTTGTGCTTTCCCAATTTAGGAGAATGGAAATAATCCTTTTACAAAGAGGATTGGGTCTAGGTCGTGACTATATAAGGAGAGCTTCAACAACAACAAACATCATCCGTTTAAGAAGAGAGCAATAAGTTAGATAAAGAGAGATCAAGAGAGATTAGCAATTAGGAAGAGCGTTTATTGCTTAGGCTTGTGATCTTTATATTTTGTTCTTGAGAAACCTTTGGTAGTGAATAAAAGCTAAGACAAGTTTGGTATCAAGTTTATTCCTAATTATATAGCACAAGGTTAAGGTTAAAATCCTAACAGCTTATAAAAAAAGAACGAAAGAAATTGAAAGGTTGATGAAATATCATGAATAATATGTTTTGAACTTTTACTCGATTATATTGTATTCTATTTTTCTCATAATCANTTTGGAACTGAGCATAGCCGTGAGCATAGCACACTGTAAAGCGCATCCCCTCGCCACAGACTCACTTGCATTCATTGTACGCATGGGCTCCTTAGAAAAAAACTGGGTTAGGCTTTTGATAATAGCAGGGAAATGAGAGCCAGAGCCAACCTGTGTTTAAAATGGCTCATGGCGCACCAAGGCGAGACGTGCCGAGGCGCCATGGTGCAATATGGCGCTCGTCTTGAAGAACATTTTAGTTACGTCTTGTTTTGTTTTGTATTGGAGAAGAAACATAGAAAACACTTATGCAATTATTGATACACTAAATTTAAATAAGTTGCAAGCTTTATTATAGTTAAACCAAAACAAAATTATTCAAAAAGAAAACCCAAAAACAAAGTCTCAAATGTAGAAACCAAAAGATAATATCATAATAAATAACTCAAAACCAATACCTAAAATTCATCTTCAGAAACACCATTATTGTCATCTTCATCATCGTACTCAACATCCTCATACCCAAGGTCATCTTCATCTAAATCTTCTTCCAACTCATCTTCTTCATCAACCAATCTCATAGCAGGCGCAGATGATTGCTTCTGGTTTGAGCTAGCAATACCTTTCCCTTTATCTGTTTTAGATGAACTTGCACCTTTTGCTCCAACTCCTCTAGTAGAATAGCTGGGTTCTTCAACACCCATAGCTTGGCTCACAACATTCCATGACAAATCATCATCTTCCCACACCAAATCATCATTATCAGATGAATCTCCATCCATTCTTCCAATCAACCACTCATTGCTGTCATCAATTTCATCCAAAAGAATAGGATCTCTGGTGGCACACACACTTCTCAAGCTTCTGCGTTTTAGAGCTCTGTTGTACTTCACAGAAACCATGTTGTTCAGCCGATGTTGTGCTAGGCGATTTCTCTTCTTCGTATGAAGCTGTTACAAATCAAGTTTAAAACTTATAAGTTAAAAAAAATCACCTAAAAATATACAATAAAGGTGATTAAAAAGACTTACAAGTTGGAAAACACTCCAATTTCTTTCACAACCAGTAGCACTACAAGTCAGACTAAGGATCTTAACAGCAAAGCTTCTCAGATTTGGAGCAGAAGATCCATAACAAGACCACCATTCAGCTTTAAAATAAAAATCTTGTTAGTATTTATTTAGATCAATTATCTTAAAGTAATTCAAATTTGTGTTACCTGGTGCTTTGATATCTCTTTGCCTAATGGCCATGTCGTGGCCGAAGATACCAGTAGCGTCCTTGAAAGCATCCAACTCTGTCATTATCTTGTCTTGAGTCTCTGTATTTGGAACCAACCTATTAATGAAACACAAACAAAACTATCATCTGAAAATGGTGTACCAACCTATTAATACAAAACAAAAACACAATTTAAAAAACCAACCTAGTAATGCAATTGTACAAGCCCCCTTCCACTTCGGCGCAACGTACATAATCGTGATATTTGTAATGGATTGAAGGGTTTAGGAAATACCCAGCAGCATGCAAAGGATGGTGAAGCTGACACTGCCACCTTTTGTCAATGATCTCAAAGGCTTCTTCGTACTTCTCTTAATTCCAGTTGAAATCCCTTTCGATTGTCTCTTTTGCCCTGTCCATGGCTGCATAAATGTATCCCATAGCTGGTTTTTTCTCTCCATCAACCATCCTAAGTACTTTGACAAGAGGAGTCATAAGCTTCAGAACACGTCGAATATTCTTCCAAAAACTCGCTTGCATAAGATACTGTCTAACTTTTCTCGCTCCAGCTTCTTTGGGCCATTTAGACTCACTCCATTCAGCAGAATTGACCATATCCCTTAAAGGCTTCTGCTGTTTGAGAAACTGAGTCATGGTTACGCAAGAAGTAGCAAACCTTGTTATAGCCGGCCTGTGCAGATTTCTTTGCTTTGTGAATTTCCTCATCATGTTCACAAGAGGGACATGGCTGTAGATATATCCATTCATGAACATGCATTTTTTTATTGCATTCTTTAATGCTGGGATTTCTCCAATGTCCTCCAACATTAGATCAATGCAATGTGCAGCACATGGAGTCCAGTAGAGATGAGGTCTTTTTGCTTCAAGCAATTTTTCTGAATTTAAATATTTTATATTAGTGTTACAAAAAAAATATATATCAAATGTTAAAACAAAGATTGGAAATAAATACTGGTTCAGATCATACATACCAGCTTTTATGTAGTTCTTTGCATTGTCTGTGATGACTTGAACTACATTAGCTTCTCCAATCTCCTCAACCATATCATCTAGCAAGTTAAACAACAACGTTGCATCTTTCACCTAAGAAAAAATAAAGTGTTAAAACAAAGAAATATAAACTTTGAAAATAAATACTGGTTCAGATCATACGTTACCACTTCGGAAACATCTTTTGACTTCATGAAAACAGAACCTTTAGGGGAATTAACTAGGACGTTGAGAATGTCTTTCTTAGCCACTGAATCTCTCCAACCATCAGACATAAGTGAACATCCTTCACTAGCCCACTCCTTCTTGTTATCCTCAATTTGGACAAGAGTGTTCTGCACTTCTTTATTAAGCAGTGGAACCCTTAATTCATACATACTTGGTGGTTTCAATCCTGGTCCATATAGCCCAATTGATCGAATCATCTTGTCAAAACTAGGATAGTTGACTGCATTGAACGCAAGACCAACATCCAAAAACCACCTAGTTATATCTCCACATACATCTTCCCTTGCCTCTTTATCACAAACAGCTCCAAGAGTACTCTTTCTATCTTTCCTTCCTTGCAAAACATCAGGAGGAGGAACAGTCACATACCTGTCCAGTGGACCTCTAACTCTCCTCTTCTTAGCATGGATAGACCGTCGCGGCTGACTTTCTTTCCCGCACTCTTCATCATACTCGTCAAGACCTTCTTCTTCTTCTTGGAGAGCCAAGTTACGAGCAGCTATCTCGTCCTCCTTCATTTGCTTGTGTTTGATTAACGCCTCTCTCACATGTGGTGGACATAAAGTACAAGCTTTGGCATTCCTATGATCCCCTCTCAAGTGTTGCTTGAGACGTGAAATTCCAGCGTTGAAGTCTTTCTTACAGAAGATACACTTCCAAGAGTTGGAATTGTTATTCAACATGATCCCATATTTTCTTCCTCGATCAACTTCACGACGTGTAGCACTAGCCCCAGTCTCAGACATTAAAACTGTGATCAAAGTAAAAAAAACCATACTGATCATAAGTTATGATCCATAACTAGACTGTGATCACTGACCAAAAATGAGACAGAATGAAGACAAAAAAGAGAACAAAAAAAGAAAGTGCAGAGAGTAAAAGACTAACCGTGTGTGTTAACTCCGACCAAAGCAACCGCAGTACGTTCTAATCTGTGACAAAGGAACACATGAATCTATAAGAAGAATAAGCATAAACGAGATTGGAAAGAGTAGAGACTAGAGAGTTCTAACCTTAAGCAAAAAAACCTTGATGTTTTACGTAACTTCTCTTTTATAAAGCTAGGGTTCTCATTGTTATTTAGGCGTTTAAGTTTCCCCGACGGTTAAGTTTTTTTGAAGTCCTAGGTTTAATTATTAATTAAGGCTTGGTTTCATACCTGGTTTAGATACGGTTTACATTAATCTCACCTTACGCTCGCCTTGGACAGGCTCGCCTTCTCGACAAGGCACCCATGGCGCGCGCCTTACGGAACCCACCCTCGCCTAGGAGGTACATGGCGACAGAGCCATCGCCTGAGTGCGCCTCGCGCTATGGCGCAAAAGGCGATCGTCATTTTAAACACAGGTCGGTTTCAGAAGATGTTTTTCATCGGGAACACAAGAGGTGAAGAACAATATGTCGATTTTCGTCTGAGAACACAAAGGTAAATTTTTCTTTTCGAGATCTACTTTCTTATAAATATCTGAAACGGTCACTTTACAAAACAAGTTGGTTTCTGTTTTTCTGCATATAGGCTTAAAAGGCTTTTAAGGAGCTGCTTCTTCTGCCCTCTCTCACAACCATTTTGGTAACAACTCAAACACTGGTTTTACCCCTTTTAATCCGCCTAATTTTTTCTAAGTATTTAGGCTAAACCTAATTAAGAATTGAGTTTGCCTTTTTAAACCTGTAAGTTGTTGGATATTTTTAATATTAATTAAAACCCTAATCTCTTTTTTATATATTTAAAACCGACAATATAAATATTATGTGTATATAATGCTTCTACTTTTAGTTATTAGTTTTTTCCACTAGGTTTATCAACGGTTTTGTTTTTCAATGTATATGATTTGGCGCTTTAAAAAAAGGTACATGATTTCGGTGCTAATAAATATATGTTTTTAACCAAATCTTAAAAGTATGATAATAAAATGAAGATTTTGAAAGGTATAATCTATATATTATAAATTGATAGATATATTAAAAAATATTCAATATTTATATTATTCCATTATAAGGTGAAATGGGTGGGATTGAAGGTTAATGCATAAAATGAAAATTGTTTAAGTTAGAATATTAAAATTATATATATTTTTTTAAATTGATAAAATATTAAACGTTAATCAATATTTATAATATTCTGTTATAGAGCTTGAAACAAGTTAAGAAATGGGTCATATCCTACAAACTTATTTTTTGAAAAAAAAAAACACATAGTTCTAGTGACTCTCTATTTACTAAAAAAAATATTAATCTATAATAAAACAAATATCTAAACTCTCAAGTAACAAAAGGGAAAGTAAATAAACCCTCCGACGAAAATAAACCTTCTCCGACGAATGAGTGGATCAAGGATCGATTTTGGTAATCAGAAGTGTCTTGTTGCCGTTGCAACCAAGACACGTATAGTCACTGTGCTTGGCGATGAGATTTCTGCTCTGGTTCTTTTTTGGGGAGAAGCAGAGCGATCTTTGGAATCGATAGCAATAACCCTAAAAACTTGATTTCTCAAGTTAAAAGGTTAGTGGGGCGAAGATACTCTGATGTTGAGCTGCAGAGAGACATAAAATCTCTCCCGTACTCTGTGATTGAAGGAGAAGATGGATATCCTTTGATTTGTATCAGCTACTTGGGAAAGGAGGAATACTTCACACCTACAGAAGTTATGGGCATGATCTTCTTTAAATTGAAAACCATGATTTTGAAGCATCAGCCTCTGGCTGTGGTGAATTGCATTATTTCTATACCAGCGTATTCTGGTCATCTCGAGCGTAGATGTGTTTTGGATGCGGCGAGCATTGCTGGGTTGTCTACATTACATTTGATTCATGAAACTACCGCTACGGCTTTAGAATACGGTATTCTTAGGCCTAATTTTCCGGAGCGTTGGCAGGTCGCATTCATTGACATCGGTCATTCAAGTCTGCAAACCTGCCAACGCTCCGGAAAATTAGGCCTAAGAATACTGTATTCTAAAGCCGTAGCGGTAGTTTAGTGAATCAAATGTAATGTAGATAACCCAGCAATGCTCGCCGCATCCAAAACACATCTACGTATAGAAATAATGCAATTCACCACAGCCAGAGGCTGATGCTTCAAAATCATGGTTTTCAATTTAAAGAAGATCATGCTCATAACTTCTGTAGGTGTGAAGTATTCCTCCTTTCCCAAGTAGCTGACACAAATCAAAGGATATCCATCTTCTCCTTCAATCACAGAGTACGGGAGAGATTTTATGTCTCTCTGCAGCTCAACATCAGAGAATCTTCGCCCCACTAACCTTTTAACTTGAGAAATCAAGTTTTTAGGGTTATTGCCATCGATTCCAAAGAATCGCTGCTTCTCCCAAAAAAAAAAACAGAGCAGAAATCTCATCGCCAAGCACAGCGACGATACTTGTCTTGGTTGCAAGACACTTCTGATTACCAAAATCGATCCCTGATCCACTCATTCGTCGGAGAGGGTTTATTTTCGTCGGAGGGTTTATTAACTTTCCCTTTTGTTACTTGAGAGTTTAGATATTTGTTTTATTATAGATTAATATTTTTTTTAGTAAGTAGAGAGTCACTAGAACTATGTGTGTTTTTTTTTCAAAAAATAAGTTTGGTAGGATATGACCCATTTCTTAACTTGTTTCAAGCTCTATAACAGAATATTATAAATATTAAAAGTATGATAATAAAATGAAGATTTTGAAAGGTATAATCTATATATTATAAATTGATAGATATATTAAAAAACATTCAATATTTATATTATTCCATTATAAGGTGAAATGGGTGGGATTGAAGGTTAATGCATAAAATGAAAAATTGTTTAAGTTAGAATGTTAAAATTATATATATATATATATTTTAAATTGATAAAATATTAAACATTAGTCAATATTTATAATATTCTGTTATAGAGCTTAAAATCCCCTAACGGCTCTCCAACGGCTATAATATATCCTAAGTATTCATCGGTTTTTTCCGAGGAATACATTTTTCCTCGGTATTTCATAAGAATATTCCGACAGATTGATGTTTCCTCGGAATTCCGTCGGTATATTCCGAGGAAATTCCGAGGAAACCAAATTTTGGGTTTCCTCGGAATATCCTCGGAAATTCCTCGGGAAATTCCGAGGATTTCATTTTCCGTCGGAATGTCCGTCAGAATACTGCTGTTTTCTTGTAGTGAATCCTCAATACCCAATGGTGCCAATTCATTTTTGCTGAGAACCTTCTTCAGCTCCTCACACTCTCTGAGGCTGAGAGAGGCCTTGGAGATTTGAGAAAAATGATTCAAAAGAACTATCAAAGTCCCTTCCTCCCAACCACCGATCAAAGCCATGAGACAAAACTTTGAGTTGCCCCTTTGTGAAGCGTGTAATGCAGACTTGCAGACTTGAATGAATGATGTCAATGAATGCGATCTGCCAACGCTCCGGAAAATTAGGCCTAAGAATACCGTATTCTAAAGCCGTAGCGGTAGTTTCGTGAATCAAATGTAATGTAGACAACCCAGCAATGCTCGCCGNTATCTCAACCTCTTATATTGCCAGAAAGCAGGCTGCGGCTTTTAACTCTCCTATTATCACTCTCCCTACATCATTTTATGATAAAACTTCTACTTCATGGCAGGCCACCTCCTGTGTTTAAAATGGCGCATGGCGCACCAAGGCGAGACGTGCCGAGCCTTGCGCCTCGCGCCATGGCGCAATATGGCACTCGCCTTGAAGAACATTTACGTTACGTCATTTTAGTTACGTCTTGTTTTGTTTTGTATTGTAGAAGAAACGTAGAAAACACTTATGCAATGATTGATACACTAAATTTAAATAAGATGCAACTTTATTATTTGAAGATAAGTTAAACCAAAACAAAATTATTCAAAAAGAAAACCCAAAAACAAAGTCTCAAATGTAGAAACCAAAAGATAATATCATAATAAATAACTCAAAACCAATACCTAAAATTCATCTTCAGAAACACCATTATTGTCATCTTCATCATCGTACAAAACATCCTCATACCCAAGGTCATCTTCATCTAAATCTTCTTCCAACTCATCTTCTTCATCAACCAATCTCATAGCAGGCGCAGATGATTGCTTCTGGTTTGAGCTAGCAATATCTTTTCCTTTATCTGTTTTAGATGAACTTGCACCTTTTGCTCCAACTCCTCTAGTAGAATAGCTGGGTTCTTCAACACCCATAGCTTGGCTCACAACATTCCATGACAAATCATCATCTCCCCACACCAAATCATCATTATCAGATGAATCTCCATCCATTCTTCCAATCAACCACTCATTGCTGTCATCAATTTCATCCAAAAGAATAGGATCTCTGGTGGCACACACACTTCTCAAGCTTCTGTGTTTTAGAGCTCTGTTGTATTTCACAAAAACCATGTTGTTCAGCCGATGTTGTTCTAGGCGATTTCTCTTCTTTGTATGAAACTGTTACAAATCAAGTTTAACACTTATAAGTTAAAAAAAAAATCACTTACAAATATACAATAAAAGTGATTAAAAAGACTTACAAGTTGGAAAACACTCCAATTTCTTTCACAACCAGTAGCACTACAAGTCAGACTAAGGATCTTAACAGCAAAGCTTCTCAAATTTGGAGCAGAAGATCCATAACAAGACCACCATTCAGCTATTAAAAAAAAAAAATTGTTAGTATTTATTTAGATCAATTATCTTAAAGTAATTCCAATTTGTGTTACCTGGTGCTTTGATATCTCTTTGCCTAATGGCCATGTCGTGGCCGAAGATACCAGAAGCGTCCTTGAAAAAATCCAACTCTGTCATTATCTTGTCTTGAGTCTCTGTATTTGGAACCAACCTATTAATGAAACACAAACAAAACTATCATCTGAAAATGGTGTACCAACCTCTTAATACAAAACAAAAACACAATTTAAAAAACCAACCTAGTAATGCAATTGTACAAGCCCCCTTCCACTTCAGCGCAACGTACATCATCGTGATATTTGTAATGGATTGAAGGGTTTAGGAAATACCCAGCAGCATGCAAAGGATGGTGAAGCTGACAATGCCATCTTTTGTCAATGATCTCGAAGGCTTCCTCGTACTTCTCTTTATTCCACTTGAAATCCCTTTCGATTGTCTCTTTTGCCCTGTCCATGGCTGCATAAATGTATCCCATAGCTGGTTTTTTCTCTCCATCAACCATCCTAAGTACTTTGACAAGAGGAGTCATAATCTTCAGAGCACGTCGAATATTCTTCCAAAAACTCGCTTGCATAAGATACTGTCTAACTTTTCTTGCTCCAGCTTCTTTGGGCCATTTAGACTCACTCCATTCAGCAGAATTGACCATATCCCTTAAAGGCTTCTGCTGTTTGAGAAACTGAGTCATGGTTATGCAAGAAGTAGCAAACCTTGTTATAGCCGGCCTGTGCAGATTTCTTTGCTTTGTGAATTTCCTCATCATGTTCACAAGAGGGACATGGCTGTAGATATATCCATTCATGAACATGCATTTTTTCATTGCATTCTTCAATGCTTGAATTTCTCCAATGTCCTCCAACATTAGATCAATGCAATGTGCAGCACATGGAGTCCAGTAGAGATGAGGTCTTTTTGCCTTAAGCAATTTTCCTGAATTTAAGTATTTTATATTAGTGTTACAAAAAAAAAATATCAAATGTTAAAACAAAGATTGGAAATAAATATTGGTTCAGATTATACATACCAGCTTTTATGTAGTTCTTTGCATTGTCTGTGATGACTTGAACTACATTAGCTTCTCCTATTTCCTCAACCATATCATCTAGCAACTTAAACAACAACGTTGCATCTTTCACCTAAAAAAAATAAAGTGTTAAAACAAAGAAATATAAACTTTGAAAATAAATACTGGTTCAGATCGTACGTACCACTTCGAAAACATCTTTTGACTTGATGAAAACAGAACCTTTAGGGGAATTAACTAGGAAGTTGACAATGTCTTTCTTAGCCACTGAATCTCTCCAACCATCAGACATAAGTGAAGATCCTTTACTAGCCCACTCCTTCTTGTTATCCTCAATTTGGACAAGAGTGTTCTGCACTTCTTTATTAAGCAATGGAACCCTTAATTCATACATACTTGGTGGTTTCAATCCTGGTCCATATAGCCCAATTGATTGAATCATCGTGTCAAAACTAGGATAGTTGACTGCATTGAACGCAAGACCAGCATCCAAAAACCACCTAGTTATATCTCCACATGCATTTTCCCTTGCCTCTTTATCACAAGCAGCTCCAAGAGTACTCTTTCTATCTTTCCTTCCTTGCAAAACATCAGGAGGAGGAACAGTCACATACCTATCCAGTGGACCTCTAACTCTCCTCTTCTTAGCATGGACATACCGTCGCGGCTGACTTTCTTTCCCGCATTCTTCATCATACTCGTCAAGACCTTCTTCTTCTTCTTGGAGAGCCAAGTTACGAGCAGCTATCTCGTCATCCTTCATCTGCTTGTGTTTGATTAACGCCTCTCTCACATGTGGTGGACATAAAGTACAAGCTTTGGCATTCCTATGATCCCCTCTCAAGTGTTGCTTGAGACGTGAAATTCCAGCGTTGAAGTTGTTCTTACAGAAGATACACTTCCAAGAGTTGGAATTGTTATTCAACATGATCCCATATTTTCTTCCTGGATCAACTTCACGACGTGTAACACTACCCTCAGCCTCATCAGACATTAAAACTGTGATCAAAGTAAAAATAACCATACTGATCATCAGTTATTATCCATAACTAGACTGTGATCATTGACCAAAAATGAGACAGAATGAAGACAAAAAAGAGAACAAAAAAAATGCAGAGAATAAAAGACTAACCGTGTGTGTTAACTCCAACCAAAGCAACCGCAGTAAGTTCTAATCTGTGACAAAGGAACACTAGAATCTTTAAGAAGAATAAGCATAAACGAGATTCGAAAGAGTAGAGACTAGAGAGTTCTAACCTTAAGCAAAAAACCTTGAGATCTATGTTTATGTTTTACGTAACTTATCTTTTATAAAGTTAGGGTTCTCATTGTTTTTTAGACGTTTAGGTTTTCCCGACGGTCAAGTTTTTTTTTTAAGTCTTAAGAGTTTAATTATTAATTAAGGCTTACATGGTTTAGATACGGTTTACGTAAATCTCGCCATGTCGCACGCCTTCGACTTGCTCGCCTTCTCGACAAGGCACCCATGGCGCACGCCTTACGGAACCCACCCTCGCCTAGGTGGTACGTGGCGACATAGCCATCGCTTGACTGCGCCTCGCGCCATGGCGCAAAAGGCGAGCGTCATTTTAAACACAGGCCACCTCTGTTCCTTTTTGCCTCCCCAAACCTTCGCCATCCTTAAATAGCCTTAACCAAACTAACCCTGGAGGCTCCGATCAAATTGGAGCTTCTACAACACCATCTCTATGAATATAAAATTTACTTTTTGGAATGTCCGTGGACTAAACGTACCCACTAAACATCACCCATTTAGCCAGTGGTTGTACTCTCAGCGGACAGTTTTTTGTGCCCTTTTGGAAACACACATCAAGGAACAAAACCTCAGCTCTCTGATGCAGAAGCTTTGTCCGGGCTGGTCTTACACCTCCAATCATGCCTCAGATGAGGATGGTCGTATAATAATTATCTGGCAGCACCCGGTCTCTATTCAAGTACTCGAGCAATCAAGGCAGACACTCACTTGTACTGTCTCGCTACCTTCCTCTATCACTTTCACCTTTACCGCTGTCTATGCTGCTAATACTGAAGCAGAAAGAATTGAACTTTGGGTGCATCTTCTAAACANCAATAAATACAGTTTACAAAATCCTTTTAAATCTCTTAAAATTTGCATTCAACCTTTCTTTTGTTACACTAGCCGATATATACACTTATTTTTATAAGTATTCCAGCAAAAATTTAATCAAAAACGGACATAAATTAAACCAGAAATTCATATACACAGTTTTTAAATTCATTTTTTCTCTTTCAAATTTTCATCAATTCTTACTTTTTTAGGTTACCCATGGTTTACACAAACATTTAAAAGATATTTCACACAAAATTTCATGAAAAACGGACAAGAATTACCTGATGTTAAAGCTTCAAAATCGCCAATGAAGGATGAGGAAGAAGAGCTCTTCACGCTGACAGAAGAGAGAGGAGAGGAAACATGAAGACATGTGGGCCAAGGTAAATCTGATTGGTTAAGGTTGTTTGTGGACCCCATTTGGTTGTTGTGTTTGGTTGATTGTATTTAATTGAAAAATTAAATGAATTAATGAGGTGGAGAAGAAATATATTAAAGAAAGAAAGGTTAGTATAGAGAATTCAAAGACAAAGGGGTAATGGGAAAAGAGAAGGGACAAGAAGAATGAATTTTTTTTCACAAGGGCATTTGGAGTTAATCTCCACCATATCATAACATCACCATATCATCTCATTATATGATAACATGTCATTATATCGTTTCATACATATTAATTCTTACATACATGTCATGCATACAATCAATCAACTTTTCACACAACTTATTACTATTAATCACTAGACTGAATATCTATCTTATCAAAGTTGAAGTAGCATTTTGAATTAACCATTAACTCATCTAAATATTTACAATTCATGCCGCTGTTTTATAGTAACTATCTATTTTTTTTTCAACTAGAACTTTCATTGAACTTAGAAGGATACATTAGAGGAATACATTTTTGAGATACTAAGCTGACGAGTAACTAGTACTCTCAGGACCTAAAGCTAGCAAGAGCAAACAGCATCTTCTAGAAACATAAGCCAGCAAAATCAACTGATCCCCTGAACCCAAAAAACATAACATGAAACAATTAACTTGAACAAGATAGAGAACCAAGACAAGATCAACCCATAAACATCCTAGCAAATGAACCGTTGAAGAAAGAGGAATGATAGAGAATCATTGAAAGCCGAACTTTATTTGGGGAAGAACCGAGACCGCAACTCACTCTATTGCTTCGGAAACAAACCAGAAGCCATGAGAAGAGAGACGCACCATTTAAGCTTCAAACACCCACGGCACAATGATAAAGGCCGACACCCCTCTTCCTTGAGCCAAAATAAGAACCAATCACCAACATAATCTATTCCGTCGCTACCAAGATCAAGGAGGAGCATAACCACCAAACCTCAATGGGATTAAAGCCAGAGACGACCCACAAGCAGGAAGGAACTGAAACTCCAGAGACCCGCCATCAGAACCCTAGAAGTTGAAGCAGAGATGGAACTGAGGAACCACGCCACACAGCCAAGGCCACCGTCGGAGACCTTAACTGATCTACCAGATCTGAAATTCTAGATCTCGAAAAGCTCTCTAAAGATTATCAAGTCAAACTAAGGACATGCAACTAGACAGAAAAGAAAGAAACACAAGAGCGACACACTGGCCGGACCGGAGACAAGGATTAATTTAGCGGTGGTCTAGAGAGAAAGCAGAGAGACTTATCTAGACCAGTAACTATCTATTTAAAATTATCATTAATTATCTATCTACCTAAATATTCTCTAACTGATAAAAGTAAAGACTTGGCTATAGTGATTCACTTTAAACAACCATCATTCTTTATAATTTTGTAAAGCAGTGCTATCAATTTGAAGGATTAAAAAAATATTTTCAAATATTATTATTCGGTTATGAATATTAATGGGATGTGTATCATACGGTGTCATGTTCTAGAAGTTTCTAAACACTAACTTTGTATTCCTATTAGAGATGTTAGACAGGTTTACCCATCCCGTTCCGTCCCGTACCGCGGCGGGTTAGTCGTCGAGCGGGTTACAACGGGCCTGTCCCGCGCGGACTGCGGTCTTCAAAATGCCGGCCTAAACCGGTACCGCAGAATATATATAAGCCTTCGTGGGCCGTCCCGCGGGACGCCTCTTTATCAAACCGCCTACTATAATTTCTTTCATGAATGTTCAAGTAGAAGAGTTGTGTAAGAGAGTTGAAGAGAGCTCATTAAGCTTCCCTAAAGCATTATCAAAATCAATGCCACAAAACTCTGTTTGTGCTTGCGTTCTTGAGTTAAAAGCCTTCTTTTGTTATCAGTATAAGCTTTTGTTAAGTTTGAATCTGATTGAGTTGTTGTCTTTGTAATAATTTGGCTCAATTGTTGTATGTCTTCATCAAACCATCTCTCTTTTTAATTATTTGGATTGCAAAAAAAATCGTGAATCACTTTGCCAAATTATACAAGTGACGTGATATACAACTAATTTTTCTCCTAAACAACACCATTGTAACCAAATTTAATTTAAGAAAAACACTACTTCACAGTACTGAAAACAAAATTAATCAACTTAAACAAGAAATATCACATTGTAATAAAGCAATTCATAGTTGTGTGTAATAAAAAGAGAAAACCAAATCAAAACACCACCAGAGCTTGAATCGTCATCGCTGGAGCTGGAGTCGTCATCGCCGGAGCTCGAATCATCATCACCGGAGCTCGAATCTNATTTGTAAATTTTGCCGTCTACTGTTACGTAGCGCGCGGCCTGTGTTCGGACTTTGCGGGCTGCCCATTTCTCGGTGGGCAGGCGTCCGTCGATAATGTAGTCTTGAATTTTCTGCAGCCACGGGGTATCGCAGCCGTAATCAGATTGCTCTGATTGCGGTTGTATTGCAACTTCTTCTTCTTCGTCATCTTGACCTTCTATGAGGTTGACGACGATTGGTGGTCCGATGCTCGGGTGTTCGATGAACTCGACCGGAATTACCCTTTTAAGTCCTGGATCAGAACTTGATGCTAAGGCCGCGAGAGCATCTGCCTGGATGTTTTCGGAACGGGTAATTCACGTGAGGGCAAAACAGTCAAACTTTTGAGCTAGTTTTTGGACCAGTTTGAGGTACGCATCCATCTGTTTGTCCCTGGCTTCATACTCTCCGCTGTACTGACTTGCCACTAACTGGGAATCGCAGTAAGCGTGGATGTTTCGTATCTTCAAGCCGTGAGCCAAACGTAGTCCTGCGACGAGTGCTTCGTATTCGGCTTCGTTGTTTGAGGCGTGGAATTCCAGCCTAAATGATTGCTCTAAGATCTCGTTCTTTGGATATGTGAGGCGAATTCCGATGCTTGATCCCTGCTTGGACGAGGATCGGTCGACGTGAAGGAGCCAAGTGGAATTTGGTTCCTCGTTGGTCATGGTCTCTGTCGGTAATTCGACCAAGAAGTCCGCAAGCACTTGTGACTTTGCGCTTGTTCTCGGTCGGTACTCGATATCGTATTCGCTCAGTTTTACCGCCCATTTGGCTAATCGGCCCGATTGACTCGGGCCATGCAGGATCGTCCGTAGGGGAAAAGTCGTGAGGACGACGATCGTGTGGGATTGGAAATATGGTCTTAGTTTTCGGGCCGATGTTACGACCGCGCATGCCAATTTTTCCATTAGCGGGTATCTAGATTCGGCGTCCAGCAAGGTTTTGCTGATATAGAAAATAGGTTTCTGTTCGCCGCGTTCTTCCCTGATCGGCACGCCGCTCACAACTGTTGCTGATACAGCGATGTACAAGAACAAAGGTTCCCCCTCCACTGGTTTTGCGAGGACTGGGGGGGAAGCCAAATACCGCTTCAGCTGTTGGAAAGCGTTTTCGCATTCTGCCGACCATTCGAATTTTTTATTTCCCCGTAAGACACCATAGAAAGGCAGGCACTTGTCTGTTGATCGCGAAGTAAAACGGTTAAGTACCGTGACTCTACCGGTCAACCTCTGGACTTCCCGCTTATTCTTCGGCGAAGCCATCTCGATCAGTGTGTTGATCTGTTTTGGATTAGCCTCGATGCCACGGAATGTGACTAGGTACCCGAGGAATTCCCCTGATGCCACGGCGAATCTGCATTTTGTCGGGTTGAGCTTCATGTTATGGGAATTTAACTGCGCGAAACATTCCTCGAGATGTGATACGTGATCCTTTGCTTGGAGGGATTTGACGAGCATGTCGTCGATATAAACCTCCATCGTTTTACCGAGTTGTTGAGAGAACATACGGTTCACGAGTCGTTGGTAAGTTGCGGCAGCGTTTTTGAGGCCGAAGGGCATTACCCTGTAGCAATAGGTTCCGCGATCGGTAATGAACGCAGTCTTTTCGCGATCGTCAGGGTTCATCATAATTTGGTTGTAACCTGAGAAGGCGTCCANAACTTCTTCTTCTTCGTCGTCTTGACCTTCTATGAGGTTGACGACGATTGGCGGTCCGATGCTCGGGTGTTCGATGAACTCGACCGGAATTACCCTTTTGAGTCCTGGATCAGAACTTGATGCTAAGGCCGCGAGAGCATCTGCCTGAACGTTTTCGGAACGGGGAATTCGCTTGAGGGCAAAACAGTCAAACTTTTGAGCTAGTTTTCGGACCAGTTTAAGGTACGCATCCATCCGGTCGTCCCTAGCTTCATACTCTCCGCTGTACTGACTTGCCAATAACTGGTAATCGCAGTAAGCGTGGATGTTTCGTATCTTCAAGCCGTGAGCCAAACGCAGTCCTGCGACGAGTGCTTCGTATTCAGCTTCGTTGTTTGAGGCGTGGAACTCCAGCCTAAACGATTGCTCTAAGATTTCGTTTGTCGGAGATGTGAGGCGAATTCCGATGCCTGATCCCTGCTTTGACGAGGATCCGTCGACGTGAAGGAGCCAAGTGGAATTTGGTTCCTCGTTGGTTATGGTCTCTGTCGTTAATTCGACCAAGAAGTCCGCAAGCACTTGTTACTTTGCGCTTGTTCTTGGTCGGTACTCGATATCGTATTCGCTAAGTTCTACCGCCCATTTGGCTAATCGGCCCGATTGACTCGGGCTATGCAGGATCGTTCGCAGGGGAAAAGTCGTGAGGACGACGATCGTGTGAGATTGGAAATATGGTCTTAGTTTTCGGGCCGATGTTACGACCGCGCATGCTAATTTTTCCATCAACGGGTATCTAGATTCGGCATCAAGCAAGGTTTTGCTGATATAGAAAATAGGTTTCTGTTTGCCGCGTTCTTGCCTGATTAGCACGCCGCTCACCGCTGTTGCTGATACAGCGATGTACAAGAACAAAGGTTCCCCCTCCACTGGTTTTGCGAGGACTGGGGGGGAGGCCAAATACCGCTTCAGCTGTTGGAAAGCGTTTTCGCATTCTTCCGACCATTCGAATTTTTTATTTCCTCGTAAGACATCGTAGAAAGGCAAGCACTTGTCTGGCGATCGCGAAATAAAACGGTTAAGTGCCGCGACTCTACCGGTCAACCTCTGGACTTCCCGCTTATTCTTCGGCGAATCCATCTCGATCAGTGCGCTGATCTGTTTTGGATTAGCCTCGATGCCTCGGAATGTGACTAGGTAGCCGAGGAATTCCCCTGATGCCACAGCGAATCTGCATTTTGTCGGGTTGAACTTCATGTTACGCGAATTTAACTGGGCGAAACATTCCTCGAGATGTGATACGTGATCCTTTGCTTGGAGGGATTTGACGAGCATGTCGTCGATATAAACTTCCATCGTTTTACCGAGTTGTTGAGAGAACATACGGTTCACGAGTCGTTGGTAAGTTGCGCCAGCATTTTTGAGGCCGAAGGGCATTACCCTGTAGCAATAGGTTCCGCGATCGGTAATGAACGCAGTTTTTTCGCGATCGTCTGGGTTCATCATAATNAAAATATGTTTTTCATTTTCATATTTCGTTTTAAAATTTAAATTATTTTAAATTCCGAATATTAAATAAATTCAAATTTATTAGATATATTAATAATAAGAATCGATGTAAACTTCACGTAAATGTTTACGAGTGATTAACGTCGAAAGATTTACGAGGGTTTTACATCGAAATGTTTACGTGTTCTTTACAACGAAAGTATTTACGTCTGCTTTACATCGAAACAGTTACGTGGAGTTTACCACGAAAACTTACGTCTTGTTTACGACGAAACCTTGCCCTGCGCTTTACGAGGAATTTATGTCGTCGTAAACGTAACGAGTCATTTACGACGAAATCTCCGTTACGACGGACGTTTTACAACCAAACTTATTTCGAGGTTAATTCGTTGTAAAACCCCGTTTACGACGAATTTACAACGAATATTGCCCTCGTAAAAAATATGTTTTCTTGTAGTGGATAGTCATACTTGTAACTTTTACAAGAAGAAAAAAAATAACTCGTATGTATAAGTATGCATACTGTGAAGTAGGCCTGGGACTTCGGATATTCGGATCGGTTCGAGTACGATCCATTCGGGTCCGGGTCTTTCGGATAAATTAATTCTCTATCCAATAGGTACTTGGTAAATTTCGGTTCGGGTTTCAAGTCGGATACCACGGTTTCGGGTCGGTTCCGGATACCCATTTATTATGTAAATTATTTACATATTTACTAAATAAAATAATTTACGTGTAAATTGAAGTGGTTCAGTGGTTACATACTCTACTTTTAGTGTGGCCAACCCGGGTTCGAGTCCCAAAAATGTCAATTTTATAAAAAAAAAAAATATTGAAATACTATATATATTTACAATATAGAAGAATACATATAAGTTGAAGTGGTCTGGTGGTAACATAGCCACTTTTCAACCTATCCAACTCGGGTTCGAGTTGTGGTGATAGCCTTTTTTCTAATATTCTGGGTTTTAGGTTATCCATTTTGGTTTAAATGGGTACCCGATCGGGTTTCGGGTAATAACCGGAACCGACCCGATACCCACGGGTATTTGAAGCTATGACCCATCGGGTAATATGGTCATATCCGAAACCGAACCGGTCCATTTCGGGAAGGATCCGGTTTGGGTAAACGGTTCCGGTTAAAAGTCTCAGCCCTAATGTGAAGGTTTAGAAGATTGTCTATAAAAGAAAATTTGGATACAGAGTCCTAATAGATCAAAATATGATATTTTGTGTGAAAGAAATACTATCAACCATAAGTCCAATGGTCTAAAAGATTATCTGACAATTAAACGAGTTTATTCACTAAGGATATACTTATAGCAATTCCTAAAAAAAGTTATATATATGATGAGAATACATCTCCAAAATATGATACTTCCAAGGGAAGAATATGATGATGCGCCTGGTTGTACTCTTTTTCCTTATCATTGGTTTTGTCCCATTGCATTTTTCATGTCAAGGTTTTAACGAGGCAACAAAGAACACACAAATGATACACCTAAAGAGGAATTTTATCAATCTTCCAAAGTATTTTTCGAGATTTAGAGAAGCAGGAGACAATGAGATAGATCAATCATACTTGAAGGAGAATCAAGGCATGAACACATTCTACTCGCGAGAGAGAATCGAAGGTTGAAAGTTTACCAATCAAAAGAGACCTTCTAGATGGAATTAAAATATGCAATTAGTGTCCAGAGAAAGATCTTTGAGTCTATTTTCATCTCCAATTTGAATCAAGTCATTCTCCATGATAGAACTCTAGATATGGATGTTTTCGTGGGACATGTACAAGCTGTCTCAGAATACCAAATATCGTATGATATTCAAAATACCGCTCGGTATTTTCATCTTACCATAGCCAGATCGATGTCTAAAGTTAGACATGGATGTTAGCTTCGATTTCCAAGTGTTTTGAAGTCATTTTGTCTTACGGTCACTAAGATATTCAAGTTTTAGTGAGGAGTGTCAAATCTGCCAAGAGAAGTGAACCGGTCCAACCCCAAGAAGAAGGAGTTAATTCATCACATTGGATTGTGTCCTATCAGATATCTCAAGTTATGTTCTCATCAGGGGGAGTAGATGCGCGCTGCACTCTTTTTCCCTTCACCACAGTTTTTCCCATTGGGTTTTCATGGTAATGTTTTTAACGAGGCAGTATCATACGCGCTTTAGGACTTATTTTGTATAATAGACATCCAAGGGGGAGTGTTATAGATATTAATGTGGATGTTCATCATAGGCCCATAAGCCTATGTTCTAGAAGGTTCCAAACCCTAACTTTGTATTCCTATATATAGTTATCGTTGTCTACGGACTAATAATAAGAACAACCGTTTCTCTCATTCTCTTGATTTACAACATATTCAATATTTTAAGGTTACAATCTCCCCATATCTATCTATTGAATACCATATTAAATTTTTAAGCTGATCGCGTATTTAAATGATTTAAAATTTGTCTCAAAGCATCATAGAATATAAATAATATTATATTACTAATATATTTAAATCGTACAAGGAAACTTTTTTAATAAAAATTTAACCCAACATAATATATTTATCAAAGTTTATAAAACCGAACCGAACATTGACTCATCATTGAAGTTGGATCAATGGTCGAGCCGGTCCAACCGGTTCAACCAAGTTTTTAATTTTAATCTAATTTTAAATTCAGTAACTATATATATATATATGTGTGTGTGTGTAACTATCAAAAATTTGATAAAAATATATATAGTTGTTTGAATCTAATAATGATATGAAAATAAAATAAAAAATTTCAAATTAATATAAAAAGACATGATGAAAACTGATTTATTTAGATATATATATATTAAAAACAATATGATTTCTTATGTAATCTATTTAAATTTTGCAACTTTTTTTAATTTTTAACTTAAATTTGAGAAAATTGAGTTTTAATATCGAACGAGCTCACCGATTTTAGCGGATTTGATCGGTTCTTGAGCGGTTTTGCCGGTTTAACTCAAATTTGGTTTTTAATACAATCCGGAATCGGTTACAAAAACGAGTCTTGGTCCGTTTTTCAAAATTTGTTATTCATACATAGATCTAATCATTTTTATAATTACATAACTCATCCTAACACATACCTAATTAAAAACTCATAGATAACGGTGTGCCGAGCTAGAATATAGAAGCATGATCTTGCAACTGCTTACAGTAGCTAAGGGTCTTGTAAACAAAACGCAAATTAACCTTAAAGAAAGCAAAGAAGTTGAGAATAAACGGTATTGAGACAAATATCCGTTAAGGAAATCATGTAAGTAAACAAAAATTATAATTTTTTAGATTCGTATTTATTTACATAATTTCATAAAGATAAATAATTTATCTGTTTAGGAGATTATGTAAATAAATAAATTTATAATTACTTAGACCCAAAAATGTAAACAAATAAATTTATTATACAGATCTAAAGTGGTACATGATAGGTCCATCACTATGTACCATGGTAATCTTTTTAGCAGCTTTTTAAATCTTAAAATAAAATTTTGATTTAGTTATTAGTATTATTTTAAGTATATATAGTAGGTATTTGTTTTCAAGAGATGTGGTTCAATAACTTTTTCTTTAGTTGTGGATCTTGTCGTGTAAATATGATTTTGCATTGGTTTGCCAGCCTTAACTTATATATATATATTTTTTTTAAAGCCTTAAATTATATATATATGTGTGCGAATATGCACGAAAAAAATCAAAGCGCTTAATTTACTTGAATTATTGTTATGTATAAATACTAGTTGAAAAATTGTTGCAAGTGTTACAAAAAAAAAATGTCGTGTACAATCTTTGTCAAAGCAGCTTTATAAATATTGTTTTATATCAAGTTTCTTACGTCATTAGAGATTTTGTCTTTGATGCTTATCTAATACCATCCGCCCACATTTTACTTCGAAATCTAAAGTGAATGCTCCATGAAAAGCTTTCTACTTATAATTTATTAAAGGAATCCAAAATCGCAGTTAAGATTACAAAGTAATTACTAAAAAAATCATGATTCTGATAACTTAACCAGTAACGAAACATCATCTTTAAATTTCTTGAGCAAGGGGAAGTTGCAATCTCTCAGATAAATCGATTATTATTTTCGTAAACTAATGTTTTTCAAAAAAAAAAAAAAAGGTTCAAATCTTATAAAATAAGGTTGAATCAGTTTAACCAATTCAAGAAAACCCTAACGTTGCCATAAATGTCAATGCGTGTGTCATCGAAACTTTATTGTATGGAAGGAATTTTCAGTTTTTTTTATTCCCGAAATAGTATACACTTCATTAGTCCCATTATTTCGAGCATAATTACTCTTAAAGCATGTCATCTTTTCATTATTTTATTAGACATGTGTTGAGGTTTTACTGGCTCAAAGTTCTTTCCAGAAAATAAAGACAACCCACTAGTTTTTTTTTATAATATATATTTTCCCCTAGAACTGAATCCAGAACAAAGTTATATATGTTCTATGATGATGATGTTAAAAAAAAATTTAAGTGTCTAAAGACAAAACATTGTTGTTCAAGAATATTTTTTGAGTGATGACGAATAAAATTATTTGTACGGATTTGGTAATAGGGTACTTGTAAAATCTTAATTGGGTAAGAAATAAAATGAGCTGGTTATCATTATGTATCAAACACTTGTTTGAAGAATAGTGGCTTACCAAGATTATATAATTAACTAATTAAGTAGGCTAATGATAGACCATAAATTCACATATGCTAAATGAAATATAATATATTGAATTAAACGTCCGTAAAAAGAAAGAATATATTCTTAATTAGCAACATAGATACCGATAATACATATACACGCACATGTTCAACCACAAACATGAACATAGTATAGAGAAAATCAAGCACATACTCTTACGATCACATATAGACACATAAGCGGTAGTATTTGTTTGTGACTGAAAGAGTTTCTGACAATTGAAGAGGTATGCTTGATTGGGGAGTTGATCAAGTCCATCAGCCAAACCATGATCATGATCCTTATCAAAAACAACAGAAACAATTACAAGGCTGTAGAAAGGGTCCATGGACGCCTGAAGAAGACAAGCTTCTTACCGAGTATGTTACTTCCAAGGGGGAAGGAAAATGGAGCTCTGTTGCTAAGTGTGCAGGTAAGCTTTTTTATTTGATCATGGATACCTATATATTTGCTTCTATATGTACATATGTGTACGTGTTACACATCTAATTTCTTCTTGTTTTTGCTGAATTACTCTTTAATCTTCATCGTTGCTTTATCATAAGCTCGTACAGACATATTAGTAAGCGAATCTATATCGTATTATTCCACTGATATCTTTCTTATTGAATATTTTCTTTAATGAAAGCCATTTCAGAATAAATTTGATTAACAATTTATACAGAATTAATACAATTAGTTAGTATACTTGCTTTAGTGACGATTAATAAAGACAAGTTGGGAGATCATGGGGATGATTGATTAAATAAAGACAAGTTGGGAGATCATGGGGATGATTGATTAAGTAGCTGTAGAAATTTTACTGTATAATTTAGTCTGTAAAATTTTTTTGATGTATCTGATGTAATGCAGTTGAAGAAATTAAATGAATAAATAAATTAAATTATTTTGCTTAAGCTCCGACGGTCATTTTTTTGGCTTTACTTTTAAAATCTAGTTAAAGTATGATTTGTAATTGAAAAGGTCATAGATAAAATTTAAAGTTAACCGCTTGTTACAGCTAAACCAATTACCTCATATATATATGGGGTATAGTTGACTTAATGAGTTCCCAATAATAGATTTCATTTATGTTTCTTTCTTTTTATGTACAAGATATGAGTTCGTTGCGTTGCAACAGGTTTTGTTTGATGTTTTAATTTAATAAAAATTATAAAATAATAAATCATTTTATTATAGTATTATGATTGTTTTTTGCATATGTTGTTTGAGATTTTTTTTATAATTAAAAAATTTTCACACATAAGTTCAAGTTAATATTTGTATTTTATAATCATGGTGCATAGATGAGTTGTTATAAACTTTATACTAAGGATTAGAGAAAATACTATACATAAACATTTAAACTGAACACAATCTGAAATAAGAAATGAAAAGTAAAAACGAAATGAAAGTTAAATACACCAATCGAATCAATGACAACATTATACATACTCTTATGTACTAATTTAATGTTTTATTAAATAAGTCTTTAAAATTTTATTTTGCTACGATTTTTTAAACAAGGAAAACATTCTATTTTATAAATCTTCTTTTTATTTACAATTAAAAAAATATATTAAATACTTTTTTACAATTTTGTTTAAGATTTTAGAAAGGTAAATTACTGTCATATAACCTATTACAATTATCATCTCTTTAGAATTTCATGAAAAAAACTATTGCTATCAAATAATTATTTTTAGTTATTAATAATTTTTTTTTTAAATTGCTACTTTTACAATTCATATCAATACTAATTTTACACTTCTTTTGTTAATTAAATAATTTTTAGTATCATGTTCCTCATCAAACACTCTTTTAAAAATAATATGAAATAAAGTTTTACAATTTCTTTTTTGGTTAGGACTAAAAAATATTATACAAATTTTTTTTGTTTTGGATTTTTTATAAAAAAGGAAAACAACTATCAAATATTTATTTACAGTTTTGTAGGATTTTAGAAAAGGAAATTAATGTTACATAATCTTTTACTATTATATTTTGTCTAGGATTTTAAATTTTTTTTATCAAATAACTATTTCCGGTTAATATTAACTATTTTTAAATGTTGCAATTTTGAAAATTCGTTTTTTCAATATCATTAATATTTTTACAATTTTTCTTGTAAATTGAATAATTGTTACTATCATGTTTATCATTAAATTTTTGAACTAAAAATTACTATTAAATAAAATTTTACAATTCTCTGTAGTCACGATTTAAAAAAATGGAAAAAATCTTAGTTGGTCAAGATTAGAAAAGAATTTTGTTTTAGAAATTTCTTTTATTTAATATTTTAGGAAAAAAAGAAGTTTTTTTTGTCATTTTTTTATTATAGGCCTGAAGCCCAAAAAAATACATAACCTAAGTCTATATTACATATAACATAAAGCCCACAAAACATATGGGCTGTACTAACGAAACGAAAGTGGGGTTTATCCATACCATCGAAACCCAATCGGTTTCATGCAGTGCCACACGTCGAGAAGAGACGTACACGTGTTAAAATCCTCACCAACGAGGAGTCACGCGTCACAGCCGCTTCATCTTGACCGTCACCGCTACAGGTCAGCGCCGGAAAACACGACCGTAACCACCGTTTCGTCGGAGCACACCGGAATCAAGAACACACACACCATCCTCACCCGAGCTCGTTTTTACGGAGAGTCTTCATCGAAACTATTCCAAGATCTCATCCCGAGCCTTCAACCACCACAAACGAATTTAAAACCACCACCCGTCTCCGCCTTCATCGCTTTGGCACAGCCATCGAAGAGCTTTATCGTATGTCGAGATCTCATCCAAATGGACCGAACCATCAAACCGGAGACAAGAGATAATACCAATCACCCCACGATTCAATAAACAGAGCCAAACCCAATCACACGACGGGCTTTTTTCGGAAAGCCGGCGACGCAGAGCTTGAAAGCCTCCACCCCCCGGAGTCACTAGCCGGCGACGACGGAGCTGTAGAAGCCTCCACATCTCGGAATCGGAGTTTCAATCTGATGAACCAAAAGGAAAGCTCGATCCTTTTCCTTTCGTGCACGAAAGAGGATTAAAGAAAGACCCAAGAAACCGGACCGACAGTGGTTGTGGAAGCCCACTCCATCGGCCGGATCAACTATTCACGGCGGTTTTTCTCTCTCTCTAAGATATCGCTTTTTAGGAAAAGAAGAAGTTATTTTCACATAATGGAAGTTTTATTGACACATTCACAATCTAATTTTTTAATTGACACATATGACAATCATATCAGGTGAAATATTTGAAGTTAATTTTGGTTTACATTTTTTAACACAAAATTATTAAAAATTAAAGTTAGTTAATTATAAGAAAAATAAGATTACATGTACGTTTTTATTTTATTAAGACTTTTAAAAATGAAATTAATTATTTTATTTCTTTTAGATTTATATACAACTATTTTATTTTTAATAGAAAAATTATGTTCAATTATTTATATATTTTGTCTTATACATACAAACACATATTTATCATATTCACACATACTCATGTACGACAATAACATCAAAATTAGAAGTTATGCTAGCATCATAAAATGTAATAAAGATAATAAAAAGTTGAGCTGTATCAAGAAATTAAAATAAAATACTATGGTAATACTTTTCATGTAAATACTATTGTGTTTTGTAAAAATAATATATGGAAGCTTAAACCTAAATATAGATGTGAAATATTTGTAGCTATTTTTTGTCATAATTGTTTAACATACAATTATCTATTAAAAAATTAATCTTTTGCAATAATCTTTTGATTAGGATTTAAAAAAGGAAAATCACTATTAAATAATATAGATGATAAGATTTTTAATAAAAATTTTTTTGTTAATATTTTAGTATACATATTTTTAATTATGAGATAGATTAACACATGTCACAATTTTAAATATATAATTGCTATGTGTCGCGATCATGTTAATTAGCAACTTTAAAGAACTAAGCTTTATATATTAAGATATTATATATATTTTTAATCATATATATTTAAACAACTGTCACAATATTAGAAGGAAAATTATTATTAAATAATATTGCAATTATCTTTTGATTATGATTTTAAAAAGGAAAATTACTTCTAAATAATATATATAATAAGATTTTTAATAAAAATCATTTTTGTTAGTATCATAGTATATATATTTTTAATTATAAGATAGATTAACACATGTCACAATATTAAATATATAATTGCTATGTGTTGCGATCATGTTAATAAACAACTTTGAAAAACCAAGTTTTATAATAAGATAAGCAGTTTCGCACTTTTTATAGTTAGAATTAGGAAAATGACATGGTAGAATAAGCTTTTAAGGGTTTGTTTTTGTTTAAAATCAAAAGACGATCTTATGATTCCTTATTTTGTGGAGTTGACTTAGATCAGTTTTGAACATTTCTACTTATACAATTTTTTTTGTTCGAACATTTTGCTGCGAAAGTTCATATACTATATCTTATTAAAAAGGATAAAGATCATCAAGTTGCATTAAACTTTACATATTCATGTTTTGTCAAACCATTCCCAGTGCTCTTTTCAATATTTTGTGTTTGTCATGGAATTGAAAATTAGGGTTGAATAGAAGTGGCAAAAGCTGTAGACTAAGGTGGGTGAACTATTTGAGGCCAGGGCTAAAGAGAGGACAAATCACTCCTCAAGAAGAAGGAATCATCCTTGAACTTCACTCCCTTTGGGGTAACAAGTAAGCTCCTTATTTTTGTATTTTATTTTTGACGACGCTAAACGCTGCATACTACTAGTAAAATCTGACAACATGTTTGATGTACAATAATAGTTTGCTTTTATTTTCTCATAATAATATGCATGGCTCACAACTGCTTGATTCGATCCCCTTTATTATCTTTCATTTGTAGTTGTATACATATGTTAACTTTATTTACGGAGTCATACACTTCATGGGCATGCATTTACATATAACTTTCACAATATATATAGGTGGTCTACAATTGCAAGATATTTACCAGGACGAACAGATAATGAAATCAAGAACTATTGGAGAACCCATTACAAGAAGAAAGATAAATCTTTTTCGGAACAAGACAAATATAAAAGATCCCGGAAACAACTAGGTATGCAACCGCAACCACAGAATCAACGATCTCAGATGGTATCTCAAAACCACATGAATCACGACAACGAGCAAAATATAGCTTCCTCTTTCTCTTACCCGACTAGTGTCATTCACGACCAATTTCATATGCCTCAAAGTGTTACAGCAACCTCAAGCGATCACTCCATGATCGATGAAGGTAACTTGTGGGGCAGCTTGTGGAGTCTAAACGATGAAGATCGTCCACACCGATTTGGTGGTGGCTGGGGACAGAGAACAGCTGCTGATATTTCTGAGAAGTTTAATGGTGACAGAATTGAGGCTCCGCCGTGTGGATCAGGGGAGTATAATTATAACGGATTTTACACGGGAGGTTATATTTTTTAACTAGTATGCACTGTGTCTTCGTAGGGTTAATAGAAAATTATAGATCGGAGTAGCGAGGCTAATAAAATGGTTCGGAACATATGTCTCCACAATTCTACTTTTTATGATAAATTGTACGATGTTATGAACCAGATTGTGGATGGCTCATAACCAAGAGATTATGATTTGTAATATTTCCATTTATCTATAACGGTGTAATCTCCTATATAACGAACTTTTATGTTATGAATAAAGATAGACTTTCCATTACTTTTATAACACGTTATCAGCACAAAACTCTAAATCCCTAAGCTAATACCCAAATCGAAAAACCCTAAAACCCTAACCCTAGCCGGCGATCCGATGAACCCTAAACCCCGATCGCGTCTCTCGTTCCCGCACCTGTTCCAGCTCGCGTCCCCGATCGGCTTCAGCCCAAGGCGTTCCTGATCCTAGCTCAGACGTTCGCAACCCGAGAGCAGCTCCAGCACGCTACCTCTTCCTCGTTCGCGACAGCATCAGACAGCTCGCGTCCGACGATCAAGGCATTCCCGATCAAGCAACAAAGGACGTCCGCGACTCGATAGAAGCGACTCGATCCATTCCAGCTCGCGTCCCGTTCGTGTCCAGCTCGCGGCTCAACTCCTTTGGTGGTTCGATTCAACAATCATCTAAGGTTAAAAGGTAATTCAAAACCTAAGAACCCATAATCGAACATGGATTGATTGATAAAGAATGAAACCCTAAAACCCTAATCTTTATAAATCAAAACCATATGGTAATAGATCAAAAATCCTAATTGAGTAAATCGAAGCTCTAAAAGTTTGATACCCCAAACCCTAAATCATGTTCCTACATGATTAAAACCCCAAATCGGTTTTTACAAGTTAAAATCCGATAAACCATAACCTTATATCTATAAACCCTAAATAATATAAGTATCAGAATTAATTATACTATAATTATCAAATCGCATATTAAAACCCTAATCGAATATTTTGAAATCAAAATTGTTTCCGCTTTTGATCATTGAGGTTTTAAATCTGATTGAATCTGATGCTATGTTGCTAGAATTGTTTGACCGTTAAATTGATAGATTTATTTTCTCATCCTACTTGGTTAATTGTTCATCTGATTTAAAATTGTTTAAACCGACCAACCTGTTAAAACATTGATTGAATCCGATAGGTTGCTAGCTTGCTTGCTTANAGAGTTCCAAGCTTGACTTAGGATCTCCTAAAGTCAAGCTTGAGGGGGAGTGTTGAACTGAAGAGGAGATAGAACTTGTACATTAATAGGGCAAGCTCTAGAAGATGTCTAGAAGAGTTCAATCAAGCTTCAGAAGTGTTCTGAAGTATCTATCTTGTGAAGTCAAGTCTAGGAGAGACTTAGACTGATCATGTGAAGTGTTTGGAGGAGTTAGAGAGAAGATGGCCTCAGGTGCAAAGATATGGCGAACCAAGAAGAGGAATGGATCAACCAAAGAGGAAGGATAAGTGTTGTGCATAGTTAGGGCGAGTGTACGGACCAGACAGGCCGTACATCGACCGTACAACACCCGAGCCTCATGCATTCATCCGGTTAGCCAAAAGAAGAAGAATGCAAGGTGTGGGCGCGACATGATTCAAATCATGTGACCGTTGGACTAAGATGGAAGCAAAGGAATATACCTTAAGGATAAGAGTGGTACAAGAGACAGGCTGGAAAGGGAAATGAGCTTTACCTTTACAGCCTTATCCCCACACGGATCCATCTTGGCCGCTCATTCAAACTGAAGCATCTAAGCCATCCATCAGTCCACACACGCCAGCTTGCACCAGAACATTAAAGATCAACTTTCTCTCATCCTAGCCATCCATTATATCTTTTATTTACAGCCTTAGGATCTAGGTTTATGATGAGCATCTTGTAAGATCATTATAAGCCATGTAATGGCGATTTGTATAGGTTAAGGGAGTAAGAGGGATTTCCCCTCTTCACTTCATGAATGATAAACTTGTTCTTGAATCTAAAACCCTAATCTCTAATCTCTTATTCTCCTAATCTCTCAGTCTCTTAATCTCTGTTCCTAAGTCTCTTATTCTCTCATAATCACTCTCATCAATCTCTCTTTCTAAATCACCTAGAGTAAGCTCTCATCTTTCTCCATTGGAGTTTATATACACACACATACAACCAGAGAAAAGAACTCTACAAATCTCATACCAACTTTGGTTTACCTATAACAGTGACTGATGTTATAACTAAAACGACCTAATCAAGAAAAATAATATGAGAAACTAAAACTTTTTCTTTCCAAAAATTTGTTTTTTTTACTTTTCAAAATTTGGATTTAACTAATTATAAATGATAAGTAAAACTGTGGGGATAGAAAAATGGAAATGGATAAAACCTTTTCACAATTTTGTAAAAATATAATTAGTTAGTTTTGAGAAAAATGGAGATATCAAAATATGGAATCATTTTTTTTTTCAATTCAGATTCTTGTATATTGATGTTAAGAAAATAACTAAAACTATTTAAAATAGTCAAAATCCATTTATTTATGGAAACTGTAGAAAGAAAACTATTTTTTTCCTTCTCACTTAAAATCCCTCAAACCATATTATTCTAAATTTAGTCAACAATAACCAAACATTCCAAATTAATTACCACTGGAATTAAAAAGATTTGGTCAACCAAGAATTTTCCAGTGCTAAACCCTATGACCCAATATTTCTCATTGATAATTGAATTTGGTTTCTTGTTTAGTAGTTTGTTATGATTGCTTGTTTTCTTTCATGGTTTGGTTTGATTATGTTTTGCTTAATTAATTCTTCACTACAATTAGTTTGTTAGGTTGTTACAAAATTTAAAAGCTTTAAATGCCTAAGTTTAGTAAGTTAACTCTCCGTCTTATAACTTTAAAAGTGAGTTAATTCTCAATCTTATTGAGTGCTACAAATAACTTTCGTGCCCGCGCGGGTATTCGTTATATATTTTTTAATATAATATTTATCTTTTATAAATGATAGTATATATATTTTTTTAGTATTTATATGTATTAAATAATATTTTTAAAATGATATATCCAAACACAATAATTTTATCATTTATAATGAGTAATGAGTAATTTTATTTTATTTTTTGAACCGTCATCTGTATCGTCCATATATTCAGAATATGATTTGTATGTCCGTGTAAATGTATTTTTATTTTTATAGATAAATTTTTTAATATATAATAAATTGTTATTGATGGTTATATTTGATTTATACTATCAAATGATTACATATATTATTTGCAATTTGTATTTCTGATTATGTAAAGTTATAATATTTTCTTATGTCTTTTTCGACATAATTAATATACCAAAATCAAAATAACCAACCCATTATAATGGACATCTTGTTATTTTTTTGGCATCGATTAAGTAAGATTTATCGGTTAGCTAGAATATAGGAAATATTGCCTAAATGATCGTACATAATTTATTGGTTACTTAAATAATACAAATAACATATTTTATTAGTTATCTAGATTATAGAAAGTATTTGAATTTTTAATAAATAGAGAATATTCTTAAATATTGTTTGTACTCAAAACTGACCCTATTAATATTTATGATTTTAAATAAATAGTATCCTAAAAATATCAATAGAATAGTTTGTTATGATTTCAAGGAATGAGTGGATGGGTGTTTTTACTAAATAGAATCGTTGTATGTGATTAGAGAAACATCACAATGTTTGCATAGAATATGTAGTGATTAATGCATAAAACATATATAAAGAATAATAAATTCAATCTCCAGCTCTTATATTGCAGGTAAAACATATTTGGTGAAGAAGAAGAGTTATTAGAATTGTTTGGATGAGTTCAGAAAACAATCTTATGCCGATTTAAATGTATAAATGGGTGTATTGTACAGATGAAAGTTCATCTTATTGAAGTTGTAATTATTGGTCGAGATACATTATATATTAAATTATTAACTAACGTATTGTAGTGTTCACAAAAAAAAAACTAATTGTCGATGGATGTGCTATGTGTACCTTATGAGAACACTTTATATTAATGTTTTCATTGTCACACAGAAATTTAAAATTTTAATGGGTGTTATGCGATAGTTATTGCAACCTACTAAATTTGTTGTTCTCTAAGTAAGGAAATGATTTATTAAATTAGGAAAATCGAAAGAATTGAATGATTGTATGTAAATAATTTATAAGTTTTAGGTTATTTCTTTTTGACCAAAAAAAAAAGGTTATTTCTTATTTGTACTTCTATTTTAATTGATTACATTAAAATTTATTTCATATAGACACGTTTGCTTTCATAAATTTTGTTAGACTATTAATTGAAATGGGCCAACCGAATAAGAAATAACTAATCCAAACCCACTACTAAACCCAAAATAGAAACTTAAAACGTATTGCATCCATGAACTAAAATACGTACAATAAATACAAGTAGCTTAGGATGATCAAGGTGTGTTCAGAAAATAAAAGCTTAAAATGATCAAGGGGATAAAATTATCAAAATAGGCCCTCGAACAAATTTCACTCGAACAAAATATTGACAAAAAATAGCGTGCTATTAACCATTTTATATAAATTATATATATAAAGTAAAGCACCAGTATGAAATTGTTGTTTTGTTATTATCACAAAGACATTGAAGTAGATGAGCAAAATAATATACCTTATATGTTGAGCTGTTTCTAATTATTGCTTTATCGTACTCTTGTTCTTATATTTTTGTAACATAATTCATATATTTTAAAAGAAAATATTTTTGATGAAAGCGGGGAAATAATACCCACGCTGATTTTTCTTAATTACTATAGATTCTTCACTACACTTCTATATATAATATGTTTTAGAATTATTCAAAAACCATATAACAATTTGAACAGACAATAATATTCCTTTTCTCTCTCTCTAGTACATGCCTTATTTTTAGGGTGTTTTATAAGCATTAGTTTTTCTTTTAAATTACGTAAAATTGTTATTTGAGCATATTAATGTTATTTTTCATTTTATGTAAAAAGAGAGTTAGTTCCTACAGTTCCTGTAGTCTGTAATTTGATATATGGATGCTGATAAAATTGTATTTCAATAGTTTGTTTTTTTGTGGTCAATGGTCACACTACCCACTTGAATATAATAACCAAGCTTAATTTTCCAAAAGGGGGTTCGCTTCATAATTATTGTGATCAATGCTCAAAGGAAAAAAAAGTTGAAAAAGGTTGATGGTGCAAACTGAGCATTCAAGAATGGTGCCCAATTATATGCACAGCATCTTTCTCAGTTATCAACTATCTTTCTTTAATTTGGTTTAAGAATCTTCTTATGCTTTAATTATTTAGTAAGCTATTATTGTTTTCTAGAACAATTTGTGTTATAAAGATGTTCTACTGCTCTGATCTATTTTCATCTAACTATTTTGAATATAAATTTTCAATCATGATAAGTTTTATATTGTTTTTTATTACAAATATGTTTAGGTTTTACCGAAATAGAAGTTGTCTGACATAGCACTGAAATATATTTTTGTTCTAAAAAGAACACAATTTTTCTCCAAAATAGCATCATTAATTAAAAGTTAAAAAGATATTTTATTACATATTTGAGTTTAAGCTTAATGATTACGATTTATAGTTTGGTTATGGTATAGTATTTAGGAAATATGGTTAGTGCTATTTTAGGAGTTTTTCTCTTTGTGTAATATTTTGTCATATATCTTTTGTCCTGCTGTCTAAGAAATTTGCCCTCACGAAAATTAACTGAAATATTTTTTGATAATAAGATTAAACCTAACTTTTCTGTTATTGGTCAACACTTCAAATTAATGCCGTCCAGATTAAACCTAACTCGATTCTTGCGAGTAGAGATTTACATATTTGTAGTAGTGATGATTTTGCTGTCTGAAAACGTTAGGACTTCTATCTATATATATACAAAGCGAAATGGGATATAAAATATAAAAGATGAGCTAATTCACTCCTTATCATTTTATTTTGAATTGTAAACCCATAAAACTAAACATGATAAATAGCTTATGTATAAAACTAAAGAGCATTGGGAATAATAAAGGCTATGGCCCTAAATCTCATCAAAGGGTTAATTCCAGTATACAACCTACTTGTCTTCGGAATTGCAACATCGTGTAAGAGTTCCCCTTTGGCCTACAATTGTGGTACCACATCTACATGATTCTTCATATATATATATATACACTATCTGTTCCCAATGAGCATGTCATCCATCATCCTAGTATCCATGTCTTATAATCCCACTAATGAAGAAATGTATATCGTATTTGATGATAGAACGTTTTCTACTTTTCTTTGTCTGCCAAAAAAATGTTATCTTTTAAATTGTTAACTACTGGGACCGCGAAATCGGATGGTCCCCAACCTCTGAAAGCTCAGCGTGAGATTTGAATATTAGGGTTTAGTACAATTCGGAAGCCTAATTTATGCATCATGGTCCCCAAATTGTTCGATTTATAAGTTGGTAACTGTACACCATCTTTAGGAAGATGGTAATGGTACACAGTTTTCACTTAATACTGAATTTTCAAAAAAAAAGTTGCTAGATCTTGATATGTTATATTTTAGTGTAGTGGACCACATTTGAATGTGAACCCATGAAAGGTCTATCGCGCTCAAGTTTTTATTACTAATCTAGTACTAAATCGCATTAGCCCAAATTAACTTATTATTAATTTATAATGGACCACAACTTCAGAATGTATACAGATACACATATGCACTTACATTTATTTCTATACATGAACCACAAAATATGTAAGCATAAAGGGTTGTGTACATATGTATGTATTGTCCCATGCATTCATATCTTAAATATTATATAAAAGTACTTGTTTAATAAATGTACATTTTGCTACGTCAATTACGATTTACAACCCCTATAGTTTGGCCTTTTATGGGATGGTCAATCTTAGATTTTATGTTCATAGTTAAATTTATAGCATTTACGCTATTCCTACTATGCAGATAAATTGGGTTTTGTAGATAATATAAGCCTAATTCTAAATCCAGTGCTAGGGGTCACTTGTGAGACTTTCTACCTCTTTCATTGCTCACTCTTTTTGTTTCAACAGTTACTACTAGCGTATGGGTGCACTTAATATTATTGCTGTCAATTACTTTATTACGGTATGACCTCAAAATCATAACTTGTATAATTTTCATCATGCCTTTCAATTGTATACCTTTATAAATTTTTTATTGAAACCAGTGGTGTTAAATGGAAAAACAAATAACTAATTATATATTTAATAAATTATAGTGTATATTTATTGTCTATTAAAATACATTATTTTGTTAATAATTAATTCCCACAATAAAAAATATATTTAAAATGGTTTCGTGAAAGACTGAAAGTTTAATTACTCACCTAAAGAATAAATAATTACGTGGGACGACAATAATTTGGAAACAAATTAAGTAATAGCAACAATAATATTAATTTTTTTACTCCTTGATTTAATTGTTACGGCTGTGATATTAGACGTCATTTTTATAAAATAAACCTCTACATAAAAACACCTATATTACATAAATAGTTAAATCACTGACTATTTTAGTTTTATCTCCATATATTTCCAACCTGATTTACTCAAAAGAAAAATATCTGCCGAAGTAGTGTTATTTAGGTCTGATCTCTAACATGAAATTATCGGTTATGCTTCCTTTTTTTTAAATAAAGGCTGCTCCCAGTTTATATAGAGCATTTTATGTCAATGGTGTAAATTAGGAAGTTCAACTAAAAAGTATAGTTCTTCTAGGTTATACCGTTTTAGACTGATGCAGTAAACATATTCTGTCTACATGCAATTGGTACATATACTGCATTGTCGTAATTAAGTATGCCGACTGTCACAACATGTGTTTTACTTATGGTCAGTCGGATATACTTTTCAGAATATTAGGGTTCATAAACTATTTGGTTGAGATTTTAGAGTTTGATCAAGAATTTTAAGAAACATAGACCAGTTCGAAATTCAAGTAACAGACACAGGCTTATTTCTATCATAGGCAAGTTGATTTCTGTAACACTGCTAAAGCCCATATAGGCCATGGACGGCTAGGGTTATCCTTTGTTTAATGTGAAACTTCCAATTACAAAGAAAAATTAAAAGTAAATATTTACAAAGAAAACAAATGAAACGTAAATAATTACATGAATGGTGCTGGATATTCTTGGATAACTCACGAACCCCAATTTATTTTGTTTCCAACCTAAGTTAATTTCTTAAACATATTTTTTAATTATTCCAACGATCTTATATTTAATGATACTTTTTCTATTACATAAAGAGTATTATTTTAACATTTTTTTCTTGTTACACAAAGAGTTTTATTTTAGGATTTCAAAGCAATTTATACTTATTTTAAGTTTAATATTAATTACAAAAATGTAATTCAATAAGAACATAAACATATTTTAATTATATTGGCTAAATATGTGCAATTAATAAGAATATAAATGTATTTTAACCATTTTCTAATATGTATGAAAAGTATCAAAATGAAACTCTTTGCAAAGCGAATGGAGTATGTGATAAAATTAATCAAATGGGAAAACTAGAATATTCTCTTTTGATAGATGATATATTAGCTTTTTTTTTCTCATATCAAGAAACAGTTTAATTCCTTTGTTTCATTTGAAGAATGTTTAAATTTTTTGCACCAAATTTAAAATTATATTTATTTTTGGCTAAAACATCATTTCTTATATATTTAAACAATATATATATATATATATATATTGTTTAAATATATATATATATAATGATTTTTTGAAAACTATATTTCAAATCTTTGTACAGNGCTCCCGGACGAAGGATCCCTGCGCTGCCTAGAAGGTCCTGCTGCTGCTGGTGAGTGAGCTCTGATGGTCCTCCTGCTTGTGCAAGATACTCTAGCCCAGATGGCACGAAGAGCATTCACAACTACCCTCTGAAAGTCTCCCTGATCGCGCATAGGGATGTCTGGTATGATCGGGAAATCAGGAAGAGGTGCCTCCGGTGGTCCCTGTGTAGCTCTGGCTCGACGCACTCCGGGAGGTCTGCGCGGGATGGCTGGAAGATCGCGGAGGAGCTGGGGATCGGGCATGAACCGGAGCCTATCGACCTGGTCATTAAAGTTTGTGATCATCTTGTTGGGCATCTGCAGTAGACGGTGCTGATTCCCGATCCTAAAACTCCAGAGAAGTTCCTCCTTGAGCCAACCTAAGTTCATCAGGTGTTGCTCATCCAAGAAGCGGTGGTAGTGGTCGGCTGTGCTTGGGTCTAGGCGGATGCCTAGATACTTAAAGATCGGTGTCAGCAAACTCCCAACCGTCTCCTTCTTCCTGCCTTTGCCCGTGAAGGGCTTCTTCTTCAGGTCCACCAAGTGCGCAGCAAAAATGGCTCTGAGGTTTGGAGTCACCACGTCGTGACCCTGTTGGGCTCCATCTTGTAAACCAACGTGTTTGCAAGAGCCCGTAGAAAGTACCAGAGGGTGGGGTGACGGATGTCTGTCTGCGTAGCGGAGTTGGAGCCCCACGCTCCCGTGCCGATTATCACCCAGAATCCGTTGAGGCCTAGGAAGGGTGTAATCTTGCTCGCAGCTGCAGCCTCATCGAAACCATAGATGCGGCAGAGCTTGGGGATGGACATCCTGTATCGAATTCCCCTGGCGAAGAAGGTCAGTGTACCATCTCCTGCTACCCTCACCTTCGTAGTGCTGTAGGTGAGCTCGACTGTGGCCATAAACTGTCTGACCAAGTCGACGTGGAGATCGTATGCGCGAGTAGCCATGGTACCAAGTCCGAGCTGCGTGATCATCTCCCTGATGTCTGTCCCGATCCGGAGCTTCCGTAAGATGTATGGATCGACGACCCATGTGGGCTCGATAGAGACGCAAAGCCAAGTGTTGTAGAACAAGGTGTCGTAGTTGTCCCACTCGTCCTTGAGCACGCGGTTGATGCACTCCTTGCTGTTGACCGCTTTCTTCGGGTCAGCGAACTCCTCGAATGTGTCGATGGGTGTTTTATCGTCACGAGGCCAAGGGTCGCGGTGCTGTATGGATGTGCTAGCTTCGTCGTATCTCTTCTTCGTCCTCCTCTCACGTCTATCTGCATATTCGTCTGAGCTCATCTGAAAACAAACAGAAAAGAGAGTAGAAGTGAGATAGTGTTGTCGATATATTGTGATATCGATCGATATATGTCGTTAAGAATTAGTCGACAATAAGGGTATCTGTAACACCCCCGAACCGTCCTAGACATAGGTCGACCCACCGGCCAACAATCAAACAAGAACATGACCGACGGATGACCAACACCAAGGGTTGGAGATGAAAGGCTAACCGGCCAGCCAACAATCAAACAAGAACATGACTGACCGTCCAACCCAACACCATGGTCCGGAAGCGCTACATGACGGGCTAGGGACAATCCGGCCAGAGTCATAAAATTTACTCTACGACCTAGACCAGTTCGTCAACCAACACGTCCCACTAACTCAAAGCCTAAGGATTTGCAACCTACACCCGAAGTTAACGGTTCCATTAGATCGAGGCCTAAGACTTCTCAACCCGTACCAAGACCTAACGTTGTGTTGGTTCGGACTAAACCAATATCATATTGGACCCGTTGATTTTTAAATTCAATTCTATGTTTTTTAAGAACATTTAAATATTTTAGGGATCCCAAATCCAAATAAAACGCAACGGAAACATAAAATGTTTTAAGAATCAAACCGTAGCCAAATGCACTGAAAACTACTCCGGTGGCCTATGCGTCCAATCCTCTACAACCTGGTCTCCTGCAAAAAGGACAACGAGAGTTGGGTGAGTAACGTAAGGTCACTCAGTGAGCTGGCTACCTCTACCCAAAACCTAGTAGCTAGCCCCGACAACCCAAAATANGGTGGGTTTAATTTGGTAGTGGATATTGATGTGAAATAGACTGAGATATTTTGATCAAATTAAATAGATGATTCACAGACATGTATGTGTGCGAGAGAGATTAATACACATGCTTAGTTCATACATATCTGCTTAATTAGTTCTTGCTTCTCTATGTTAGGGAAGAACATAAAAATGAAATATTATATATCCTACATAAATCAAATTAATTAACATAAGTGAGTATAGATAATTATGTGATCAAATCAAAACTGCGAGATATAACAGCGATTGTTGAGAATGTGCTAACTGTAAACCAAATAAGTTGAATACATATGCCATAATATAATTAGATATCTTTCTCTTAATTTACGTGTGTATTTTTTCTTCAAGCTTACAAAAATGGTGGGATTATAGGAAAATGGCTGAAGAGAAAATTAAATTTGTTACAAAATCTACAATTTTTTTTTTTAATTCCGACCTGTAGGGTTTGCACCAGTGAGTAGATCTTATAATGTTCAAAGGTAGATTACGTTGGCTATTACTCATGTTAGTTTCAAGTTTTTTTTGGTAACCTGTGTTAAATTAAAGTTTGTTTTATATGTTTTAGTAACTCGAATTCAAAAGATCTTTAATACAAAATAAGTCTGATGAGTTTTTAACTAACAAATTTTGGTACAAACAGCTTAGCAGAATTAAAATTTGTAGTCATTATTTTATCTGAGAATTCAATTATAAATGAACAAATTTAACTAAAAAGGCAATTGCTTTTTAATGAATCGTTAAGGAGAACATACATAGAAAGATCAAATTAGAAAGGTAATTGTTTGTTTTAGCTTTTATTATTTGTAAGTTATACTGTAATAGTGTAATAGGATGGATAATCCCTTATTCCTATTGTAATTTCGAATATGAGATAAAAGTTTGCCGAAACAGTAAAACTAATACTAGGAGACATATTATGATGACACCGTTCAAATTATCCCGATGTCCTAGGTTCATGTAAATTACAATAGCTCTCATCTTTTGATAAACACTATCACTAATTAGTGCTAATGAAACGGAAAAAGAAGTAACCCTACTATATATAGGAAGAACATATCATAAAAAGTTTTAGTGCAAATTATCATCTTTATAGGGATGGATTCGTATTGAAAATAACTATATGTACACAAAATTACTAAAGAGAGAAACCAAATCTACTATATATAGGAGTGAGCTTTCAATCATGATTTTAATAATAGTAAACAGGAAGTAAGATATACCGAAAAATGTTGTTGGAAGCATGGTAAGCCTTTGTCATGGAGCTTTGTGCCTTGCTTCGTTCTTTTTTTGGTCAAACCTAGGACTAACCTCGATCTTCACTTGAAAATATATACACTGTAGAGGTTATTATACCCACTTGTTACGGAATATAAGCTCATAATACCCTTGTTCTTTTCACTGCTCATATGATTCATCCTTGTTCATGACTCAAGAATTTTTCACCCAGTTCACGGCCGCAGTGCGCTACATTTGGGGTGGATCCAGGATCCACAACATCCACTATGAAGTATCGGAAAACACATTCGATGTGGTTTACAAGATCATTACTCTCTCTGTCGTGGGTATATAAACCCTAGTGAGTATAAAGAGATTACGAGAGAAGTACATGGCTAAGAGCTAAGCCTAGAACAACATATCTATGTCTAGCTTACTCTATCTCTGTAAGAGACGCCATGGAAGCATTCCCTGGATGCTTGAGGCTCCTGCCTCCTAGAGACTTGGCTTTCGCCACGCTTAGCTTTGCTTGGAGATTTCTGTCGTGATCTCTCCTTCTTTGTATCAACACTTGACCTAATGGGCTTCAACGATTAGGCCAATATGTTATCCGCGTGTAACTTGTGCAAGCCGGCCCAACATTGAACATGTCTGATGGGCTTTGACCAAACCTCACAAAACTCCACCTGTTTGGTCCAAGTCCATAACCATTCCTTTGTGCTGATCCTTCCTGATTCTTTGAGCAAACCAGCTCATCTTTTGCATCTCCTTATCTTCTCTTATCTCTTCTCACTTCTCTCAGCTCCATCTTGAGCAAATCTTGAAGTCCCTTCATAATCTTCTTGAAACCTGCATAAGCTTCAACTTATACACCACAACCACTTAAGTAGATTAAACACTTAAATCCACTTAGCCCCATCAATGAACATAGACATCCCTGATGAAGGTATGTGACAATCCCATTGCCATTCTGAATTTTCATCACCTTCATCTAGTGTCTTGAGTTGCGAACCCAGCTGCTACACTCCAAGTGTCAAGCTCAACTCCTCATTGACGTCGTGTTACTTCATATCTTGTTACTCCTCTTGAACTTATCAACAACATAACCTTGCTGTCAAAATCACGAACCTGTTCAAGTGCTTGAAGAGAAACCTGAACATCTTTCTGCAAGTTGATTTCCTCCTTGGCCTTTCGATTCCACTCATGCGCATTAACCTTGAATCAAAGTCCTTCAATTCTGTATTCTGTAAAACATCCTTCAAACCATATATGCTTCAGTCCTGAAACAACTTCTGATTCTCTACTTGTTTAAACCACTTTATCCTTGAACACCTTTTGTACCGCCATTATTTCTAACATAACCTGTCATCCTGCTAAACACCTTGCTGAACAGACTTTCGAAACAATCCTGGTGAAACCCTCATGTTGTAGTAGAACCTTGATGTCTCACTGAACCCTTTAGAACCAACTGCAAACCTTGAAATCACTAATGCTCCATATCTCTGGAACAGTCTTTGAAGGACACGCCGCCTAAAACTACATGATTAGGAAGACTATCGAAACAAATATCTTTGCTCCACCATCTGATCAAACTGTTCTGCAATAACAGAACCTCCACTAGAAGATTTAGACCCCACTGTTAGTTGAATGAACTGAGCCTCATACCATCGAATCCATGATACGCCTTGGCTCTCCTCACGAGCTGCCTGTGATATCTTTATCTAGAATCCCTGATATCCCTCATTTTCTCAGCTGTGAACTCATTATCTCAATACCCTTCTTGTATTAAGATGTCTCCAAACACTGAAACATGTACATCACCATCAACGACTTGAACACGCCTGTTAGTCATTGAAACCGCCATTAGCCTGATAAGTACCTGGCCATCGATGAGTACCTGGTCATTTGCTAATGGACTTTCCTGAGGACACTGCCTCAATATTCCCCTGTGATGCAACCATATATCCAGAACTCCACCGGTTCCTTTTCTCTTAAATGCAGTCGACTTTTCCTTGCATTTAGACCTTCATGAAAGCTTCTTTTATTTCCATGACTTGAGCTTAAGATGAGTCTGCTTGTGGAGAACAAGTCTTAACCTTCTTGAGATGGACAAACTATAAGACAATTCCTTGCAATCCCTGTAATTTCTTCTAACAGTTTCTCACTTTGCTTCATCTCACAATTCTTCATCTTCACCTCTCAATACCTCAATTTTAACTTAGTACCTCACCACGTGTTACCCTGCATCATACTCGGCTCAGGTTTTGTCGTCCTCTGTATCAAACCTCATTGCAGTGTATTCTTGATACATATGCCAATTTCACTTGTTTTGCCTACAAGTTATCTTATGTAAGACTCCTCTTACAAACTCCTTATGATGTGCCTTGTACTTGTTAACTGATCTTGACACTTCTGGCCTTGACACTCTGAACATATCCACGACCCTCTTGTCATGGAATAACCTTTCCTTTCAGCTCTTACTCCCTTGAGTTGACCATGTTGCTAACCGAAACTTTTACAATTCAGCTGAACCAATCAAGACATCTTCTAAACCAGTGACTCACTCCACCTGGAATCAGATTATATATATCCCTGATGCATCAGTCCTTATATAATCTCAGTGGCTCCACCTGAATCAAATAACCCTTTAGAAGTACCATGTCTCTATAACTAAGTTTCTGCAACTGTTTGTTGTTCCTATCGGCCTCTTAACCTTATCTCACATCATCTATGCATGTGATGCTCCTGAGATAATCCTTAAAGCTTCTCCTATGTCAAACTCGAGTCTCATGACGAGTTTCTCCAACTGTAACTATACTTGAACCATGACTTGTTCAAGCATGAAGTTCGGACCCGGTCAAGTCTGCAAATTTTTCCTTTTGCTTGTGAGCTCCAATTCTTGTACGAGAGCTCCACCTTGACACCTATGATCGTGACACCAGACCGGCGTCCCTTACTTTTCTTCTGAGTCTATTCATCTTGAATTTCCAACTCAGACATCCTTGACGATTCCTATAAGGTATAACTCACACACGCTTCTACTAGCTGTGGTAGCGACTTTTCTGCTTCTTGAACAAGTGTTGATGACTGTTGTTTCATACCCGTTTTCCTCAGGATTACAACCAGTCGTAACAACCTATTCAACCCGATTCCGCCTGCGCATTTTTCTATGTCTTTGACCAGAATCTTCAAGCTAAGTCTAACCTTGAATCGCCTTTCTCTTTCGTTCTTCCTCTCACTCACACGGGCTCACTAAAGCTACTACNAGCTGTGGTAGCGACTTTTCTGCTTCTTGAACAAGTGTTGATGACTGTTGTTTCATACCCGTTTTCCTCAGGATTACAACCAGTCGTAACAACCTATTCAACCCGATTCGGCCTGCGCATTTTTCTATGTCTTTGACCAGAATCTTCAAGCTAAGTCTAACCTTGAATCGCCTTTCTCTTTCGTTCTTCCTCTCACTCACACGGGCTCACTAAAGCTACTACATGATGTTACCATAAATAGCCATTTCCTCCAACATACCCTTGTGTAAGCTTTTACACACCTTGTCCTTGCTCTAGTTGCTTCTTCGTGGAGGTACAACCTATTCCTGCCACACTGACTTGGTGACTATTCTGGCTTTCTTCTTACAACCAGAAACTTACCGTGTTACTCTCACGACCTCACTAAAGCGGCTACATACTGTTACCACAAATAGCAATTTGCTCCAGCATATACTTGTGTAGGCTTTTACACACTTTTCCCTTGCTTTAGTTTCCTCTTCGTGGAGGTACAACATGTTTCAGTCACACTAACTTGGTGACTCCTCTGACTTTCTTCTACCAGCCAGAAACCATTCTTTCTTATGCTAACAGCCTGCCACCATCTTATCTTGTGAGTAACCCGAAGTCCTTCTCACACAGTAGCAGATTCTTACACCCCTGGAGAACTCTAGCGAACCCTGATTTCATAACTAGAAATCATCTCAACTGATTCAACTGACTCGTGAATCCTTTATCCATAAACTTGTGCAGCTTCTGCGAAGAACATCCAACAGTTTTTCTACTTCTCTTGAAACCGAAAATCTCTTTGACCTGATCTTGTAACTCGGTTTATCCTCTGCTTTTAACTCTGATTATATTTCCACGTGTGTAGAACCACGTGACCACCAGCTTCCATTAAACCTTGCGAGTTTCTTCTGTCTCGCTTGGAAACTTCTTCATATGTCTCTCCTCCTCGAGACGTGGACTCCATGAATCAATGAGCCTATGCTCTGATACCGCTTGTAGGGGTTATGATACCCACTTGTTACGGATTACAAGCTCATAATACCCATGTCCCATTCACTACTCATACGATTCATCCTTGTTCATGACCCAAGAATTTTTCACCCAGTTCACGGCCGCAGTGCGCTACATTTGAGGTGTATCCAGGATCCACAACATCCGCGATGAAGTATCGGAAAACACATCCGATGTGGTTTACAAGATCATTACTCTCTCTGTCCTGGGTATATAAACCCTAGAGAGTATAAAGAGATTACAAGAAAAGTACATGGCTAAGAGCTAAGCCTAGAACAACATATCTATGTCTAGCTTAATCTATCTCTGTAAGAGATGCCATGGAAGCATTCCCTGGATGCTTGAGGCTCCTGCCTCCTAGAGACTTGGCTTTCGCCACACTTAGCTTTGCTTGGAGGTCTTTGTCGTGATCTTTCCTTCTTTGTATCAACACTTGACCTAATGGGCTTCAACGATTAGGCCTATATGTTGTCCGCGCGTAACTTGTGTAAACCGGCCCAACATTGAACATGTCTGATGGGCTTTGACCAAACCTCACAATACTCCACCTGTTTGGTCCAAGTCCATAACCATTCCTTTGTGCCGATCCTTCCTGATGCTTTGAGAAAAACCAGCTCATCTTCTGCATCTCCTTGTCTTCTCTTATCTCTGCTCACTTTTCTCTGCTCCACCTTAAGCAAAGCTTGAAATCTCTTCATGATCTTCTTGAAACCTGCATAACCTTCAACTTATACACCACAACCGCTTAAGTAGATTAAACACTTAAATCTAGCCCCATCAATGAACATAGACATATGCACCCATATACTTTCTAGCCTGTGAGATTTAAGTAGTATATGTCTAAATATTTTAAAAAATTGAAAACGTGATGAAGAAATTTTAAATTTGATCTAATAATCATTTTAGTCTAAGGATTACTGTAAATAGTGTCTGTAATCCCCGCCTGTGGTGGCTCAGTTGTACTGGGTGTAAAGAAGCAAGTAATTAAACTCGTTTCTATCTTAAGTTTGATTTCACAGTGTAAACTCTGTGTGTGGGCTTACTTGGCCACTTATCCTCGGTTTAACTGATTTACCGACAGTAGGTTTATGAGAATCTCTTTACTCATGGGCATGTTCTCTCTTGAAATTTTCGGGGGCTTAAAATAATAATCCAAATATCATATGTCCTAACTCCTAAGTCTATAAATATATTGTTCAAAATGTATGGAAAGGTAGATCAATGTTCTCAATTGTAAATAAACATTACATGCATATAAATCTTGAAATGTTTTTGTTTATCTTTCCAAAATAACATAAGAAAGAAAAAGAGTATACCAACTTTAAAAGATAAATTATTCATTATGTTAAACATGCGGTATGATGATAGTTTTACATTGAGTGGTCATTCAAGTTTTATTTATTGATGTTTAGCATGGAGAGAATTCTGGATCGATATGAGAGGTGTTCATACGCCGGTCAAGACATTCCTACACCCAGTTTGGATTCGCAGGTTCTTGAGCACATAAATAAATAAATATCTATTAGATATGAATCATTGTCTATCCTAAATTTGGCTAACTTTTGCTTTCTACTTCTTCTTATGTTTGTAGGGTGAGTGTTCAACCGAATGTTCGAAGCTCTTGAGGATGATTGATGCTATGCAAATAAGCTTAAGGTTAAAAAAATATTACCAAAGGATCATCCATACATTTAATACACACATTCTAAATTTAAACAATATAATAAATTGCATCTTCATTTTTAACTTGTTTGTTTCATATAACAAGGCACTTAAAAGGAGAAGAGGTAGATTCTCTAAGTATCAGAGAGCTTCAGAGTCTGGAGATGCAACTTGATACTTCCCTTAGGAGAACTCGCTCTAGAAAGGTTCTTTATCTTTCTACAAAGAGAATTATCTTACATTTTGTATACATCTACGATCTATATGCATAGATCATTTGTACAAAAGGGTTTGTGTCTAATCTTGTTCAGTGTATGTATGCATATATTTACATAGATATATAGATATACTACATCTAATAATGTAGCTATTGTTTTGGTTTGGGAACACAGAACCAGCTCATGGTAGAGTCCTTAGCACAGCTCCAGAAAAAGGTAATATACTGGTTTAGAGATAATTACTCTTTGTTGTTGTCATATAACGGTCTTGTACTTTGCAAACGTCTTTGAGGTACCCGCAGGTCTTTTTCGCGATCGGGTTGTACAAATCGTAATACTTGGACTATATATGCAATCTTCAAGATTCTGTTCTTCATTTTTTTTTCAAATAAGAAACACAAATTCATATTTTCGGTCTAGAATACTTAAGTTTCTGAATTAAATTAATAAATATGGGATCTTTTGTTGGCATAGGAGAAGGAACTCAAAGAACTGAAGAAACAGCTAACAAAGAAGGTGAAACGGATGACAAAACCTTTGACTATGCCTACATACGAGATTTGGATCCTATTTAATGTAGAGTTTAAAGTTTCAGAGATTAGTCTAAAATTTCCCGATTGCATATATTTAATTTATGTTTGAATGTTAAAAGAATTCCCAAACGAAATATATTAGGTAGTTATACATATATTGAATATGGCAGGTTGATCAAGGTGAAGACATTGAGCCGCAAAACATCAGCCAAGGGTTAGACTCAACACCACCATGTGAGACACCGCACCTGTTGCCAGGACCTATTTCTCCCCACCCTCCCTTGTCTATCGGGTAAATTCTCAACATTCTATATATTGATTTCACTTGACAACGCATATATGAAACTAGTAGTTATAATGTGTTAATATTGATTAATAATAATAGCAAGTTAATGTAGATCAACATTGCAAAATTATCATTTGTATATCCTTGATATTTGTGCATAATGTGTATCGTTTATGTAGTACTTATAGGGACACATCGCAAATGAATGAAGTTGGAGAAGAAGATACCGGAATCCTAATTCGCTCGGGGAATACAACGTTGCCGCACTGGATGCCTCGGCTCACTGGAGAGTAGAGGTTGAAGGCCATCTTGGTTTGTTATTTTCAGTACTTAAATTATAGAAACTAAATAACTTCTCGGTTTAAGTAGAGAACCAAACCGAATATCATGAAATATATTCGGTTTTGGTATTCTTAGAACCGGTGTAAGATGTTCCAAGTTTCAAACTTCGAACTAATTTCAGAAAATTGTATCCCGAATGTGATTTTGTATATTTTATTAATGACTGTACTTTGCATTTTGTGTTCTTTGTCAGAAACATCAATATTGCAGGTTTGGAGTCGGATAAGTTTCCTTTTCTACATTTATATTTTCATTCTGCATAAAAAAGTCGGGTGAGACTAATCTTTAGACTCTCTAGTTGGTGAACCTTTCAGAAACTCTTGTTGCCAATAACCTTGACTATCATTTATTCATTAATCACTGCTTATTTGCCTAGATGACTTGAACCCTTCTCATGTCTTGGCTAATCGAAAGCATCTGATATAGGGAAATTACAACTGGAGAAGAATGGTAAACACTAGAGAGAGAGAGTCACCAAGCAAAACAAAAAAACGAAATAAGTGTTCGTTAATGATACACTAAAAATGAATCTTTGCTACTCTCATGTTTAACAGTTGTAATTGTAATATTTGAGATTCAATCTAGATGATCAGTTTACATTTTACTCTTGTGAGTTCAATATTAAGTTAAGAACAATTATGGGTTTTGAGTTTAAGAATGACACAGGAAACAAATAACAAGTGAGTAAATGGATTCAAATTAAAAAGAGCTAATGTAGAGTGAGTAACGAGTGCGAACAACCACAACCAAGCAACTATTCAGGTTCGATTCAGTACGATCTAGAACTCGGATCACTTGGTTAGAACATCACTCTATCGTGTAGCTGTTCCTTTTACCGATCAGACTCAGCGCCTAAGATGTCGCTTGGTTTGAGATCTGATGGTGAACCTTATTAAACAAGTCCACTCTGTTCACAATGCGCCTTGACTTCTACTTTTGCGTGGCCAAGGACACAATGCTCATTCATGCAAGATCTAGCAACCTATGACACTTTTGATGCACAAGTTAACCTAGGATCAAACGCTAGATGATCAGTTTAGTGTAAGCATTAAACAATGAATGAATGAAAAAATATTAAACAATAACCTAAATGTGCTCAGTTGCGATATGCACTTTATCACCCTAGATTAACAGTCGACTACTCAATCATGATGCAAAGAATCACAGAAGATGAAACTGAAATACACATGATATGATTAAGAAGAAATAAACTAGGGTTCAGGTTGTTCTTCTCGATGAGAAGGATGAATCTGTCGTCCTTACAAAAGCTCAAATCCAAAAATTCAACTTGTCTTGTATAAAACTAGTGTAGCCAATAAAATAGATAGGATAGGCTTTTTATCTGGAGGCGCCGATAGGTTAGAGGGAAAGAGTAGCTAGGGAAAAAATACCAAAATATTTTGGAGGTTTCCATATTTGTCGGGAACAGTCACTCGACTGTTCCGTTGTGGGAACAATCTTCGGACCGCTCCACCTGGCTGTTCCGCGTGAAAACTCTCCAAAATGGCATCTTTCTTTATACATCCTATTTCCCCTCTCCTACCTACTCCAGACCTGAATGACTCAGAAAGGACTAGACAGACATGAGTTAGGGCTGAAGACCAATTGAAAATGTATGTACAACGATGTGAAAAACACCATATATCAGTTAACTAATGAGGGCCATCGCGGATATTTGGTTCTTATATTTTTATACATTGATATTTTATTTTTCATAATTAGTGTTATATTTTAGATGAGTCGTAATGTAACTAATTGTATTTAATAGACCTGGACCGAATTAGATAATATAATTATTTTTGGTACAAATATCTGAACCCGTTTCTGATATATTTGTTATTTAGATATTTTTAGGTTCCTATATATCAAAACCAAACTCATCCAGAGCCAGAATGACTCAACTCAAAACCCACACATGAATTTATAATATTCAATTTCAATATCGAAAAAAATAACTCATACCTTGGATAGCCAATGTTCACGCCTAGCTGGTTTTATAAACTAATAAAAAAGTTCATTTTATGTGTTTGGCTAAACTAAATGAAGGGGGATTTGCCAAAAATGACTCAAAACTTGATTTTGAATTAAAAAGTGTACCCCAAATTCAATCAAATGCAAAAATAACCCAAAAGAATAGTAAAATTACAACAGCTCCCTTATGAACAAACAAAAAAAAACTGTATTCAATTTTATCATTATAACCCTCCGTTAGAGAAGACATCTTTGTAAGTCTTCTCTATGATGTCTTCTTTGTAAGTTTTCTCGTTCAGTAGATCTTAAAAATAATTTTAAAATTTTATAAAAAATATTTTGATGGGTAAAAAATTGAAATCATATAATAATAAACATTTCTCAATGATGTAAATTTAGTTCATCTGAAATTGAATTATTTTCAACATAGATGAGTGAATGTATATTAGCACATGAGTCATTTGGTTTAGGGTTTGGTAACATATGTTATAGTATTGTATGTATCTTTAGGGTTAGATTCTGAAATTTTTCCTTCATTTTTTTTCTTTTTCAAATTGACTCATATATGTTTAGTTATCTAATAACTTGATTTAAACATTTTCTATTTTTTTTTTAAGTTTAAGAAAGTGGTTTTTGCATAGTTAATTGATTTTAGGGTCTGGAAGACTCATAAAAGACTTAAAAAGAAGTCTTCAGACACATCCCGCCTAAATTTTAGTAGAATTTGTTGTTCCCGCCTAAATTTTGGAATAATTTAGGTTTCCCGCCTAAATGAAAGTCTTCCATAAGTCTTCCAGAAGTCTTTCATAAGTCTTGTAGGAGTCTTCCGTCTTCCATAAGTCTTCCAGGAGTCTTCCATAAGTATTACATGAGTCTTCCATAAGTCTTCCAAAAGTCTTCCAGAGAAAGTCTTCTCATGGATTAGATCTTAAAAATAATTTAAATTTTTTATAAAAAATATTTTCATGGGTTAAAATTTGAAATCATGTAATAATAAACATTTTTCAATGATGTAAATTTAGCTTATCTGAAATTGAATTATTTTCAACATAGATGAGTGAATATAGATTGGTTCATGAGTCATTGGTTTATGGTTTGATAACATATGTTATAGTATTGCTGATATCTTTAGGGTTAGATTTGAAATCTTATCTTCATTTTTTCCTTTTTCAAATTGACCTATATATGTTTAGTAACTATCTAATAATTTGATTTAAACACTTTCTAAGTTTTTTTAAGTTTAAAAATGTTTTTTGCATAGTTATTTGATTTTAGGGTCTAGAAGACTCATAAGAAACTTAAAAAAAAGTCTTCCGACACATCCCAGTTAAATTTAAGTAAAATTTAGGGTTCCCACCTAAATTTTGGAATAATTTAGGTTTCTCNGAGTGATCCGAGTTCTAGACTTGCTCTTAATTGAACTTGAATAATTGTTTGGCTCACACTTGCTTAACACCCGATCAAACCACCCTAGGCTAGCATTTTAATTATCTGAATACTTTAATTAATCTTGTTACTTGTTTCTCACGAAACCCTCAAATCTTAAAACCCCATATTGTTTTAGCTAAGTATTGATCACATAAAGATAAAGTGTAATCGTTGGTCTCTGTGGATTCGATCCTAAAGTGCTACATCGACATACCATTCGATTGTGGTAGTGTGCACATTAGGTTAATTGGTGTGCGTATACATGTAATATCAGTTTCTCACGAAACCCTCAAATCTAAAACCCCCATATTGTTTTAGCTAAGTATTGATCACATAAAGATAAATGTAATCGTTGGTCTCTGTGGATTCGATCCTAAAGTGCTACATCGACATACCATTCGATTGTGGTAGTGTGCACATTAGGTTAATTGGTGTGCGTATACACGTAATATCAGTCTTCCAAAGTCTTCTGCCAAAAGTGGTACAAAGAGATGATGTGAAGTGAAGTCCAAGCTTATCTATGTTGATGAATAATATCTAGCTGTGTAATAATTTTGTTTATGGTCTTTTTATGATTTGTATATGTAATGTTTTAGTTGTGAATTATTTTGTAAACTGTAAGAGATGTTAATCAAAAGAATGGTAAATATGTTCATGTTTTGCCAAAAGTACTTGAGTTCATTAAAGTTATTGATGCAACATACCAAAAAATATTTTAATCATTCAATCCACACATAACAAAGCACAACAACACAAAAACTTAGTAAAATTTGCTAAAACTAAGAGAGAAGAGTTCTCAAGAAACCTTAGTCAAATTCACAAAAGATCAAAACTGAATTTTAAGCAAAAGTTGAAATTTTAAATCTCATGTAAGTTAAAAATTGTATCTTATGAGGAAGACAACACAAACACAGAACATCAATTTTATAAAACAAAATCATCGGAGAAGACTTCTTGTGAAGTCTTCTATGAGGAAGACTTACAGAATACTTCTCCGTTTAGCTAGAAACATTATTAAACATCAATGTTTGTAACTTCATAATTATCACCAATTAACTTATAAATTAGACTCAGTAGTTCCAATATTGACTAATAAACATGAATTAGCAAGAAGATATTAAAAATTCATTTTAATTTTGGATAAATTTGAAGTTTAATAAATATTTACGTAGAAGACTTCTTTTATCCACGGAAGACTTCAAAAGAAGTCTTCTATTTAGGTCATTTTTGCAATTGCAAATTTACGAAGGAAGAGTTCTTAAGAAGTCTACTCTACAGAAGACATCTTAAGATGTCTTCCTTTGTAAATATTGGCTTACTTTTGAAATTAATTTTTTTTCGAAATTCCCAGAGTAAAGAAGTCTTCTCGGATAAACAGGTTACTTTTGAATTTGACCGAAATTAGTCAGAATTTTGACTTTTTGTAGAAGACTTCTAGGGAAGTCTACCTGGAGAATACTTCAAAAGAAGTCTTCTCTAAGTCTTCCGGAAGTCTTCTCAATGTCGCAAGAAGTCTGCTGCATTACTTTTGCAATTGACTATATTTTACTTTTCGAGTCGGATGACTTCTCTAAAAGTATTCTCTCGCGGGCAAAGGTTTGGCCAAAAACCCAGAATTAAACTCGAGACGAAGTCTTCTCATAGAAGTCTTCTCATTGATATTAAATGTTTTACTATTATTTTTCAACTGGAAAAGTAACTCACGCAGATATCTTCCGGCATTGAGAAGACTTAGGGAAGATTTTCAAAAGACTTCTGTAAAAAATTTCTCCAGAAAGACTTCCTTAGAAGTCTTCTACAAAAAGTCAAATTTTTGACCAACTTCGGTCAAATTTAAAAGTAACATGTTTATCGAAGTCTTCTCTCAGAATTTCAAAATTTTTTATTTACAAAGGACAGTTAGAAAACTTCTACGGAAATCTTCTATTAAAAACACACAAAAGGTCAATTGCAAAATTAACCTATGCATTGACCAGAAGACTTCAAAAGAAGTTTTAGAAGTCTTCTTCATCGAACAGATCTGAAAAATAAAATGTAGTTCGCGATTTCATACCTTGAACTCGTGAGATAACTTGCGTGGTTTCTCCAATCACCCAGAATTTCACCACAACAGCTACCTACTCGTTAATCACCAAGAATCGTGAGCTTATGAACCTTACATAATTTGTAATCAAAATCTTCAGTTTTTTTTTTTGATGAATTTTGAGAGAAAGTGTAAGATATGTGGTTTGTGTGGATAGGAAATGGGAAAGAATGAGAAAAAATTGAAACTTTAGGGCATTAACACTCTCAATTTGGTAGTTCATGGTGGTTGAGGTATTGATGTCAATGGCAAAGTTGTAAATATTTGGTGAAGATGAGGATTGTAAGGTAAAAGCCTTATTTTCGAGAAAAAAAGTAATGGCATTTTCGTGAATAACTAGAACTTCTAGAGTGAATAGCACAAAACAATGCTTCAAAAAAAGCATAAGTTATTTTTGTGTTTGACTTGAAATTTTTAGTCATTTTCGAAAGAACCCCTTAAATGAAATAAAAAAAAAGTTTTTTATGTAGTAAAATAATTATATGGAGTGAAAAATTAGTGACAATAAATGTAATATTTTTTTATTATTTTGATTAAAGTTATTATTTTATTCACAAAAACATGTTTTGAGTTATGTTTTTGGCTACGTAAATTTTCACCGATTAGAACTAAACTTTTTTAAAAAATTTAGTAAGAAAAACTAAACTGAACGTTTAACCATATGTAAAACCCAATTATTTTATATTTTTGATTTTATAATTGGCATAAAGTTAATGTTGATTAACTAATAAATAAAAATCTGCACTATTATTATTAGGCCTGAGACTTATTATCCGAGATCCGGATTCGATCCGAGATCCGCTCCGGATCCGCTGCGAAAATAGGATATCTGGGGTGTCCGGATCCGAATCCGGATAGTAAAATCTTGGATCCGTGCAAACCGAATCCGGATCCGGATATCTTAATTTTTAGGTCCGGATATCCGGATCCGGATCCGTATTTTTAAAATACATTAAATTTTTAAATTTTATTAATATTTATATTTGATATATTAATATTTATACATGAATTAATCTTATAATATTATAATTTAGCTTTTACAATATTATAAACATATATAAATATATTTATAAATATTTAATTTATGTATTATATTAAAAAAATTTAGTATTTTTTGTTAAAAAAATTATTTTTAATTATTTTGACGGATTCGGATCCGGATCCGGATATCCGCGGATAATAGAATTTGAGACGGATATCTGAAATCCGGATATCTGGAAACCACGAATCCGGATCCGGATATTAAATCCACGGATCCGACTGATCCGGATCCGGATCCGGATACCCTAAATTTCCCGGATATCCGGATCCGTCCCAGGGCTAATTATTATTATGGTAATATAATTAATGATATGATGTATTGTTAATGTAATATAATTAATAAAATTGTTAAACTGAATAAAATATGTAAAGATAATTAATATAATTATATTAATAAAATTACTAAAAACACTAATTTTTTTATTACTGTTATTCATGTTTCCAAACAATACCAAAAGATACTTCACTTTTAATAATTTAGATATTAATCCATTGCATAGAAATGATACACACCATGATCGTGGCAACGAAAATATCAAGGAGACATACAAATTATAAATATTTTGAGATATTAATCGACATTAACTTAAACATATTATAAGGGATAAATTTCGATAGTTCTTAAATATGATTTAAATAATTAAACACAGTTAAATAAATTTGGCATGGGCATATTTTTCTGAAACAGAATAACCAAACCAAACTGAATCAAAAAATGAAGTTTTGTTCGGATTTTGATTCTGTCAATTATTTGAATGGATCTTATATCTATATAATCGAAAATCAAATCTAAATCAAGAATCAAATAAATAACTGAATTACTATAATATTTTTTATGTACTTATAAATATTGTATTAACTATATTTAATTTTAAAATAATTAAATATTTAAAAAAAAAATTATAAACCAATATATCCAAAATTATGAAGCACGATAATATTTTTCGGAATATTTTGAATTATTTGAACTATCCAAATTTTTATTCGAAAACCCACATTTTTTTGACATTTAATAACTTTAACCTAAACTAACCAAAAACTAGAACCAAACCAGAACCGAATATTAGGCATGGGCATTTCGGGTATCGGTTTGGTTCGGGTATTTCGGGTTTCGGGTAGTTTGGATAAGAGTTAGAGGATCTATTTAGTACTTGACCTATTTTCGGTTCGGTTCGGTTTTGATAGTTTCGGGTTCGGTTTTGTTGAGATAGTAAATGTAGGAACCAAAAAATATCCAAAAAAAGTTCGGTTCTCATTTGGATCCGGTTCGGGTTCGGATAGTTCGGGTAGTTCGGATAATTTGGATAAAATATCGGTTATTTAGGGTAAAATATCAAATAATTAAGATGATTTAGATAAAAAAATTGGACATTTTGGATTACTTTGGATATTTCGGATAAAACTATCCGGATAGTTTCGGATACTTTCAGGTAGTTTGGATACTTAATAATAATTTAGTTGTCCTCAACTATTTTTAGAAACTTTTAATAGAATTTTAAATTAAAAATATATATTTAGTGATGTTATATATATAATTAATATTTTTATATATTCGGGTACCCGTTCGGTTCTTGGTTCGGTTCCGGTTCGGTTCGGTTATTTCTGATATAAAAATATAGGAACCGTTCGGGTATTTGAAGGATTGGTCTGGTTCCGGTTTCGGGTATTTCGGTTCGGTTCCGGTTCGGTTCTTTGGTTCTGGTTATTTTGCCCAGGCCTACCGAATATCCATGGCCAAAGTAAATTCATCAAAAAAATATGTTAATTTATAATTTCAACTAGTTTTGGGATTCATTGAAAAGGTTTAAATTTTTTTGGAGATTGTGACAAAATAACTGTCGTCTCACTAGAGAACCACACCCGAACAGATAACCAACTATCATCCATACCTATTCGTACCAATGGTTCCTCTACTAAACGGTTCAACCCGGACCCGGGGAAACCCTGAGTGAAACCCATGTGCCTGCCGTCGATGCAATTCTAAAGCTTTGTAGAGGGAACACCCGAACATGATACCCATTGGGAGTTTTTTGATAAAGTGAGCGAAATCAGAGAAGAGCGTTGAGAGCATTAGGCGTAACATAACTGTTCAGGGTGGTAGTAGTATTACTAGTGCCAGTGATGCTAGTGATGAGAGTTTGTGTAAAGGGAAGCGTAAAGAAAAAGGTCTTTTCTGGGGTGAGTTTGAGTTCTTCACAAAGAAGAGAAGCTGCAGAGGTTGAGGAGCCTTGTGAGGGGGCCAAGGAAGGATTTGAAAGCTAGAATGCTTGAAGTCTCGAGAGAGGAAGTTGAACGTAAGAGGATGCCTGATGAGAGGGGTAGTTGAAAGGAATGTACTTGACTTCCAAAGTTTTTTTGTTTTTTTTGTTTTTTCAGGCAGGCATAAGCAAGCAATGCTGGAAGCTTATGATCGGCAAGAAGCAAGAATATTTGCTGAGTATCACAAAAGGCTACAAGTATATGTTACTCAAGCGAGAGGTTGAGTTTAGATTCTTTGAGCGTTTTATCGAGCAAGCTTAACACGAACGTTGAGAGGGAAGCTGTTTATTCCTCTGTCAGCTGATGATGTCATTCTCTTTGAAAGAACCCCCAGAACGGAGTATAAGGAAAGCTTGTGTAACTACCAAGCCGAGTTTTTAATGATGAACTTCTTCAGGCTATTGCTGCACACACCCAACGCCTTAAGACACTAATATTCAGAGAGATAGAGAAGGTCGATGTCAGAGCTGATGCTTAGAGGTAATGATCTCTCTTCCTCTTCTATTGAATGGTATATATGTACTCTCTGAAATTCATGTTCCAGTGTACTGATAAGCCAATGAAATCTATTTGATGTCAATCTATTCTACAGGTATACGTACGAAAACAACCGGGTAATGGAGATTTCTTCTTCTGTTGTGAGCTAGCTATTAAGTTATCAGTTTAATGGTAATATGGGAAGATAGCCAGATATTCATTCCAAAGGATCAAACAACGAGTTCCTAGAATGACAGGTTGCTCTCGTTATCTGCCTTTTTTCTTTCTGGTTCTTTTAGCATATAATGTTCAGAAAGGACATAATTTGAGGCTTACCGTTTAGCAACGGACTTAAGATTTTTTAGGCCAGCTGCTACATTTAAACTTGTTCAACTTTCTGATCATTTATCTCATGCTTATTTCCAGAAAGCACATGTGCAACAATTTTGGAAACTAAAGATGCACTGAGACCGTTTGCATGGAATGCTGACACCAGAGTTAATTATATTCCGACTCCAATCAGCATTATATAGCTAACTCAGTTAGAGAGAATGTCCAGTTTAAGTTAGTATATACTATTGAAGTTAAACTTGATTTTGGGCTGTTCTTAATTATGGGCAAATAAACTCTTATTGGACTAAACCCAAAATTAAGCTCAAGTTCTAGAATCTTTCTAGAATTATCATCACCTCCTCAGGAAGAAAAAATCTAGATATTGTAGTAGAAAAATCTAGAGAATATATAAAAAAAAAAATCTAGAAAGTAAGGAGGTTATAGTAGAATAATCTAGATATTTGTAAGGTAGTTTAGATGGCTATAAATACCTCTCTATCCTTTCATTTGTAATAACACAAGAAGTTGAACAAGTGTAATAATAAGAAAGTTTTTTCTTAAAGAAAGAGTGTTCTACTCAAAGTTCTCTAAATCTTTTGAGAGTTCTTCCATATTATTCTTCATACTTAGAAATTCTTCTCGGGTATTACGGTCTTGGGCTAGTGTTAAGCACTATCAAGGGTGGTTTCCTTACATGGTATCAGAGCCAAGCTAATCTTGTGCTCATCGAGATCGGGTTTTAAAGAGAGCTCAGGTCTATTCTAAGTATGGAATCAACGGGTCGTCTTGTTGGACTGGGAATGGAAATCCTAAACCAATCTAACTTCCGGTTATGGAAGTCATGCATGGAGTCATACCTGGTGAGTGAGGACTTATGGGATGTCGCCGGTGGTAACAACACAACACCACCAAGGGAAAATGCTGCAACCCCGGAAGCGACAAAGGAGTGGACACGGAAGAATGCCAAGGCAGAGTTTGCTTTGAAGAGGTCCATATCTTCAAGCATATTTGAGCATGTCTCAAGGTGTACTTCCGCTAGTTCCATTTGGCAAGCTTTAGATCAATTGTTCAACAAGAAGAATGAGGCTAAGCTACAATTATTAGAGAATGATCTTGCGAATGCGAAGCAGGGGGAGTCTTCAATCTCAGAGTTCTTCATTAAGGTAAATAACCTATGCTCTGAGATTAATACTCTAAATCCAGAGGAGTCAATTTCTGAAGCACGGTTGAAGCGGTCTATTATTCGAGGTCTACGGCCCGAGTATACGCCGTTTGTGACTTCAGTTCAAGGATGGGCAACACAGCCTTCCTTGGAAGAGTTTGAGAATTTGCTAGCTTCNTGTGGAGACACAAGCATTTCATGGTGCAGTAAGAAGCAAGCAACGGTGTCATTGTCTACTACCGAAGCAGAGTATAAAGCTTCAACACTCGCAGCCCAAGAATGTATATGGCTTCGAAGACTCTTTGAAGACTTTTTCGAGCCAATCAATAAATCGATTACCATCTATGGAGATAATCAAAGTGCTATCAAGCTGGCCAATAATCCAGTGTTCCATGGAAGAACGAAGCACATTGAATTGGAACATCATTTCATAAGAGAGAAGGTGCTTGATGGAACAATTGAAGCATTGGAGGTTCGAAGCGAGGACAACATTGCTGATATCTTCACCAAGTCGTTACCTAAAGGTCAGTTCGAGATACTTCGCTCCAAGCTCGGAATGGTGGACAAAATCAAGTTTAAGGGGGAGTATTGAAGTTAAACTTGATTTTGGGCTATGCTTAATTATGGGCAAATAAACTCTTATTGGACTAAACCCAAAATTAAGTTCAAGTTTTAGAATCTTTCTAGAATTATCATCACCTCCTCAAGAAGAAAAAATCTAGATATTGTAGTAGAAAAATCTAGGAAGTAAGGAGGTTATAGTAGAATAATCTAGATATTTGTAAGGTAGTTTAGATGGCTATAAATACCTCTCCATCCTTTCATTTGTAATAACACAAGAAATTGAACAAGTGTAATAATAAGAAAGTTTTTTCTTAAAGAAAGAGTGTTCTACTCAAAGTTCTTTAAATCTTTTAACAAAGTTTTTCATACTTAGAAATTCTCTTGGTTATTTCGGGTTCTCGGGTATTACGGTCTTGTGCTAGTATTAAGCACTATCAAGGGTGGTTTCCTTACATATACTTGCTTGACCAAGATGTTTAATTTTTCCTTTGCGGTTGGACGTATGGAGCAAGAAACGAGAAGCTGCTGCTTTGAAGGCTAGCTTAAATATATTGACAAAAACTATGCGCTTAAAGGAAAGACGCTGAACATTCCTTAAAACAGAAGTGGTATTATTCCAGTTGATTTTTTTTTTATTAAACTAAAAAAAACTCGTAATGCAACGGCCTGTCTAAACCCAACATGTCATTAGTCCGTTCTATCTATACTATTATTTGAGAAATGAATTTGCTGATTTGCCATCTTCTCCATGATTTTAGTTAATTTGCTTATTTGTCATTTTTTCCATAATTTTAGGATATTTTGCTGATTTGTCATATTGTTCAAGATTTTAGTTAATTTGTTTACTTGTCATCTTTTCCATAATTCTAGGATACGTCATTAGTTTAATTAACATCATTATTTAAATTTTTATTTTGATATCTATATATGTATCATGATATCTATACTATTATTTGAGAAGTGAATGTGCTTACTTGTCATGTTCTCCACGATTTTAGGACCAACCATTAATTTACTTAAACAATTTTAATTAGACTGATTAAATTCATTGATATTTTAATGTATAATATATAATTAATTGTTTAACTGATTAAAAATTAATATTATAAATTTATCTCAAAATAATGGAAAACTTGTTTGGAAAAAGAAGATAATTTCATATATTTATTATGTTTTTATCTACATCTTTCTTTCTTATTTCTTATTAATTTTTATAATTAGTATTATATATACACATATAATAATTAGATTTATCATTATACAAAATATTTAAAATAGGCTTATAATAATATTTCAGTATAATAAAGGTTTATTTGTTATTATTTAGTTGCAAGAACAACATATATTTGTTATTTAAGTTAAAATTTAATAAATTTTTTCAGAAATGTTTATTTTTTTTTTATTTTTCTAAATATTTTTATTGGGAATGGAATTATCTTTTTAAAATATGTTCAAAAAAATCTGGTTGTTTACGAATGCTACCTGGTTGCTAGTTGATATTTTAATGTATAATTATATCATTAATTATTTCACTGATTAAAAATTAATATTATAAAATTATCTCAAAAAATAATGGAAAACGTGTTTGGAAAAAAGAAGATAATTTCATATATTTATTATTTTTTATCTACATCTTTTTTTTCCTATTAATTTTTATAATTAGTAGTATATATGCACATATAATAATTAGATTTATCATTATACTATTTAAAATAGGCCTATAAAAATGTTTTAGTATAATAAAAATTTATTTGTTATTATTCACTTGCAAGAATAACATTTACTTGTTATTTAAGTTAAAATTTAATATTTTTTTGTCAGCAATGTTTATTTATTTTTCCTAAATATTTTTATTGGGAATGGAACTATCTTTTTAAAAATATTTTCAAAATATCTGCCTCCAAAAGATAATTTTTCATAAGATTAATTTTTATTTAAATCAAGTACCTTATAAAATTTGAAAATTAACTCTCTTTACTTTTATTTTTTTCAAGAATTTCACAGAACTATAACTTTGTTTAAATTAAAATTCTGTAATAAATATTATGCAAAGAAAAATGAGATTCTATTTTTTTTGTAAAAACTGTATTTTCCAAAATGATTTTTTATTATAATTATTAAAGAGATACTATTATAATAAAGAAATACTATTCTATAGGAACATAGCATTTTCTATTTTATAGAAAAAAATAGAGATTGACTATAACATATTTTTCTTTATTATAACATTTAGAAATGAATATAAGAATAAATAGAAAATGTTCTTATCTTCTACATTACATATTAATATTTTTTTTGTCAACATGTTTTATATGTTTGAGTGTTCATTTAGTTATTATAGGAGGTATTTCACAATATAATTATACATATATCAATACTTTCATTTAGTTTGATTAATATAATATGTAAAGTTGAGTTCAGACTAATTTTTTGTGCTTTTAATTTATTTTGAGATTTTGTAGGTTATGATAATTCCTAGAATTTGGTTTAATAACATCACGTTATATTAACAATTATATATTTGTTTATTTAGTTAGATAATTGTTTAAAAATTAATATAGTAAAAACTGGTTAAGGATAACAACATATTTTAAAATAAAAAATATTTATGTTGTTATCTAAAAAATAATGTTTTTAAATCAATAAAGTTGAAAATTAAGAAATTGAAAGACTAATAAAATAGTATAAATTGAATGAAAATTAAGAAATTGAAAGACTAATAAAACAATATAAATTGAATGTTTGATTTAAATTTTTGATCTTTAATAAGTATTTATAAAAGAATTATGCCAGCATGTGCGGAAAAAACACATAATTTAATATAATTAATAAACATTAAACTATTCAAACGATATATATACAATTATTTTTTAAAAATGTATATTTAATATATAATAATTTTGATATTTAAAACATTTAATTAGTAAATAGATATTAACAATATCTAGCGATAATATCATCATTACTTTTATCTTATATTAATTTTATAATTTTAATGAATAATATTATAGCCAGTTTCTCTGATTTTTATTGGAATTATTTATCAAATACAGATTATTAAAAAAATTATATATAAGTATACTAATATATCTGAATTAATCGGTTTCATTGGTTTATTCAGTTTAATTGCTTAATATATTGAACCATATTCATATACTGCACTTTCTTAAAATATTATCCATTTGGTTTATTCAGTATTACCAAATCCAAACTATTTTTTTTATTTCGGTTTGGTTTTAAATAGTTCAGTTTTACCAGATTGAACACTTCTAAACTATATTTATTTTGTTAATGTTTTATATTTGTGATTTTTATCATCCTTTCAGTACCACATGATTTATTTTCAGTCAAAATACAATATATGTTAGTTTCAATACAAATTTCGTAATTTAATTATTACTATAGAAAAGATTTTGATCTAAAATCTACATCTTATAAATAAAAATATGAAACAAAAGAACATAATTGAATACATTGATTACCAATATGAATATTAAAATTTTATATTTTATAATAATTTTAAATTTACTTTATTTACTTTTAGGTTTTCAAGAGTTTCAAAAAATTATAACCTTGTTTAAATTAAAATTTCCTTAAAAGACTATTATGTGAATAAAAATGTGATTCTATTATTTTTATAAAAACTGTATTTTCCAAAATGATTTGTCTTAGTTATAATATTAAAGTTTGAAAGTTAAAAGACCATTTGAAAATAACAAACTATGATTTACATTAAGAAATATTATTTTATAGGAAAATAGTAATCTTTATTTTAAAGTTAAAAACTATGAATTTTCTATAGCTTATTGTTCTCTATTATAGCATTTAGAAATAAAAACAACAATGGATAGGAAATGTTCTTATCTTATACATTACATATTAATGTCTTGTTTGTCAACATAGTTGGTCTGCTTGAGTTTTATTCAGTTATTATAGGAAGTATTTTACAATATAATTAATTAATTATACATATATCAATATTCTTATTTAATTTGACTAATATAATATGTAAAACTGAGTTTGGTTTAACATTCTTGTACTTTTGATTTATTTTGAGATTTTGTAGTGTATGCTAATTCTTAGAATTTGGTTTATAATAACATCACTTTATATTAACAATTATATATTTGTTTATTTTTTATATCATTGTTTATAGATCTTATATAATAAAAATGTGTTCAAGATAACAACATATTTTAAAATACAAGATATTAATGTTGTTATCCAAAATAATGTTTTTAAATCAATAAAAATTAAGAAATTGGAAGATTTATAAAATAGTATAAATTTAATTTTTTATTTAATTTTTTTGATCTTTAAACTAATAATATATTTATTAAATAAATATGCCCGCATGTGCGGGCAAAACTCCCAGTGTATAAATATAAACCTAGCGCATTCCGAATCTTGCCCATAATATATCTATCACATGTTTCTTACGAACTCAGCGAGGCAGCCCATTATTTTGAAACCATGATTATATATCATAAATTTTTAAGTTCAATTGAATTATTATTATTTTATAAAAATAAAAATTAGAATTAAAAATTGTTAAATATATTAATCTGCATAAGGTTCGGGACATCAACTAGTTTTCATATGTTTATAAATAATAATCAAATGTCAATATCAATCCTCTTATATTTTTTGTAATATAATAAACAGAATTCATATCATTATATCATATGATTCGAAGGAGCTAAGCCATTAACCTATATTTTTTTCTGAACATAATGAACCAAAACCAAACCTGTATAACAGCAACAAATTCTCTCAATCATATTTTCTTGCAGCAAACAAAAAGAAAGAAATTAGTGACAATTAAAAGAAAAGCATTTTATGTTCTTTGAAAAATAACATATTTGATGAAAATATGGTTTGGCTAGAAAAGCATCACTACGCTCAAATAAGAAATCATTAAAACATAAAACGTTCAAATTAACACGAAAAAAACAAACCAGAAAACATTAAAACAAGTAAACACATCCAGGCATTATGTTTTAAGAAACACAAGTGGAGAATTTTTATAATTACTAGACTGATATGCAAAAACATAGCGTTTATAAGTGTCAAGAAAATAGAACATATCATCAACGATCTTATTGACAGGATACTATGTTCTATTTGTTGTCACAAATTTACACTGAGTTTTCATGATCAATCAAGTTAATATAAGAACCCCCATTAAAACCTTGAAAACACTAACATTTTAAACAAGTAAACAAATCAAAACATTATGTTTTAAGAAATACAAGTGGAAATATTTTGGAGAATTTTTATTATTACTAAATTGATTTAAAAACATAGTGATCATAAGTGTAAGAAAAATAGAACATACCATCTCTAACGATCTCAGTGACAGGATACTATATTCTATCTTTGACAAAAATTTACACTACATTTCCATGGTCAATCAAGTTAATATAAAAATTATCTTTAAAAACATTGAAAAAGTTGTAATAAAAAGAAAAAACCGTTTTCGCTAGAAAAGAATCACACCAATTCAGACACAAAACATATAAATAGTAGTTTTGAGAGAAACTAAAAAACAAAATCAGAATCACCAAAAAAACAAAATAAAAACTCCAAAAAGAAAGCAGAATCTGGTTAAGAAAAAAACGTTACCACAAGATACGGAGGTTGATCAAGCTTTAATCGTCTCTCCACCGTCGTACGATCAGAAACAGTTTGTAACATGCACCGAATTTACCTCAATGGAAGTAGTGTTGGTCAATAACATTTCCATCTTGATTCCGTCTCCAAAAAGCCATGCCAATCCCGTCTTCGCTTGGAGCAGCCGTGTGTGTCACCACCATTCACATCAACCTGCAATGCATAAATCAAGTCCAATATGAATAGAGGGGTACTCATCAGCCTTGAAACGGGTACAAAGCTCTTCATTATTACCAGGTTCTTGATTTTACCAAATTGGTTACAGGGATCTCAAAAACTAAACCCATTATGACAAATAAATAAAAAAACTACAATTTGTTGTAAACTTAAGGATTTAGAACCGTAAGTTTCTATATATTATTAATGTATAAGTGTTCCCTTTATATAGAGGTTACAAGAGAGATAAATAGAAATACAATAATAGGAAAGATTACAAATCATAAACATAAACGAATTAGACAATAGGTAACACTACAAGAAAACAGCGTAATTCTGAGGAAAATGAGATCCTCGGAATATTCCGACGAATTTCCTCGGAATATACCGATGAAATACCGAGGAAATCATATTCCTCGGAAAACACCGACGAATATCCGAGGATATATTATAGCCATTAGAGAGCCGTTGGGGGATTTTAAAAATTCCGAGGAAATTCCGAGGAAAGAGCCGTTGCCGTCGGGATTCCGTCGGAATTTCCTCGGTACTGTCGGAAGCATTTCATCTATAAATACCCGCACCCCCAACCTCTTCATTCACTCCATTTCTTCATCCTCCACATACTATATTTACACACGAATTTGATTGAAAAAAGCATGTCTTCTTCAAATTATTATCATTCTTGGATCGATCGACCTCATTTGGATCCGAACACGAGATTGCTTACGGAAGAATACCAACGAGGTATAACCGAATTCATGGGGTTAGTTCAACGACAACCGGAAGCAGAAACGGGTATGTTAAGATGTCCTTGCTCTAATTGTAAAAATAGAAAGATTATTAAAGAGTGGGATGTTTGGACTCATCTATATTTGAATGGGTTTACACGAAGTTACAAAATTTGGTATCATCATGGAGAAACTGATTATGAATATGGTAGTACTAGCGAACCTCAGCCTGCGGTTAGGTTAGAAGAACCAATTAGAATGGATGTAGATTATGGTGTAGGTACTGAGCAGATGGTAAATGATCATTTTAGAGGGGAAGATTTACCCAATGCAGAAGCTATGAGATTTTATGATATGTTGGATGCTGGAAAGCAACCCTTGTACGAAGGTTGCAGAGATGGTCATTCAGCTTTATCATCTGCAACAAGACTGATGGGCATTAAAACAGATTATAATTTGGCTGAAGACTGTGTGGATGCGATTGCTGATTTTGTAAAAGGTATTCTACCTGAGGATAATGTAGCCCCTGGTTCATACTACGAGGTTCAGAAACTGGTAGCTGGTCTTGGTTTATCGTATCAGGTAATAGATGTATGCAGCNGCAGATTCCTTTTCATTTAGGGTTTTAGGGTTTTAGCGATTTGGTTTTAGGCTCAGGGTGTTAGAGGCTATCGTGCTGATAACGTGTTGTAAACATAAGGATTTAGAACTGTAAGTTTCTGTATATTATTAGTGAATAAGTGTTCCCTTTATATAGGGGTTACAAGAGAGATAAATGGAAATACAATAATAGGAAAGATTACAAATCATAAACATAAACGAATTAGGAAATAGGCAAGTTGTAGCCGCCTCTCTCTCCTCTCCAAGTCTCGCGGCCGCCTCTCTCTCTCTAGGGTTGGGCCGTCTCTCTCTCTAAGTGTATGGGTCGGTTATGGATCGGGCCGGTTATGGACATCCACCAATTGATTTATAACACAATTGTCATCTTTTTTTTGTCAACTAATAGTTCATTAAAATTTAAAGAAAGATTCAGCCCAATGGGCGGTCCATTACAAGAGATGGGTTTCTGAGAGTGGCCTTTGCTAAAAGATCAGTGTGCCCATTCTCAGTCCTTGGAAGGAAAAAACACGAGAAAGAAAGAAACAAAGAAGACAAATTTTCGATATCTTGCAAGATACCGTAGATTTCCTTCTGAGACTGTTTGTTGTTGATGGCCCTAACGAGGGTTTGATTGCTGAGAGTGCTCGAAGATGAGTTAATCCCATGGAGATGGCTTCTGTGATCGCGGATCTCATAGCCAGAGCCTCTGCAATCAACGCAGAGTCAACATAGGTCTCGACCTTGGTTCCACTGAAACTAGGAAGATGTTGCGGAGCTGAGAAGATCCAGGCCGTGCCTGCCTTTTTTGTGATTGCATCCCAGGTTGCATCTGATTTGCATGTCGATATGGGGAGATCTAGGTTATGGAGAGATTTGATCGTTTCTCGTTGCTATGTCGTGGTTGTGATTCTTGTCGTGGCTGAGATTCTGGTGGGTTTGTTTCTCCTCCTAGCACTGCCTTTTTCTCCTTCTGGGAGCTTGAATCTTGTTGCGCCAAATTCCATTCTTTGGCCAACCTGATGGCTTTTGTTGCTGTCTCAATTGCAGGGGTCTGGCGTTTCTCGAAGATTAGGGTGTTCATGGAGATCCAAAGAGCCCACGCCAGCCATGATAGTAGGTCGGAAGTCAGGCCCGTTGCTGGGCCGTTTAGGACTTTCCTTAATCTGACAAGCGCTGTAGCCAAGTCCTGACACGCAGCTATGTGAACTGCAGGGGAGAAGGACAAGTACTGCCAAATTTGAATTGCATAGGGGCATTGAATAAAGATGTGAGCTTCTGTTTCTAGTTCTCCACACCTAACGCATTTAGCCTCATGTAGAAGTCCTCTCTTTTGCAGGTTATAGCCCAGAGGAATTGCCTTGTGAATCACTGACCAGAGGAACACTTTAATTTTTGGAGAGCCCGAGTTATTCCAGATATCTTTCCTCCAGCTAAATTCGTCTTGATTTGTAGAGCTGGGGAGATTACTTTCCTTTGAAGCAGTGGTGGAGTGGTAGCCAGACTTTGCTGTATATATTCCATCTTTTGTTGGCCTTCATATATAGGCATCTTCAGATTTTAGAAGGCTAGGCCTCAGCGCCAGGATCTGAGTGGAGAGCAAAGGTAATTCCTCCTCTATTCTTATTGTGTTCCATGTATGGTCTATAGTTAGAAAGTCTGAGGTCTTTGCTGTCTTCGGTGGTAGGTCCAAACGGTCGCATCTCATGAGAAAGGGAGATCCATGAGTCTTGCCATACTTTGGTAGTTAGGCCATTTCCGATCACCTTTCCCAGTCTAGCTTTCAGTAGATCTCTGCCGTGGAGTATGCTTCTCCAACCATGGGAGCATGAAGGAGGTGTTGCCACTTCTAGAAAGCTCATCTTACTGCAATACTTTCCGGTAAGGACTCTAGCCAGTAAGCAGTTTGGATTTGTTAGAATCCGCCATGCTTGCTTAGCTAGAAGAGCTTGATTAAATCCTACTATCTCTCAGAAACCGAGATCTCCTTCTGATTTTTGTTTTGCCATCTCTTGCCAAGAGATCCAACTCATTTTTCTTTTCTGATCATTCCCATCCCACCAAAATCTAGTCCAGACTGACTGGATTCTTTTACATAAACTTGCAGGTAGCAGGAAGCATGATAGAGTATAAGTGGGGATTGCCTGAAGAATCGTCTTAAGCAATGTCATCTTGCCTGCTTTGGAGAGTTGTTTGGAGGACCAACTATGGGCTCTCTGTCAAATTCTATCTACTATGGCTGTAAACAGATCCTTTTTTCGACGACCGAAATGCTCTGGGAGCCCAAGGTACTTCCCGTTCCCTCCCTCTCTTTGAATTCCAAGGATTTGTTTGGCTGCTTCTTTGATGTCGTTTGGTGTTTTACTCGAGAACATGATTGATGACTTTTGAACATTTATTTTTTGTCCGGATGCTGACTCGTATTCTTGGTGTATGCTGAGGAGGGTGGCGCAGCTTGTCTGATCTGAGTGGCAGAAGAACATTGTATCGTCAACAAACAGGATGTGGTTCACCCTGGACTTCCTCTAGCCACTCTGACCCCCTGGAGTGAACCGTCTTGCGCCGCTTGTTTGCACAATCCCGACAGAACCTCTCCGCAAAGGATGAATATGTATGGAGATAGGGGATCTCCCTGCCTGATTCCACAGTATGGTTTCACACACCCGTAGACTGTGTCATTAACTAGGAATGAGTATGAGACAGACTGTATACATTGCATTATCCAGTTAGACCACTTAGGGTGAAAACCCAGCCGTTGTAGCACCATTAGTACAAAGTTCTACTCAACTCTGTCATAGGCCTTACTCATGTCGGTCTTGACGGCCATAAAGCACTTCTTTGTGGCTTGTGATATCTTTATATAGTGTAGAGTCTCATGTGTAATAAACACATTGTCATAGATAACTCTCCCTGGGATAAAAGCCGATTGGTTCTCCGATATGATGTTCTCTAGTACTGGTTTTAGGCGTAGTGAGAGGAGTTTTGAGATGATCTTGTTAAAGACGTTGCAAAGGGCAATAGGCCGATACTCTGCTACTGTTTTTCTCCGTTAACTTTCGAGATTAACCTGGCGTATGTTGTATTTATTGAAACTGGCAGGTGCCCTGTTCTGAAGAAAGCTTGGACTTCCTTGGTGATTGCTTCTCCTATAACTTGCCAATATGCTCCTATAACGTGCCTCTACTGTTTGGTGATTGAATTGTTTCCAGATGTTTGAAACTATCTGTTTCACCTCCTCATTATCTCTGAGACGCCTGTCGAATCTGAAGATTCTGTTACCTTTCTTCTTTGTAGGGTCCAAGATCGAGATTAGGGGTCTATGATCAGAACCTGCAAACTTCAGATAATTGCAGTGACAGGATGGGAAGATCTCTGACCACTTGTTGTTTCCAATAGCTCTGTCAAGCCTGCAATGAACCAGGTGATTTCCTCTTTTGCCTCTCCAAGAAAGAAAATTCCTGGAATGCTTGATATCAAACAGATCATTTTCTGAGAGGAAAGATCTGAAAGAACAGAAAGTTCCTTCTGCTCTAACAATTACTCCTGATTTCTCACTATTGTCTATGGTTTCATTAAAATCTCCTATGAGAAACCATGGGACTGACGGGGAGTTTGATAGGGCTTAAATCTGATTCCATGTTTCTTGTCTTTTTGTGTGATTAAGTTCACCATATACGAAAGGTGGAGCGAAAGGAGACGCCTTTGAAGATGATATTGGTGTCGATGAAGTTGTTTGATTTTGATAGGATCGTAATGTCCACTTCATTCTTCCAGCCTAGGTAAAGCCTGCCTCCTCCAGGGGAGTGTGGAGGTACTATGCAGTAGCGATCCATCTGTAGGAACTCTAGCTCTTTTAGTACCACTAATTCTTTGTTTTTTGCTTCCATCAGGAACACCACATTTGGAGAGTTCACTCGGTGAATCTCTCTTAAATGCTGGACTGTCATGAGGTTCCCAATCCCACAACAGTTTCAGCTCGCCACAGCTAAGGACCCTGAGGCAGAGGGTCGTGAAAATCCTTTCTCTTTTTGAGATCACTGGTACAATCACCGCTCTTGGTGGTGCTGTAGATGAGGCAGTTTTTGAGCTCCTGCTACTTCCTGCCTTGAATGCTCTTTTCTGACCTTGAGATCTTGCTGGAGAGGTAGGTTTACTAGATATGTTTCTCTTTCTTGAGTTTTCTCCTGTTAAAGTCCTTTGGCTAGTAACATAGGCACTAAGTCTTGCTGGTCTACCTCTCTTCCTGCTAGGTTGTTTTATTTGGACAGTGACCATGTTCTCATCTTCGTTGGAAGCAGGAGAGGGGGCGACAATGATTGGTTGTTCTTCGTTAGCTACCAATAATTTATCCTGGTGTGAGGAACCCTCCGCTGTTGAATTCGCCAGAATACTAGCGATGGTCTCCTCAACCTGTCCTCTAGCTTCGCTTTGAGTCACACGATGGCGTCTTGCTTCTTGTTCTGTTGGGTCAGCACAACTAAGGTATTGTAGGGTCGCTTCTTGTATATCTCCCAGAATTTTTTCCCGTGTAGTAGAGGCTTTTATCTTGGTTTCTTTGCGTGGCAGGTTCAGATAGGGGTCAGCAGTCTCTTCGTGTTAGAAGCACGTCAATGTGTTCATAGGAGGAGGAGTGTTCAGAATTTTGTTTCTGCTCTCCGGAGTATCGCTTAAGACCAGTGGTGGATTCGTTGCTGCAGCCATTATTCGTCTAGTTGTCTCTTCAGTGAGACCTCTTGCTTCTCCTGCTTGTACTCTTAGCTTTCGTGATGCTGCTTCCGTGGGATCTGGGCAGCTAAGGAATTGTGTTGTAGCTTCCTCTAAATCTTGCAAGACTTCTTTTGTTGAAGGTACTTTCATTTTTGTTTGTGCACTAAGTTGGGTATGTGTCCCGTGATTTTCCTTTGACATAGCGTGATCGTTGCTGGTGAGTTGCCTTGGAACAGACTCAATGGGTTTCTTCCTCCACTGCCAAGTATCTCTTTCCAGGAAAAGAGGTTTTGCGTTGCAAGAGAGGCTTGGTTGGACCTTTCTAGAGTGCACATAAGGGGGTGAGTCATACCCTGTGTTCCTTGAGGTGTGGTTGCTTCTACCCTGGTAGCCGTCTATCGTCTGGGCTTTACCCACCGGAGGGGGTTTCCTAGCTAGTCTGTTTTGTACTTACCCACAGACCAAACTTATTACCGTGTCTTTCTACCCTCTGATGGAACTCCTCCCCGTTCCCTGGCTCATCGTCGCTGTTGAAGACGGATCTGGCTTCCTCACAGTAAGGAGTTACATTCCTTGTTTCCTTGTAGTCCAAGCTTGGTTTCGTCAAGGAAGCCTTTTGAGTAGCTTGCTCATCCTTTGCAGGGAGAAACGGGCAGTGTGTTTTCTGGTGGGAGAGAAGTAGACAGTGGGAGCAGTGGTTCTCCAAGCGTTCGTATTCCAAAGTAATATTTGTTTCTTCACCCGACTCAAACTCTATGATAGTTTCCTTGGTAAGTGGTTTGAGACCATTTATCAACACCCTGGCCCTTGCTTGTGTTTTTGAGATTTCATGATTTTCCATGCTTCCCAGGTCTTGGCATATGCTACGGAGCATCCTTTCATGTCAGTAGTGGAGTGGGAGTCCTTTGATTCGGATCCAGAAGGGAATCATTGAGAGAAAAGCATCAGAGATGATGGGTTCCCATTGTTGCAGGAGGATCATCCAGTAGTTGAAGTGGTATGGTCTGTTCTCCAAGACTTTTAGAAAATCTTCCTCCAGCTCAAACCTGAACTGGAAACAGTTGTGACCTAAGTCAGATCCCACTACTCTTCCTTGGATATTCCATTTTCGAGGCAGTGCTGGAATAAGAGTCCAAACTCTTTGTTTTGCTGGATTAGTAAGCCTTCCGATGAGGGTGAGAGCGTTGTCTTTGATGAGTGCAGATGTATTGAGAGACGGAGCCCTGACACGCTTCAGTTGTTTCTCCCCTGGTTCTCCAGCTATCCCTTTGCCCTTCTCAGCTGCTATTAGACGTCTCTCCATGGTAGAGAGAAAGCTTTACTGGAAATTTGTGTAGAGACTTGTTGTTGAAGCTTCAGAGAGTCGTTGTAGATCTATAGATTCTTCAGATTGTTTCGAAGAGTAAGTAGATCTGAATTTTGAAGATTGAAGTTGGTTGAAGATCAGATGGAGATGAAGCGGATGGTGCTATTTTAGGCTAAGGATTAGGGTTGCGACTGGTTCCTTGGCTGCTTTAATTTGAAAGGTTTCTAAAAACGGAAGCTAGAACGAGTTGTCATCTATGTATATGGTTTGCTTAACAAACAAACAAGCAAGTGGTGAACTCATCATGATCTTTGTACTTGTGATACAGTTCAAAATTTTGTCAAGCCACTGTAGGATCGATTCAAGTATAGGAAAGAAAATAACGAAGGAACTTATTAGATTACGAAAATGAAAATATGAAACTTTACCATCACGGAGAGAAGAAACCCGCGATTCAATTTACAACCTTTGAATCAAATCAACCATAAAGAAAAATTGAACGTAATAGACGGATTTGGGCACGGAGACGGAGGTATCAGCCATCTAAGAGAACAAATAGGTTTTTAGAACTGAATACGCGTTTCGCAGAAACGAGAGCGAGCGAGAGAGAGAGAGAGAGAGAGAGAGAGGGAGAGAGAGAGAGAGAGAGAGAGAGAGAGAGAGAGAGAGAGAGAGAGAGAGAG
>QGKV02000571.1:36068678-36130816 GCA_003260655.2 Brassica cretica
AGAGAGAGAGAGAGAGAGAGAGAGAGAGATGATGAAACTCGAACGATATGATTATTTGTTATATAGAAGATACGGACCGAAACGAGGATCTCAATATTACTGTTAGTCATGCAATTTTTTTTTTTAATATATTCTTTTTAACGAAAATATTATCCAACAAAAAATGCGTAGAATTTGAATTTTCAGATGTTATATCCTTTTTTTACTTTTTAGTGAACATAAAAATGAACTTTTCCTTTTCTGAATAAGTTGGATCGGCCAATACTATATTTAACGGTGTTATTTTTTTAATCAAATTTAACTGGTGACTAATAATTAGATTTTTTTAAATAGATAGGTCAATATAAATTGAGAGTTAAGGTAGAATTTTAATGGCTCAAATTTTAGTTGAAAATTTTTTTTGTTTAAATTTGTAAGTTCAGGGTTTTTATAACTACTAGGGGCATAACCTCCGCGCAAGCGCGGAGCCGGGTACGTTATCGATGCATTGTGTAGTCTTTATGTATGGGATTTTCGTTTTTTTTTTAACTTTTGTTTTTCCGTGTTGTATATAATCTATATTATAATAGATTGATGAGGTTGATATGAAAATAACCGGTGATTTCTTATGTGTTGATATTTCATATCTTATGTGTGGACGTCTAAAAGAGATTCTGATTTATCTTCATGAATTCGACATCTAGCAACATTTTTCCCGTGAATATGTCGGACAGAGACCCACATATCCGCTGAGATTCAACATCTGATACGCTGACTAATTGACATCCTCATTAGCTATCCAATAAATCTGCAAGCTGTGCAAGTATAAGAAAATAATTATCTACCACAGTTTAAAAACCCCAAACAATAGTGAAACCTTTTATTAGACATAGAGCAAGAGAATATACATAACCCTATAAATATGGTCAAGGCGAGATTTTTTAACATAAATGAAAAATGAATCTCCATGAGCTCTTCTCAGGTCTATGCGAACTCTATTAGTCTGTCCAAGAAGATGTGTTTCTTTTTCATTGGTTGTTCATGTAGTTGTCGGCTGTGTAAAAGATTTTGTTCACCTCCTCCTTGAAACTACCAATGTGTTCTAACTCGGATTTAAAGTCAGGGAAATTAGTGAATCCCTCCACGGCGTACATGTTTTAGTGGACAACTTGGGAAACTAGAACAAACAACAAAGAAAAGTTATATAAATCAAGTGTTCAGTAGGATTATGAAATTCTATCAATTTAAAGAGTTTCAATGATACGCGGCACTGAATAGGCGGTTTAAAGTGTAATGGTTTATCATCGGAGGTGAGAGTTAAGCGACGAAGTGGGAGAACCCTAGTCCCTAGCTTAGAGACGGTGAAAAAGAATAGACGATTAGGAAGCTTTTTTGGGTATGTCTGACGCATCAGCCTTACCTTTTAAGGCTTATATAGAAACTGGGTGCGATAGCCCGCAAGTTAATTAAAATGACCCAATACAACCATTAATTCATTACACAGCCCTATTCGAAAACTCACCGCTGAGGGCCATACAATCGCCGGAAAAACGTAACTCGGGCACCAACGGTGACGACTTAGACTGATTCGGTCGGAAAATCGGAATTCTTTAAAAAAATACTTTTTACTCGTTTCATCCTATAATCGAGTAGTATATATAAAGATTCATGATGTTTTCATGAAAATGACAAAAACCGAAGAAATTGATGTATAACTCGTAAAACATTATGAGCCGTCGGAGTCAATATTGCATAAAACCTAGAAGTCTAAAGAGGAAGATGACTTGTAAAAATTTATAATTGCTTTTAATTATACTTAATCATAAAAACATGAAAAACATCCATGGTTTCTATTCGAACTCGGGTTGTTAGCCTTTTTAAAGATGTGTAAACTGCTGCACTAAGTGATATTTATTGTAAGTTCTTACGAATAGATAATACATTAAAACAAAAACATAAAGATGAGTCCCACCAAAATAAATGAAATACTGAGATGGACACCCTAAAGAAAGAGCAGAAACTCAATCATTATAATATAGATTTTTTCCTTTTCTAAATAATTGGAAAAATCTATATGAATGAAATATAATTTTCTCTCCGTTCTTAAATATGAAAACATTTCATATTTTTAAGTAAATTTTAACCTTATAAAAACTTGTATAACCAATCATATTTCATATTAAGGCCACATCATTTGGGTTACAGAACCTCAAGATTACCTCCGACAATCAAACGCTCATTAGAGCTATCAAAGGCAACATACAGACCAAAGAAATCTTTGGTATCCTCCGAGACATTCAACAAATCTCGTCTCCTTTCTCCGATTATCGTTCTCTTTCATCCCTTGTAACAAAAACCGAGTAGCGGATACTTTAGCTAAGCAGCCCTATTCTCACACACGACTGCCAAAAATGTTTTGAGATACCTCAGGTGGCCTATCGGCATTACTGAAGGGATTCTCACACACGACTGCCAGAGGTCGCGGGTTCGACACTCTATCAGCGGGGTGGTACTGAAGGGATACTTTAGCTAAGCAGCCCTATTCTCACACACGACTGCCAAAAATGTATTTTTACACAAGAATAAAAGAAAACATTTTGATAGATGCATACCGGTCTGAATACGATTTATGAAATGATGGTTAGAGAATATATATTATATCACGTTTAAAAATAAGAAATTTTATTCGAAGAGAATCTGCAAACATTTGAAGGGTGGGAAATGGATATTTTCGCGCTGCCACGATACCAGCCTAAGAGTGGCAAAAAGTGCATATACTTTGTGTCTAGTTAGGTCTTAATTATAAAATCCGAACAACTTACATATGTTTGAAAATGTGATAAAATCATCAGAAGTGACTTTAGGTTTTGATATGTAGATTTAGAAAGGTTGAAGGATCGAATAGAGGAATGAAATGGATGGTTGAAATTAATAATGTATATAGGCAACTGAAACAAATAATTAAATGTCTAAATAAGATAGTTGTGCATATTGGATATGTTATGATGCGACGGTATCCTCCATAGAGCAAAAGCAGAAACAATAATTGAGCCAATTAATGAAATAACAAAATTTGAAAGGTGTTAATTAAATGACAAAGACAAAAGTTATTAGAAAATAATAATAATACCGGTGAGATTAAGATAAAATTTATGTTTTGTTTCGAATATAATTTTGCAAAAGTTTTTTTTCGTGAGCATCAAAACTATTAAAAAAGACCACCCTTAATTTATACCATTAATGAGAATTGCAAGTTTGCCAAAAATACTTCTCTTTCAAAAGGATTACAAAAATTTATTATCGGCGTGTAAAGTCTTTTAATTTTGAACTTACAGATACACTTAAATGGATTAATACCTATTGAGCTTACATATATTTATAAGATATGATAATCTTAAATTTAATATAAATATTCAAAATTTAAATATTGGACTTACAAATATTATGAACCCTATATCAGTTAACATACATAATGACATAAAAATATCATTTTCTTAAATCTATGTATCATTATTCAAAATATATCATTCAAAATATTATGCATATTTTCAATACAAACCAAAACCTTATGTCCTACACCGTTTATCATATACATATTTGAATATCATTTTTTCATGTATAATATTATTTAATGATCGAAAATGAGTATATACACAAAAATTAAAAAACATATTATTTACTATGTCATTTTGTATATAATATTGATATGACAATTGCGAGTATTTAAGAATATTTTTAAAATTAACATAAAATTTAATTTTAAATCTAAAATTTTAAAAATTCAAACTTATAATAAATTATTAATAACGAAAAATGAACTAATATTATCATATTAATAATTTTTTTTATATTATCATTTTTTATTTGGACGAGATAATAAAATTTTCATCAAAGTCTAAGGAATCACAAGTTTATGATTAATTTAATAAAATATTAAAGATATTTTGTTTTTTATCGGATGGTTAATAGCGAGTGTTTGATTTTTACTGTGTTCTATCGGATTTTTAATTATCGAATTTTTCATTAAATCCAAACCGAATTATATACAAGGTACTAGGTCTATAGGTTTAACAACGGATTTGATTCGGATATAAAATCACTTTTTAAAATTCAAATATTATTATAAAACAACTTTTAAATTATTTGATTTCTAATAAAAAAATGTAAATTCATGCAAATTTTATCAAAATGGTTCGACAAAAAAATATTGGCGCTTTCAAATATAGTCGTACCCTCTTAATTGAATTAGGATAAAAAATAGTATAGACTGATGGTGAGAACTATGATACAAATATATGACAATTAAAATTTCATTTTCAGTTTAAAATCGATAATTCTTATCATTACTATATTTTGATAATGAGAACACACTATCTTCAATATAATATATATATATATACTATTAAATTACGTACATTATCTTTTAAATCTATTTCGAACAAATACCATATTTTGAAGAAGAAAAAAATAATAATAAAAATATAAAAAATCAATTGTTTTGATTCGAAAAAATAAAGGTAGTTTTTAAATCAGTTTTGGATCAAGAAATGAAAAACAAATCCGTGTTATCTAAGCGCAGATCAAAATCTAGTTTGAATTTTTAAAACGCTAAATAAATTCGGATATTACCAATCTTGGATGTCAAGAAACGTAAAGGAAACGAATTGAATAAAGAAATGGAAGAACTTAGAGCTAAGCAAAAGAATCTCATATTTAGACAGGATTGGACGCATTGTTCTTATCTCCATTAACATTTTAAAAATCTTGTCAAATATTATATTTATATAATATATGGTACTATTAAATAAACAATATATATTTTTCATAAATTTACGAAGTATTTATGTTTCTTATTGTGAAGTATTTATGCTTCTTATTGTCTGATCAAATCGCTACTTTTTTATCGAAATCAATGGTTGCTTTCCTTTTATACCAAACAGGCCAACTTTAGTAGTCTAAAATATCCCCCAAAAAGTCCAAAGATATCTTTCGCTAAGAAATTATTTTGACTAGAGTCAAAATTTCAACTAATTTTTTAAAATAAATTTTGATATTACTAAAACAATACTATCAACGAATTACTAATATTTATAGTTCTATCATTGTTTCTTACAAATGTGTGCAGATTTAAATGAAACTAGTTTTTGATCCGCGCGCTCGCGCAAGTATATAGTTTTTACATAATTTATTGTTTATTTATATTAAATACAGTTTTCCATATTATATATTTGCAGTGTTTTAAAAACCGGACCGTATCGATCCTCAGACCGGTCGGACCGTGATTCGCTTCTCAAACCGATTTTGAGCTGTGCTAAAAATCGAATTTAAGTTAAACCGTCAAATATGTGTGTCTGCTCCGATGTTTGTTTATTATTCTGACCATAATTTTTCTATTATTCAGACCATATATATATATATATATATATATATATATATATTTATTGTATTGCGCTATATATATTTTTTTGTTGGATGTGTGTTGCACACTTAGATAGTAATATTTTTTTATAAAAAAAATCTAACTATGTATTAATATAATTTGTTTAAAAAAAGATTGTATCAATTTAAAATTGTATATATTTATTTTATATCATATCTATGCAGTTATTTTTATACCGCATAAATTGAAAATCAGCTATAAATATGTACAGAAAGTGAAGCATACATCAATTTTTTTATCTGAAATTTAATTTGATATTTAATAACATTGGTCACCTGAAACTACATATTATCTATTAATTTCATATTTATTAACATTGAGATATATTATTTAATTTTATCATGCATTATCCAATAAATACATTAATATTATAGTCCAAAAAATAATTGTAAACAAAGCCCATTTTCTAACTGTTTATTCCAGGAAAAGTAAAATAAAAACCATGTATCCAGAAACATAACCACTTTATTGCTTTCTCTTTAATTTTCTGTCGGTTTCGGTTTTTAATGTGGTAGGTTATTGGAAAAAAGAAGTATAAAATTGAATTATTGATTGTTTGGATTTGATTCTGCTTAAAATACCAAACCGAGAAATTGATGGTACTGAACCGATAATTAATTTGGTTTTGGATCACGTTATCGGTGGTTGTGTAACGTAACCATAAAATTGCTGGCAAAAAAAGTCTGGACCATCTAGGTATTCTAAGTCCAAAACAATATAAACTATTATTACTAACCAAACCTACGAATTATTTATGGGCTGGCGAACAATGAGAGAGTTAAATAGATAATGCATTAAACGACAGTGTTAATTTCAGTGACATTCGGTTGTAATTATCGAGGAAAACTAAGAGTTTAAACTTATTTATACTCCTATTTTAATAGTTTAGATATCTTCGAACTCTTTATCTTAAATATCTTTTTTTTACAAATGTGTGCAGAATAATAAACTAATTTTCCTACTATTGTTTCTTTTCTTTTGTATTAGTGTTGTCACTGTTTTAATTCAATTTTAAGTTCGTACTAGGATATGACCGCACTTAAAAGTGCGGAATTATTTTTGCTGAAAATATATTAATATGTCTATTTGTTCACTAATATATTTAGGCGCGGTCATTAATTTCTGAATCACTACCATATTGTTTTTGTTTTTTTTGTTTGATTTTGATTCGACTGTGTTTTTTTTGGTTTTCGGTCAATATTAAAAACCAAATAAAATTTCAAATTCAATTCGAGCAAGTGGGTCTTGATAGGGATATGAAATTTCCGATCTTGATTATCCTTTAAATAGATATATTTGCGATTACATTTTCTATTTTTTATTTTTTGTTATAACAATCAAATGTTTCCCCTATACCACTTAGATTAACATGTTAACTAATATAGTTTGTACATATATATATTGATTCACATATTAAATGAGTATACATAACCGATCCGAAACCGAACTGAAACTGAATCGAGACCGAACAGAAATCTCATAAGTACCCATTGGGTATACAAATGATTTATCTGATATATCTGGAACCGAATGGTTCCTACCCGAAACCGAACCGAATACCCGAATTCCCAGAGCTAAAAGCTTATATGCAGACAATATTGTGTTCATAGTTAGAATTTTTAATTTTGTAATGTTTCATATGGTTAAAGATGAACAAAACATGAAACAATTTGATCTTTCGATGGATAGGTAGTGATCTGAGAAGAAGCAAAACGATAATATATATATAAACATGATCGTCAATTAGTGTTATTGTATTACTCGTCTATGCTAACATGATGTCCAATTAGAGTTATTGCATTATTCTTGTATATGGAGCTTGGAATATAAGCCAAGACGATCATGTATAGTATGATAGTAACATGAAGTCCAATTAGAGTTATTGTATTATTATTCTAATAGTTAATATCGTACCGGTTTAGTTAGTTTAATTGCCGATGGTTTTAGCAAATTAGATTTTGGTTTACTTTAAATATCCAGATATATTATTTAGGTAGCGTGTAAAATTTTATTGTAACAAACTTGGGAAGGTCAAACATATGTAGTGTACTAATAAAAATGAAAGCTCCAAAATTTAAAAACAATTTTTCTATGGTAGATAAAATTTAGGACTCTAAATTAATATAGTAGATAATGGATATTATTAACAAATATACAAACAGAATAATGGAAAGTAACACAATTATTCAATAAGCCAAACGACATATACCTATTCCAAACTACGGCATTCAGCTATAGGCTCTACATAAAGCTAAACTAAATTCAATCAAATTAAAACGTGCGTGTTGGTCGTTGGTCGCATAGAAGCTTTTTAGTGCCTGATTAGATCTGCGAAAATGGCCTACCTATGAACTAATTGTTCCCGACTTTTTTACACACGAATTTTTAAACCATACAAAAAACCACATGAACAACACGAAAATGGCTTATTCCCCTATGAACTAGTTTTTTCTGGCTTTTCACACACGAACTTTTAAATCATGCCAAAAAGCACATGAACAACTCTATTTTTAGAATTACGTACACAAACTATCTAGTTTAAACTAATTCCCCTAAAATTGTAATGGTGTAATTTAAACGTTAACTTGGTTTATGACATGTTGAAAACCGATTTAATTTGGGTTGATAAAAAAATACTATGTCGTTTTTTACTCTTCACCATCAGTTGGGGATACCGCGTCGATTTTATAGTTCCTTGTGGCAATACATGGAGATTGTAAGCCAGTAGTTGCTGCTTATCTTTCTTTATGCATTATGTAAAACGCGTTATTCTTCTGCAGAATAATAAATTTTATCTCCAATTGATGACGAAGAGTAAAACTATTTCCAAAAAAGAAGAACAGTTGACAAAAAAAAGAGAAGAAGGATAAAACTACATAGTATTTATCAATCCAAATTAAACCGCCTCTCCACCTGTCACAAACCTAGTTAACATTTAAATAACACCATTTACGGTTTTAGGGGAATTAATTTAAAAATCGATAGTTTGTGTATGTTATTCAAAAAATAGAGTTGTTCATATGTTTTTTGGCATGGTTTAAAAGTTCGTGTGTGAAAAACCAGGAAAAACTAGTTCATAGGGGAATAAACCAATTTCCGTTGTTCATGTGGTTTTTAGCATGGTTTAAAAATTCGTGTATAAAAAAAGCCGGGAACAATTAGTTCATAGAGGAATATGTCATTTTCCCGATTAGATCACTGTTTTCTTTAAGATCATTGTAACAACTATATATTGTTTGGTTTCTTTTATTTTACAAATTCACAATTTCATTTACGTAAACTTTTTTGACAACACATACGTAATATTAAATTAATGGTGTGAACTTCTGTAATTTAACATTTTGTTTATAAATATATAACTCGTAACTAAAATCATGTTGTTAGTTGTACACAACACAGCATATTATCAATAAGAATTCGATACTCTATACGATAGACGGCAAGTTGTTACCTATCAAAAACATTACCAAAATATTTATGCTCTTAACCAAGTTGTTTCTATATGTTTAGTGAATTGGAATATGATGTCACGTTGTGATAATGGAGATTGGAGACTACGAGAGTTTCAATTAATTAATCAACTTTTTCTTCTCCTCTCTCTCTCTTTCCTTCTGGTCATGACTAGTTGAAAGAACAATGACCAAAATACCAAGTTCAAAAGCATAATTAGTTAAAGAAAAATGCGATTATTATACGATTCTTAGCATTAAGTCACGATATATAGTCACACCCTCATCAAACTTTTTATTTCATACCAACTTCTGAAAACTACATAAAGACAAGTGTCTACATATATCTATATACATACACGCACACATATTGTGATACACATAATTAATTATGGTGAAGTTTGATGCGAAACTATGGAAAGCTGTGTTTACGATGTCGATTATCAACATTGCGCTAAGCGTTGTAAATGTTATGTTCAAGAAGATGCTTGATCAAGGAATTAACCGTATGGTTGCGACCACTTACCGACTTGCCGCGGGAACTCTGTTCTTGATACCATTTGCAATTTTCATGGAAAGGTGTGTGTTTTTATCGTAATTATGATATATCTACTTGCATCTTTCGATAAAATGACCATTTTACAGCTTCATGAGTCTAGTCACATGTCTTCTGCGTTGTGAAAATTCAAATAATTCATCCAATCTTTGTCAAAAATAAAATAAAAATTCAAATAATTCATTCAATCTTTTCCTGGTTTGTTGATTAGCTAGTTAAGATCTTTGAAGTAGTCTCTTTCGTAGTAAAGCTAACAAGTGTTAATTTCTAATCTTTAAACTGTTATAAAGGATGCAAGAAAATAACACGGAAATAGATGATAACTAGAAAAAAAAATGTGATTCATCTATTGACAACGTCTATAGAAATTTTTTTAAAGCAATGCTAAAGAATCACACCATATTTAAGGCATATCAACAAAAACTAACTTAGTTTTATTTTTGCAGACATAATAGGCCAAAACTCACGGGTACGATCTTGTGTTCACTTTTCTTTAGCGCCCTTCTGGGGTAAGTTTCTCTTGATATAGTTTCAGCAATAATGGCTTATAAAAGATTGTCTAATTTTTTTTATCATTTACAAATTGGCAGGACAAGTTTGGTGCAATACTTCTTTCTTGTTGGACTACAAAATACGTCTTCTACTTTCGCCTTAGCGTTTAGCAACATGGTTCCTTCAGTCACTTTTGCTTTGGCTCTCGTTTTTAGGTAATGAAAATCGATCAAAACACATTTCTACACTATTTGACTTCTTATATCCTCTAACTGTTTATTAATTATTATACAATATAACTAAATGATGAATGATTAGGCAAGAGACGTTGAACATCAAGAGCAAAATAGGAAGAGCCAAAGTGTTGGGCACAATGATTTGCGTTTGTGGAGCTTTGGTGCTTACACTGTATAAAGGACCCGCCTTAACTCGACAAAACGCTCAAATGCAAACACAAACGTCAAATTGTTCAACAACTTCAGTAACTCAAAAATGGGCAGTGGGCTCGGTCATGCTGATCATATCAATCTTAATATGGTCATTATGGTTCATCGTTCAAGGAAAAATATGCCGAACTTATCCGTGCAAATACACGACCACCACGATACTATCTTTTTTTGGTGTGATCCAGTCCGCTTTGCTGAGTTTGATCTCGGAGAGAAGCATATCCATGTGGGTCCTTAAAGAGAGGTTCCAAGTTTTGTCTCTACTTTATTCGGTAAGCAAAATCACATTTACTATATACTTTGCCTACCAAATCTATTCTGTCTGATTCATTATGTGCCTTAAGCTTAATGCTTTTACATGTAATCAAATGCTTTACAGATTACCAATGACGATTTGGTCTATTGGTTAAAACTCATCAAATTCCGTTGTGAATGATCTTTTAATCTACAAATGAAATGTACGGCCTACATGCACCTAGAAATTCTATCCATTAAAAATATTATATAAGTTGCAAAGGAGGCGAAATCACAATTACTAGAAATTGTAATTTCATGAAATCGTTCTAAAGTAAAGTATATGCGCTTATATATGTCCCAACTATGATCGGTACATGTATAGGGTATAGTGGGATCAGGATTGTGCTACGTTGGAGTGTCGTGGTGTCTCCAGCAAAGAGGTCCAGTCTTCACGTCGAGTTTCATCCCTTTGATTCAAGTCTTTGCTGCCTTTTTCAGCTTCTCTTTTCTTCATGAGCAAATTTACTGCGGAAGGTAACCTACGATTTTCTTTCTACTTATTTATATATATCTTTAATGATGTTATTTTATGATTTATGTATCTAATAATTTAATTTCAACTTACGTACAATTCAACGATTTTAAAATTGCATTGGTTCAAACGCATCATATATAAATAAAGTGTTGCGTAATATACATATTTAAATGGATTCATTGACTTGCATAGAATATGCCTACACTAAAAAGTAAAGGCCCTTCATCTGTCTGGAGTATCCTTTGAATGCAGTGTACTGGAGTTAAACCAAATTGATGCATAAATCGTATTGCATAACATAAGTTGAAACATTATTAACTTTGTAGAATATTATTGGAAACTTATCAAGACCTTTAACATGGAGACTGAGAAATGTTTTATATGATTTTCTCTCGCCTAACAGTAGATATTGAATCGGTTATTTTATTTTGGTTACAAATTATTTCTGACAAATGAAACGGATGTGGCATGACAAAAAGTGTGATAGGATCAACGGTCATCATCGTCGGACTTTATATACTTTTATGGGGGAAAAGCAAGGACAAGCCGGCACCAGTAACCAAACAAGAACATTTAAATCTCGATCTTGAAGGTTGCGGGACAGCTCCAAACGAACTTAATGGTGCTGCCCATCCAGTTTCTGAAAAATAATTGCTTCGAAGTATATATTATTTTGTTTTTCTTATGGTCAAAGAACTCTAAGACGACTAAGTTAACGTTAGTAGAAAAGTCACATTAACGGAAATGTAACCGTAAAACTGTTACAAAGACATAAAATATGTTCAGATTTCGTTCTTATCTGCCCAATGAAAAGTTAAATTAGTTTTTAATAACAAGTTAACCGTATATATATTAATTTAGAAATACTAACAAATGCCCGTCTAGCTCAGTTGGTAGAGCGCAAGGCTCTTAACCTTGTGGTCGTGGGTTCGAGTCCCACGGTGGGCGTTTCCTTTTTACTTTTAATTGATATTGTTTATTTAACAGTTTTTACTTTTTGAATTGACTAAATAAGAATCCCAACTACCTTCGTGTGTAAATCCTCTCTATGACTCTTACCTTTTTCTAAATCATATACTTTCTCCCTTTAAGAACTTTGATATCAAAAAGCTACACAAATTTTTATTTCAAAAACAAGAAACAAAAGATAGCGCTCCTCAATCCTAGCTAGCTATATTGTTACTGTATTACACAAGTCCCTATACATAGAAACAAAACTGGGACCAACATAGTTAACTACCTTTCTAACAAAATATGATCATCATACTTCTAATTATAACTCAAATTCTTCTCGACCTATCCACAATCACTTAAATCTTGTCGGGAGCTCGGTTATGGACGGCAGGCTTTCCTCGAGGTTTACTATGGATCGGATAATCACTGCGTAACAATCGAGCAAGTTTCTTCATATCCTTGGCTGAAGAAAATAGTTCACGTTTTGGTAGGCTATTACCGTTGGTGAGATCATCGATATGCTGCCAATATTTATCATGTATTGAATTATTAATACTGTAGGAAAATGAAGAGACTAAATATCTTAAAGAAGGTTTACAAGACAAACCTTAGTGGTGATATTGTTTATTTAACAGTTTTTACTTTTTGAATTGACTAAATAAGAATCCCAACTACCTTCGTGTGTAAATCCTCTTGTGAAAATTTTTAAATAGGAAAATGGAAAATGAAGAGACTAAATATCTTAAAGAAGGTTTACAAGACAAACCTTAGTGGTGCCAAGATCTGCCAATATATTGGTCTTCTTATGTTCTCCTGCAATAAAGCCAAAACATATCTTGAATGAAGACATGCTCAAATACCTTTACTAATTAATATAAAGAAAAATGAATTTCGTTTTTTATAGAGAGTAGAAAAAGTGTTATTTTGTACAAAACTTAAAACTAATTTTGACCCAAAAATAAGAAACATAAAACTAACTAACGGAAATATACAAATGCTACAAATATTACAAACTATATATTTTTGCTGCTGTTGTTATAGGTTATGTCTAGGAGGATGACGTTCTGGTCCACGATAATCATCATAGAAAGCCACAAATCGACCAGAAGGTTTTTTCTTCTTGGCTTTCCATTTAAATGAAGAACTCTTACTTCTCTTATGAAACCCTAATTTTCGGTCCACCATCAATTGCTTTGATGCACCTGATGAAATCTTTATACTCAAATCATCATTACTCGTCGCCCTTACTTTCTCCTTCTTGGCTATAACCACTGTGGTACTCATTGTTCTCCCAGGCCTTAGTTTCCTCGGTGCTCCGGTGTTGGTGAAGTCGTGGGAATCCTGCTATGGTGTATAAATTGATATAATGGATGGATATCATTTTAAATATACAAATTATTTGAGAAATAATTTGATGAAAAAAATCCTATACTTTAGGATGCAGTGTCGATGAATCTTCATCTCCACGATAGTAAAGACTTTTGTGATCAGCATCTCCGCCTATCAAAACAAATCGAAAGATATAGTGCAAAAGAAAGTTATTAATGTCTATTTTATTAAGCTAATCATCAGAAAACAATGATTATGCAAGATAAGAGTAAGGTAACGAAAGAAAAGTAAAATTAGGGATCTTTATGTAAGCACCTTCATGAGCATAGACTAGGATATGGTCTTCTAGGGTTTGAATGATACTAAGGAAAGCTACTACTATGATTGTGAATTTCATCATGATTATCAAAGATATATGCTTCCAAAAGGTTTTTCTCGCTCTCTATCTTCTCTCTAGTAGTTGTTTATGAAGAAGAGATACCTACATATGAGGGAACTGAGCTCAATACAATTAGTTACAATTCTGATTTATTTTATTTGGTCTCAAGGGAGTAAAGACCCGAGTCAAAAGGGCACGGTTTCTGTCGTCTAGTAATAACAAAAGGAATATTAGTACTTCTAGGTGCATCTATATTATAATACTCGAGAAGTTATATACCTTACGCTGGCCCTTCAAAGATATATAAAAAGAGAAATCAGTTGATGGTGTAATAGGTTAAAGTTTTTTTGGTGTAAGTAATAGGTAAATAGGTAATAGGTTAAAATTTCGCCAATAAATTTGAAAAATAACTCGAACCTGAACGCTTTCATTCAAGTTTCAGTAATGATCGGTTGGCCAAAAGAAATCCGTCTGGTTTTTTCCCGTTTACAATCCGTCAAAAGAAACTACCTCAAACTTATATCTAACCTTTTTTGACGTCGATTTCGAATTCTTTTGTATATATTGTAAATGTTTCTTACACATATTTAAAGAACTTATGACGTTTGATTTAGAGCTCCCTTGTTAAAATAAATGATACAGACAAAAGATGGATCATTGAGAATCTACAGTATCCAGAGTTCAGACTTCAGACACAGCAACATAATTATTAATATATATAGATGTTGTACCCCGGAGCTAATAATCCGGCACACGGATTTTTTCTTTCGTGTGCTATACAAAACCAAAAGGCAAGATAAATATCACCCTTCTCATATTTTAAGGGTTAGAAAAATAAGAGATAAGATTTGAAGTATAGTTGAAGGGAGCATATGTAAAAATATGTTAAGAGTCTTAGCACAAAAAATACGTTAAGATTCCCATATCAAAAAAGGATTAAGAGTTGAAGGACATGTAAAAATATGTTAAGAGTCTCATATCAAAAAATTTAAAGAACTAAAGGAACATGAGTAATACGTTTTTTTTTTTGAACAAAGAGTAATACGTTATAGGTAATAAATATACATGAAAACTCCATTTATTCTCAGTTTATTTTGAATTAGGAGCTCATAATTTCATAAAAATAAAACGCGTAGACAAGTTATATATAAGATGTAGACTGAGAAATGGCAAATTGTCTGTAATACTACCTCTATTCCATAATATACGATGTTTTACATGCACAAGAATTAAAAAACTTACTTTGTTAGAAGACAATGTCATTAATAATATAAAATGAAAATAAGTTAAACTAATCATAAATAATGTAGTAAAATGTTATTAGTTAGCCAACTTTCAATAAAGTTAAAGTATCTTAAAAGTATTAAAACATCTTATATTTAGAAACATCAAAAAAATTTCAAAACATCTTATATTATGGAACGGAGGGAGTATATAACAAATATTCCCTCTGTTTCATATTAAGTGTCGTTGTATAGAAATTTTTTCGTTATAAAATAAGTGTCGTTTTCGATTTTCAATGCAAAATTTATTAATTTTATGTAGTAGTTTCTTTTTCTATTGGTTGAAATATGGTTAGATGTATAGGTAATTGTGTTTTTATATAGGAAATATACAAAATTAATTGTTTCCTTAATCTGAGTGAAAATGTCAAAATGACACTTAATACGAAGCAGAAGGAGTAATAAGTTAAGTACCATGTTGTCGGAATAGGTTAATGTGAATTAATGACATTACATGTGTAAGACGTAACGATTTAAATAAAATAACAAGATACAAACGAAGAAGGCACGAGGAAGTGCATCAAATGAAGTGAAGGGGTTGGGCGAAGTGCAGGGGTTGGGAACATGTAAATGCGCATATATAGCTAAACAAATCAATGGTTAATTAATTAACTAAAAAGAGCTTAAGTTCTTAGTATTTGTTTTCTAAAACTATGTCTATAACTAATGCCTGGTTAAAAATAATAATAATAATAATCTATAACTAATGCCGTGTTGCCCGGGATGGTCTCTTCTTACGTGTTGGTTTCCCTGTGAAAGCCTCGTTTTAATTACTAGAGATACTTTTTCTTAACCGACTCATGAACAGAACAGTCCCTGAAAACTTTGATGACACAATCGATTAATGACAACTTTGTGAACTTTGAGGATTAGTTGGTCGTCTGTTTTGCTATAAACCGTGCAAGTACTAGTTTATTACAAATTCATTTCAGAGTTTTCCACATTAACTACGAAAAAGGTAACCAGTAATTATCTTAACTACTCGCAGGCATCGACCAAAACGAATTGAGCTACAGCTGATGTTTGGATTGGAAGTTAATTATTTATCAAGGATGATTTGGTTCAGCCAAATATATTTTCACGACAATCGTACAAGAGAAAACTTCATGCGTTAAGAAGCCCGTATTAATTAAGGCCTTAGGTTTAGGCCTCATCTGAGCCCACCATGCTCATTGCTCACGAGCACATCATCACTTATGTTTTACATATTGATTGATGTTCAAGACCTTCTCGTATATCAATACAACCAAAACTACAATGCAAAACGCATGAAATGTTGTGGAATCAGTACATTTTATCATCTAATGAAATATGACCAATGTTTTAAAAACCGGACCGGACATTGATTCGACATTGTAACTGGGTCAATGGTCGGACCGGTCTGACCGGTTCGGGTTTTAAATTATAACCAAATTTAAATAATTAAATATATATATATATATATATACAATTATTTTTATAAAAATTTATATCATTTCTAGAATCTAACTAAAATTGATACATAAATAAATAAAAACTTAAAAATATATAAAAATATAATGAAAACTAATTTATTTGGAAATATACTTTAAAATATGATTTTAAATGAAATATTTATAAATTTGCAATTTTTTTATATTTTAATTGAGAAAACCGGATTTTAATATTGAACCGGGTCACCGGTTTTACCGAGTTTGACCGGCTTTTTACCGGGTTTGCCGGTTTTTTACCGGGTTTGCCAGTTTAACTCAAATCCGGTTTTTAGTACAACTCGGAACCGGTTAGAAGACTGAGTCACGGTCCGACCGGTTTGACCGGCCGGTCCCATCCGGTTTTCAAAACAAAGTTTTGGAAATATCAAACTATATCGTCGAACCTCCAACATGAAATAACAAAGTTTTNATAGCCAAACCTATTACACGCTCTTCATTATCAATACTATTTCCATTTAATACGAAACAATTCTCTCCAATAACAATTTTTAAAGTTTTGTGATAAAATAGCTTCTAAAAAAAATAACCAAAATAGCCATTTTTTTATTTTGAAAATTTAAATTTTTATTTTTTATTTTTTAAATTTGAAACCCTATCCCAAAAACTCACCCCTTAAATTTAAACCTCAAATCTACATTAGTTAACCATAAGATAAAAATACATTTTTTACCCTTTAAAAAAATTATTTTAGTCATTTTCTTCTCTTGAGATTAAGTTTACAAAAACTAAAAAAATTATCCTAAGAAATTTTTATTGAAAATATGATTGGTTAATAAATACTTCCTCCGTTTCAAAATAGATGATGTTTTTGGAAAGTTTTTGATGTTTCAAAATAGATGATGTTTTGAATTTTTATATTAATCTTAGTTTTATTGAAAAGTGTGTGACCAATGATGTTTTATATTTATCTTTAAGGATTGGCTGAATTAATTTTGGTTTATATTTTCAATGTTAGTTTTTAGGAAAGAGTGTATACCTTGATTCTTGTGTATACACCCAAAACATCTAAGTATTTTGAAACAGAGGAAGTATCTATTTAATTGTTCAAACAAAGAGAGAATTAAAATAAATTTAAAACCACGTGCAGGTGCTTCACCTCCTCCTCCGCCGCTTCTCCTCCGTGAAAACTGCATTATTCAAAATCTCTGATTACAAAGCCTAAATCCTCTCTCTCTCTCTCTCTCCAAATGTTCTTGTCGTCTTCTCACTCTCAAATCCACTTTTTAAAAACACAATCATCCATCCAGTCAACCAAATCTAGATCAAAGTTTGAAACTTTTTTAAAATTTCAATTAATTAGTTTTTTTTTTCAATTAATTAGTTTCTTTAAAAAAAAACTTATTTGTTCTTTTTCATCTCTTTCCTGTTGCATCTGTAATAGCAAATCTTCAGTTTCTCCTCCAAAGTAACACCCTTTTACTCTGTTTCGAAATTTCAAAATAAAACAGAGTAAATTTCAAAACTTTCCTGGAAAGTTCTTTTCTTTTCCCTTCCAATTTGCGTTTCTAGCTAAGGGTATTCAAAGATGGGCGGGGTGACGTCATCTATGGCGGCGAAGTTTGCGTTTTTCCCGCCGAATCCGCCGTCTTACGGTGTCGAGGTGGCGGCAGAGACAGGGAAGCTGAGGCTAACGGGTGTGGAGAACGTGAAGGAGAACGTTGAAGTGTTGAAGCTGAAGAGTAAGAGAGGGAATCAGGTGGTTGCGGCGTATATTAAGAACCCTACAGCCTCACTCACTCTTCTCTATTCCCACGGCAACGCTGCTGATCTCGGTCAGATGTTCGAGCTCTTCTCCGAGCTCAGCCTCCATCTTCGCGTCAACTTAATTGGGTAAAATTATTACTCTTTCTTGCATGAGTTGGCGGATAAAATTAGAATTAGGACAAGATTTTGTTTAGGACAAGTAGTGTCTGCTGCACATCTTGAGGCTGTAAGATAGTCTAAAGAATATGAGTAATTGAGGTTGACAATGTTAATGGATCTGAGTTCTTACACGATATATAACTGAGATCCATTGTTTGAAATCTTGTTATCTTCATGTTTTGGTTGTGTTTTTATCAGTGTTCTAAAAATCTGTCTAGGTGTCTTAAACCGAATCTAAATAAAACGATTGTTCAATCTGATTTTTTTTAAATCAGCATATGCGTTCAAAAAATTGGTGCCTAAACAATGGTTCTCAATAAGGCGCCTAACCACCACGTAGCAATTTTTTAAATAAATGTGTTTTATCAGTGTTCTAAAGATCGGTCTTGGTGACGCCCTCTAGTTATGTTCATGTTTTGGTTGTGTTTTATTAGTGTTCTAAAAATCGGTCTTGGTGACGCCTTCTAGTGGTAAATCGAATCTAAATAAAATGTTTTTTTTCAATTTGCTATTTTTTTAAATCGGTTTATGCGTTCAAAAAATTGGTGTAAAAAATCGGTGTAGGCCTCCGCCTAAACAATAGTTTTCTATAGGGCGTCTAACCACTGCCTAACGATTTCTTGAACATTTATTTTTATAAATCTTGATTTTCTTGTTCCTTGTTGTGCAGGTATGATTATTCAGGTTATGGGAGGTCTTCAGGGAAGGTATGATTCCATTGTGTGTTTGTATGTGCAACTTATGTGTATGAATTTGATATTACACTTTTGTTTCTCTCCAACAGCCTAGTGAGCAGAACACGTACTACGATATAGAAGCAGTGTACAGATGCTTGGAGGAGCAATATAATGTTAAGGAACAAGATGTTATCTTATATGGACAATCCGTAGGAAGCGGACCGACTCTAGAGTTAGCTTCTCGGTTACCAAACCTCAGAGCCGTTGTTCTTCACAGTGCAATTGCTTCTGGTCTTAGAGTCATGTACCCTGTTAAGCGAACTTACTGGTTTGATATTTACAAGGTTTCCTTCTGAACCTTCATCAAAACATTACATTCTTGATCTTGTCTTTTTCTAATTTGTTTTTGTGTTTGCAGAATGTGGATAAGATATCTACTGTCAAATGTCCTGTTCTGGTGATTCATGTGCGTATCATCTCGTGTCCATGTCATTTTGTTTTCTATTACAGAGTCATTTTTTATCCGAGGCTTACGGTTGTGTGTGCAGGGAACATCAGACGACGTTGTGAAGTGGTCTCACGGGAAGCAACTATTCGATCTTTGCAAAGAAAAGTATGAACCGCTTTGGATCAAAGGAGGGAACCACTGCGATTTAGAGCTATACCCTCAGTACATAAAGCATCTCAAGAAGTTTGTATCAGCGGTTGAGAAGTCACCTCATCAAGGCCAAGCATGTGTGCCACCACAAACAGAGAAGGCTAGGAGCAGTACTGATGTTAGAGAGCCTGCAAGGCCAAGCACAGACCAAAGAGAGAAGTCAAGAACAAGTATGGATCAAAGAGAGATGCCGAAGCTGAGTACAGAGAGTAAAGATCAAGCGAGAGCGAGCGTTGATAAGAGAGAAAGAACGAGGAAAAGTGTCGATGGTAATGCCACAGAACAGCAGATACAAACAGAGAAAGCGAGGAATAGCATTGACAGGTAAACAAAAACCCCAAATTTGTTTAAGTAGATGATGATGATGATGATGATGATGATTATGATGATGTATAATGACAGGTTTGGGGGGTTGATAAGATCAGTAAGTTTGTGCAACATAGATTGTTTCAAACCTACAGCAACAGCTAAGTGAATGAATTGGTAGAAACATGAACATGAACTCACAGACACACATGTATCCAAAACATTGTTTGGTCTTGGTTTGTTCTCTTCTCTCTTTGGAATGTAACAAGTCACACGTCAATGCTTGACCACTGTAACTCTTCCCATCTACTGGATTCAAACAGCTTGATTTGGTTGTTCATATAACCAAATAGGTATCTGTATTACATTTGTTTTTTATACACAGTTTCTACATATACACTCAACGACAAATGATACAAACCACAAAGAGAAGAGAAGTCTCATCTTCTTGAATTATTTGATTTTTACACAAGGAGAATGAATAAAAAAACGCTGTTGCTTCCTTCATCCACGATGTGTGTGCTTTTTGAATAACGCATAAGCATCGCTGTAAATGGCGACTGCATTGGACATCACCGCAAGAACAATCATGAAAACGGCTAAGGTCGTGTCCCTGCCTGTTGCTCTGCTATGACGATCCCTGCAAAAGAACATAACAAAAGTCGAAATAAACTACCAAATCTGATTTAGCTAAGAGCAAGGTTTTAAAAATTGGTAGGCAAATCGATCTTAACTGAAACAAATTTTTAAAAATTTGGTTTATGCGATTTAAATCGGTTTAAATCAATTATATAGACTTAAATTAGTCTAAATCAAGCAATGTTATCTTCCAATTTCTATCTAATTTTTATAATTCATCAAAAGAAATAATAATTAAAAAAAAAAACTAAAATATCTAATATAAATGTAAAATATATAAAAGTTAGATCAGCAATTCGTTTAGACCCCGCCAAACCTCCGAATAATCCACTAGTCAATAGTTTTCTACGAAACGCCTAGTTACCGCCTAGCTATTTTTTGAATATTGACTAAGAGAGAGATACGCAACGATATGTGCAGATTTATAGAAACAATAAACTTACTTTAGTATAACGGAAGCTGGGAATATGAATCCGAGACAAACAGCAGCAGTAGCTCCAGTGAACTGGAAAGCATCCCAAATGCTAGGGATGAAGTTTGCACCCAAGAAGATCACAGTGATGAGACCGGCACTGAGGCAACCGAACCTCACATTTGAGGAAGTTAACGATGGAGATGAAGGGAACAAGAGCCCGTCAATGTTGATCCTCAGCGGGTAGAAAACAATGGGGAACACGAGCATAAGATGAAGAGCATAGCTGACTCGAACCGCGTCATTAAGGACAGAACCAAAAGGGATTCCAAGGTCGGTGTCGAAATTTGCAAGGACATCATCAAGAGTATCGTCACCAAACAAGAGGAACCCGAAAATGCTCGTCATTATGTAAACAGATGAGCATAGCATGAGAGCTGATCTGACTACAGGTCTTATCTGAGACGGGTCGTCGAGCTCGTTCTGTATGCTGTGAACTGAAGGCAAAACAAAGAACATGAGTTTTTGTTTATTATTCTAATAAAGAATAGAGTGTACATACCATTGTAATGGCAAATAAATGCGGTGACAAGAACAGGTACAACAGTGAAGAGATTCCAGAAGGATGTTAAGTCACTAACATCTGGTAGCAGTCTTGGCATCGCCACGCCGCCACTGATCAGTTTCATGATGGAAATCCCAGCTGTGATGACGAGAAACACGACGGCTAGAGCCACTGATAATGCAGATGTAAATCTCAAAGAGTCTGCAAAGACAGCATGTCAGAAGCAAACTTGGAGATCAAGCAAATGCTCGCGTTAGAACTAAAACACTAACCAATTCGCTTGAAACAAGCCAAAGGAGCAAACACACCAAGAGTTGTAATGAGAAGAACAAAAGCTCTTCCGTTCCACCAATGGTGACCGAACCATCCTTCAAGAACACCATGATGATGAGTCCCATCTTCTGTCTTCCCAGCCAACACATCACCTTCAACAACAACAAAACAACCATAGATAGAAGAGTGTAAGATACAACCAGTGTTCTAAAAACCAATTTAGGCAGCATCTAGATGTCCCCCTAATCAGCAAATCGGATCTAAACGAAACAATTTTTTTTTTTTTAAGTCTAATTGCCTAAAAAGAGTTCTAGGCGTCTGTCTAATCGGCAAATCGAATAGTCGGAATCTAGCAAATCGGATTTCTAAACGAAACAATTTTTTCAAAAAAAGAAAAATCAGTCAAAGCGCCTAAAAAGCAGTCTAGGCGTCTGTCTAATCAATAATTCTTGAACACTGGAAACAACAAAACATATTAGACTCTCAAAAAGACAAGGAGATAATCAATGCATACCAATGATGATCATGTAGACAATCAAAACACCAATGTTGTTCACAAGCACAGCGACCTGAAGCAAAATCTTCCCAGGTTTGCCAAAAGAATCACCCATCAAGCCACCATAAGATCTACTCTTCTTAATCTTACTAAACCTAAGCAAGAACTCAATAGACGCATCAGTCAAGAAAGCCATGACAACAATCATCGCAATCCCGAGCACAAGCCCCAGGATCTTCATCGTGGCGGGCAAAGCCATGATGCCAGCGCCGATTATGGTCGTGGAGAGATTGAAAACCGCTCCACTAAACGAAGCTCCGTTGAATTCGTCGTACGCAGCAACTTCTTCTCCCTGAGATTTGGGCAGTAACGGAGCAGCAACATCGGAGGAGCACGAACCACTGCTCCTCCTTTGACTCGGAGTAGCATCATCCATCGTCATCTGAGGATACTGGTTATATAAAAATGAATCCTTTTAGCAATCATATAAAAGTCAATATCTTTGGAGGCACCTTAAAGGAGAGAACTTTGACCTTAAAATTGAGCAGAGACGAAGTTTGATTAGACAAGTAGGGATCAAGAACCCTAAAATTGACACAAACCCAGTTGAATTTGATCGAAATTGGTGTAACCCAGATGAAAAAATATACTTTTGGAGAATTAACGAAATTGTATAAAGGTGGAGACTTTAGTTTTCTCCTGATTGAGAAGAGAAGATTTGAGATATGATTGAATGAGATTANCTTTATGTTTTCTATGTTTTGATTGCTTTGTACTTATTTTATTAATGAATGAAAGTTTTTATATGAAGTCTCTAAAGTATCATTCCGGGTATAGCCAGTCTCATAGAGGGCTACGGTCAGGCTAACATCTTGTTCTCTAAGGGTACGCATCTAAAGATATATGATGCATTGTATTCACCCAGCTCTAAGAGAAGCCTATTGAGCTTTAAAGATATTCAAATGAATGGCTTTCATATTGAGACTAAGGGCGAAGAAAACAAAGAGTTCCTTCAGATCATAGAGATCGGCCAAGGCTGTAAGAAAGTCCTAGAGTCTATACATGCGCTCTCTACTGGCCTTTTACTATGCTAAGGTCAGAATGATAGAGACCAATGCTGGTGAGTTCACGTCTCAAGCGTTTAATCATTACTGTATGTCCATGGGGGTAAGTGTGGAACACTTCGTGGCACATGTACATACACAGAACGGCTTGGCCGAATCATTCATAAAACAAATTCAGCTAATAGCTAGACCATTGCTTATGAGGTCTAAGCTTCCAGCCACAGCTTGGGGACACACAGTCACAACCATCTAGTGAACACGCGGCCGAACTGATTCGTATCAGACCGTCTAGTGAACATAAATATTTCCCATCACAATTGCTTACGGGTCATGAGCCAGACAGATCCCATCTTAAGACATTTGGTTGTGCCGTCTATGTACCAATTGCTCCACCACAGAGAAAAAAGATGGGACCTCAAAGGAGGATGGGGATATATGTTGGATATGATTCCCCCACGATTATAAAATACCTTGAGCCAACTATGGGTGATTTATTTAAGGCCAGGTATGCGGATTGTCATTTTGATGAATCCGAACATCCAACATTAGGGGGAGATAGCAATAAGCTGGTAAAAAAAGATTACATGGAATCAAATATCCTTATCTTGGCAAGATCCCCAGACTCAGGAATGTGATTTAGAAGTCCAAAAGATTATACATTTACCAAAGCTAGCTAATCAATTGCCAGATTCCTTTGCTGACCCGAAAAGAGTGACTAAGTCATATATACCAGCTGCTGATGCACCAATCAGAATTGATGTTCAAGAGGGACACAATCAAGTTGCTACAGAGTCTAGACAACGTTTGAAACGTGGTAGACCAATAGGTTCAAAAGATAAGAACCCTCGAAATACTAAGAAAGGTGCAGAGATTGAAAACGAGGTTATTGAAACCCTAGACACGACCGCGGCCGTTCCTAAATCCCGGGACTTAACAGCGGCTGATCCCAAAACCCTAATAGTGATCGCGGCCGATCATGAATGCTTAGATGCGGCCAGCCCTGATGTATCTAATACTGATTCTTGGGACGCCAAGATTCAAGGTACTGAAGGTCCTGATAATAATGAGATCTCAATAAACTATGTCTTGTCTGGGATACAATGGAACATAAAGAATGTCGACATTGATGATATATTTGCATACAAGGTAGCACTTGAACTTATGGATTTGAATGAGGATCATGAACCCACGTCTATTTATGAGTGCACTCAACGATCAGATTGGATCAAATGGAAAGAAGCTATAAACGTGGAGTTAAACTCTTTAAAGAAGAGAGATGTCTTTGGACCAATAGTCCGGACACCNTGGGTCTTTGTGAGGAAAAGAAATGAACACGGCAAGGTCGTGAGATATAAAGCACGGCTTGTTGCACAAGGATTCTCACAGAGACCAGGAATCGATTATGAGGAAACATATTCCCCTGTGGTGGATGCTACTACTTTTAGATTCCTGATAAGTCTGGCTATAAGAGAAAACTTAGACTTGCGGTTAATGGATTTAGTAATTGCATACTTATATGGTCCACTGGATAATGAGATATATATGAAAGTACCAGAGGGTATAGAGTTGAAAAACAAATCGAGTACTCGAGAACAACACTGTATAAAGTTGAATAAGTCACTTTATGGATTGAAACAATCAGGCCGACTGTGGTACAATAGGTTAAGTGAGTACCTAGAGAGAGAAGGATACAAGAATGATCCGATCAGCCCTTGTATCTTTATTAAGAAATTTGGCCAGAGCTTTGTGATTATAGCAGTGTATGTTGATGATTTAAATATCCTAGGAACCTCTGGAGATATTTCCCAAACAGTTGAATATCTTAAGAAAGAATTCGAGATGAAAGATCTTGAAAAAAACAAAGTTTTGTTTGGGATTCCAGCTTGAGTACATAAGAGATGGAATCCTTGTGCATCAAATGGCATATACAGAAAAGTACTCAAGAGATTCAACATGGCCGAGTCTCACCCATTATCTAGCCCCATGATCGTGAAGTCCCTCGGCCTGGACACTGATCCGTTCCGTCCTAAGATGGACGATAAAGATGTCATTGGTCCCGAAGTGCCATATCTCAGTGCCATAGGAGCTTTGATGTATCTGGCTAGTCACACGACCAAATATATGTTTTGCCGAGAATCTATTGTCTAGATTAAGCTCTTGTCCGACCCAAAGGCACTGGAACGGGATTAAACATGTTCTTCGTTACCTGCAAGAAACAAAAGATTTGGGTTTATTTTATACTAACCAAAACAAAGAAGGTTTAATTGATTTTGCTGATGCAGGTTATCTTTCGGATCCACACAATGCTCGATCACAGACAAACTATGTTTTCACACATGGTGGAACGGCCATATCATGGCGTTCCATGAAGCAGACGATCGCGGCCACATCTTCTAACCATTCGGAGATCTTGGCTGTTCATGAGACCAGCCGCGAATTGTTCAGAACAGGGGGAGTAATACGTGTTGTACTCATTTTCCTTCACCATGGTTTTGTCTCACTGGGTTTTCCTGGTAAGGTTTTAATGAGGCAACATCTAAAGCGTATTACAATCCATGTATGGTTATGACATCCAAGGGGGAGTGTTATAAATCATATTGTGGATGTCCATAACCGGCCCGGTTCATAACCGGCCCGGTTCATAACCGGCCCAATGCTAGAGAGAAAGAGAGAGTCGACTGTGAGGAGAGAGAGAGAGAATCGGCATCTTGCATTTTTCTTATTAGAGTAAGATTTGTACTATTTCCATATTTGTTTTTCATTTCTTTAGTCCTTCCATTATTCTATGACGGTGTAATTTCTTATATATAAATGACTCTTTATGTTTATGAATAATACAGAAACATAGATTATATTCTCTAGTTTCACAACACCTAATTAATTATTGCATCTCACTTCGAATAACTCATTAATTAACTAACCGAGAATTAATTGCTAGTTAAGCATCTTACTGTAGTTCATAATCTCTACCAAATTGTCTGGATTACTTATTTAGGATCTAATGCAAACAAGACTTTTTAAAACAAACATGCATTAGATCCTATAGTATCTTACGAAATAATTATTTCAAAAGAGATGCATATCATCCCAAAAGCAAATAGCGAGTCAAATTATTTTGCAAACATAGTAACATGAAATGAGAGTGACTGTAATTACTACTGACGTGTCAACATATGGTTAAGCCTATTAAGACATGTAAAATAATTTGTTTGTTGTTTTATGGATAAGTTTCATTAGCTTCCGGCTTAAAATCAATTGGTAATAAATGGAATAGTTCAAGTTCATTATATATTTTACTCAAGTCCCTTGCATATTTCTAATGTGTAATATTATTTCTAATACTTTCTCTCGAGATAATAGTGCATGTAACTACTAATCTCATAGAATCCATAATACCCCTCTGAGATAATGCTATTTTTTTCTTGCTATCTCGAAAAAATTGAATTTTCCTTTGAACAATCAATTTGTGGGATGATCGGGTCACTTTTCGGGCTGGATTAATAGGTTAGGCTATGGACCCCTTCTAATACCATGACAAATTTCGTAGGCTTCAAATTTAAAACTAATTGAAAATAAGTGGAATGACTTAAATCTCTTATATATTACTTAAGTCCATTACATATTTTTAATGTAGTATATTCTCTTCGATATTTATCTTCTTCTTTTGATAATCAATTTTTACTGGTTAAGCGCAACATTTGTTTTTATTCTCGATATCAGTTAAGCCCAACATTAGAATATATATATAGTAAAAATTCTATAAATTAATTTTTGATAAATTAATAACACTATAAATTAATATATTTCTCTGGTCCAAAATATAATCAAAATCGATAAAATAATAATATAATAAATTTTCAGAAAATCTTTTGTAAATATGTGGTCCCATTAAAATTATAAATTAATAATTTATATGTATATATATTTTGTATAAATACAAACTAACTATTATTAATTTTTTATATTCACAATGAAAATATCTTTATATTTTCTTAATTTTTAATATATTTTGATGAGATTTAGTAAAATTGTATATAAAACAAATATTTAAATTTTATATAATTTAACTAATATAAATGTCAAATTTTAAAATGTTAATTAATGTATATACACTAAAATTAAATATATATTGTTTTAGGAAAATATGTCTTAAAATAGAAAAAAAAATTAAAAAGAAATTTCTTATAAATTAATAGCTTTATAAATTAATAAATTTCTTATAAATTTCAACATTACTAATTTATAGAGTTTTTCCTGTATATGGCGATTGTTGAATAAGTCTCTTTTTGTTGGTCAAACTGGTACGTTTATTTGGGCTTTGCTAAAATTATTCTTCCAATTAGTTTCCAAACGGACTGCAAGTGATCCATTGGTTTGTTTTTCTAACAAGGTGATTCATTAGTTACGTAAGATATGTACAGTGGTACTAGTTTTTCAACTTCGATGTCAACATAACTTTACATGGTACGTATAACTATCATAAGTGCACTTCAATCCGAAAAGAATGTGATTCATGGATCGTTGGACGGATGGTGAGAAAGCAATGATAGACTTTTAAACATTAAAAACTTAGGGAAAACTTATGAGAAAGTTATGTAAAGTATAAATGTATGAGATCATGGGTTATATATGTGACATTTGCGTAAATGTGTTGGCTCATTTTGATTAACTCTGAAAAATGTATGATAAAATTATGTAAAGGAAAAAAAGGTATGAAATCATCGGCTACATATGTGACCTTTGCGTTAATGTGTTGGCTTATTTTATTCAACTCTAATGCAGGTGATCCTCTAACGGTATTTGGCAAGTCACTAGTTTCATTTTAAATGGTTATTTATGCCTTAAACGTAGTATTAGTTATGGTTGGTTCTAGACACTGGAACTTTTAGTAGTCAAAAACCTATTTGAAAGTTTTTTTTTTTTAAATCTATGAGTTCCTTACTGTCATAATTCTTTTGTCTAACAACATTAACTATACAGTTTGATTTAGATAATGAACGACATAAGTAGCACACATCATTAAAAATGTTAGATCAGAATTGATTAGAAATATATATACATTATACAGTATCTTAAAATAAGTATCTTAAAAAGACAAGCTAACATTGATAATGAAGCTTTTTATTTTTTGTATCTAAATTTCCATAATAATAATAAAATTGTGTAGCTTTTCTAGTGGCGTGGGGTTGTAGTTTGGCCTTATCCGCCCGAAATCATACTATAACTGATTCTGCCCCCTTCACATGTATTTAATCCAATCTTCCATTAATTTGCTTTTTTTTTTTGTTACTGTGCGTATTAGTTTCTTGTAGCCCTGCCACTTCGGTTTTCCGAAACCGAACCGAACCGAACCGAACCGTCGGTTTTCGGTTAACCGAAGTTTTTAAAAAAATTCCGAAATAAACCGAATGAAATTTCGGTTCGGTTCGGTTCGGTTATCGGTTTATTTCGGTTTTCAATTTTATTTCCGAAAATAACCGAATGTTTAAATTTTCGGTTAATTTTGGTATAATTTTTCCAAAATATTCGGATATTTTCGGTTAAATTCGGTTATTTCGGTTAAATTCGGTTATTTTNTAGCCCTGCGACTTCGGTTTTCCGAAACCGAACCGAACCGAACCGTCGGTTTTCGGTTAACCGAAGTTTTTAAAAACAATTCCGAAATAAACCGAATGAAATTTCGGTTCGGTTCGGTTCGGTTATCGGTTTATTTCGGTTTTCAATTTTATTTCCGAAAATAACCGAATGTTTAAATTTTCGGTTAATTTTGGTATAATTTTTCCAAAATATTCGGATATTTTCGGTTAAATTCGGTTATTTCGGTTAAATTCGGCTATTTTCGGTTCGGGTTTTCGGTTATTTTTGGTTATTTTCGGTTTTTTAATTTTTTTTTTTTTTGAAAATCAAAAACCGAATCGAACCGAACCGAAAACCGAATTAATTTTCAAAACCATACCGAATTGAAAACCGAACCGAACCGAAAACCGAAAAAAACCGGTTCGGTCCGGTTCGGCCCATTCGGTTTGGACAAAAATCCCAGGCCTAGTTTCTTGTATCTACGAGTTTGGTCTCAAATTTTTATAGCAACCCCCATCTTTTTTAATTAATTTTGTTGATGAATATCAAGTTTTTAACCACATTTTCTTTTTAATTGATTTTGTGATGAATATCAAGTTTTCAATCACACTTCTCTCTCCTCCAACCTTTCTCTCTACAAGAACGCGTTTTGTTGCAGCTCCGGCGTCGGTGGCGCGTGACGACGTAGGAGGCGTCCGCCTTTCACCTCTATCCATCTCCTCTTTGCTGCTACTCGATCCCCACCATCTCTTCTGATATGCTTGCGTTCTCTAGTCTTAGGGTTTTGATCCGACGGCCGCTCCACTCGCGAGGAGTGTCTCTCCGGTGGTGTCTCTGCTTCTTTTGGTATCGTGGAGAGGTCGCAGATGTGGTGATTTGTAGTGGTGGTCGGCTTTTAGGGTTTTGTGAGGGGATCGTTTTCACTTTTTGAGGTGAAGGCTTGGTTCGTCGTTTCGACTCAGCGGCCGTCATGGTCGCTCTCGGGACGGTGGTCATTCGGTTACAGAGCTTGGTGTTTCGATTCTTTCCGGTGTTGGCGAGGATCTGCTCCTCTCTCTGTAATCAAGAAGTCTCCGGTGTTTCAGTCGGAGGCGAGCTTCGGTGGTGAGTATGCAGGAGGATTAGTACTTGCATGGTCATGCTCGTGTGGGTTCATTGGGTGACCGTATCTGGTGGTCGTCTATGGCCTTCTTTGGTGGTTTCTCATTAGACTACGTCTCTTTGGATCTCCTCTTCACGGCTCTCTGTCCTGCTCCTCTAACAGGATTCGGCAGTTCTCTGTTTGGAGTCTCTGTTTCTCGGGTTTCATTGTTTCCATCTCCGATGACACCGGAGTTGATTCTTAGCGAGTCAGTACTTGATCATTCGGTTCTCGAAGGTCACATTTGTCGGGATGGCTCTCGGTAGTCATTGGTCATCCTGGTGTCTACCTTTGATCGTTGCTACCTTCCCGGGTCCGTCATTTCTCGCATGAGGAATTACGGTGGTGTAGCTTGATGTATTGTGAGGTGGGGAGACATGCTAGGCAGGGAGTGGTGGACAACTCAAACAGTTTTCTTGCAAGGTTCGGTGGTGGCGATAGCAGGTGCTTTGCTCGGTTTGGGAGTCGGTTTCAAGCGCTGTGTGGCGTCACTTATAAGCCCGGCTTTGGTGGCGATTGCAAGGTTGTGTGGTAAGTACCTGGAATCCTCCCCTATTGTTCGTCTAGCGCTTCATAGACAGTGATGGTTATAAGCTCGTGGAGATCATCGGGAACTAGCTACTTCAGAGATGACATGGGAAGTCCCGGCATCCGAGACAACAAGGAGAACCTCACCTTTTTATGGTCCTCATCAAAGATTGAGAACGGCAACCGATTCCAAAGAAGTTCGAAAAACAGATTAGCGGAATGTGCCGGGTTTAGTGGGCGGACGAAGCTAGTTTTGTAATAGTTTGACTTTGGAAATTTTGTTCAAAGCAAGTTTGTAACCAGATCTGAATTCCCGATTGTTCGGGTTGAATAAATATTTATTTATTGAAAGAAAAAAAAAAGTTTTCAACCACATTTTCTCATTGTTGTTGTTTTCTCTTTGTTTTTGTCGTTATCAACATTTAAAGATCAGCATAATTATTATTCTTCTTTTACAAATAAGCATATATAGTTTTACCAAAAAAAGAGCATATATAGTAAGTAGGTATAGTGTATATTTAAATCATTTTAAGTTTCAGTCAAATTTCTGTGTGCTTCTCTATTCTTTGTTAAGACCATTTTCATTTGGGAAGAAGTATAGAGAAAGAACGTGTGATCAAATGAAAAGGAGACGTTGGCTAAGGGAGATAAATAGTAGAAAACGATAAGATGTTATAAGAGAGTGTCTATTTTTGAGGGTGCAAGATCTAAGAGCATATATTATCTTTAACTATAACATTGTTTTATGTCATATACTCTCAAGATTGGGATGTTACTTTCATATAAATTTCAATTCAATCCAGTCCAAGCTTTTCATGTCTTGGATTTTTAGAACTTCAAATCTTTGGAATAGAAAAACGTTAGTTTCCTCTCTTGTTATTCAACTACTAGTTTCATATCAGTTATGATATGTTTCAGAAGGCAAAAAAAGTTCTCATGTCCTAGGTTACACACTTTATACTGAACCAAACAATCATACCTTATTTTGGGGAATAAACTTAGTTTTCTAGCTAATTCATACTTGATTTTGTGCGGCGAATAGGAGACTGCCACCTCTAGTGTACACATTCTTTGCACTGATATATAGGCAGGTTTAGACTTCGTTAAGTATAGAAGATCAAAGATCATGCCATTGAGCACAGTTTTCCCGAACTTGCAGCAGACGTGCTTATAATCCCCTCAATTAAATTATACTTACATAATAAAATCTCCCATTGCAAAAGAAAACATTGACATATTTTGTAATATCGTTCTTCCCATCAAAACGTTATAAACGCTATAAAATGAAATAACACTTTTGCGGTATAAAACGTCATATTTTCACTCTTACAAATAATTCCCAAACTCAACTAATACATAGGGAACTGATACTTGAAAAATTATCTTAAACTCAATTAAATGGAAGCAGTATTACAACCTCAAACTTATACAGTATATCTGAAGGGAATTGGATATATGAGTTTCAAATTTTAGCTTTTGTTTATTTATATTTAATCGAATAACGTAGACTTACGGTTATTAGTTTTTATTAATCAAATCAAAGTGCATAACATATCGAATGGAGTATTAAAGATCTTCTGCTTGTATACTTGTCCTACCAGTCAGAATAATCCAACCACTATTCAACACGAGTAAACTATGACAACCGAAAGACAATTGACATCAGCACATGTATCTGAATCTGATTATACTCTTGATATTTATGATTCCGTTGATTGGTTGGACCCATTGTAATTGCATGATTCCATAATTAGACAAGAAAAATTGAGTTCATTAGTTCGCAATCTTTCCAAAGTGAGAATCTAGTTTAACTAATTTTTCAGCACCTACTTTCGTGTTGAGTTCTAACTTATATACGTATGTGTGCTCTTAAAGTGTGTATATATATATATATATTTGTACTTAATTTCATTTATGGACTATGGTCATATTTTAAGATTAACGCATGGAATTGAAAAAAATCACTTTGAAACCTTGGCATGCATCGTCAATCGATCCACAAGTTTTAACACACTACAATGAAATTATCAATAGTTACCGATAACAAATATCTTTTAAAAAAATGATTACCAGTGAATATTATCAGAATTCACGGATGGGATATCCTTATTTATCCAAAACAACTGTTGACTCTAGATTAGACTATTGCTCTTTAACAATAGTTCTCCCAATGTTACTCATATGTGTCACTAACAATCCTAAAAGAAAAAAATTGTGAACAACATATTTATTTCTGTGGTCTAACTGCATATCCACGCTCACCACTTATCCAACACAAACATTTAGTTGGACTCAAAAAACTATGCATGAATAGTATTTTATCTACATATCAGTGCTAATATGATTTCTTATTTTCCCCATCATACTCGAAATCATTTTTAAAAAGTTCTAGAAAAATTAAAAAATATTAGCTCACCACTTATCCAACACAAACATTTAGTTGGACTCAAAAATCTATCATGAATAGTATTTTATCTACATATCAGTGCTAATATGATTTCTTATTTTCCCCATCATACTCGAAATCATTTTTAAAAAGTTCTAGAAAAATTAAAAATATTATTTAAATGTTTTGTATTCAAAGATTCCTTTGGCTGATTACTTAGTGCTGCATTTGTTATTGGAAGACAAGTTAAATCGAAGTACTCTTTCCGTGCAAAAACGAAAGCCGTCATTTTAGGGATGTGTTCTTTGTCGCTGCGTTAATGTTCCCAAATGCCCTTACCTTTTGCGTATGGAGATATGGTATTATACCGTGTACTGTTTAAAAAAAACGTGTACTGAAAAAAAAATGTTTCAGACATTCAAGGGCATTATTGGAGTATTTCATGTAAATATATAAAAAAAAGTTTGAATGTTTCAGTTTAATCATTGCTCTTCCTGCCAACAGAAATAAAAAGATGACATAGAGGCAAAAAAGAATCGTTGCATAAAAATCCAATATCAGTAGGAAATTTCCATAACATGCAGATAATGCAATCCATAACAAGGTAAGATTTAGCGTAATTGCCCTTTTAACAAAAAAAAAAAAGATTTAGTGTAACATTTTTTTTGGTTAACAGTGTAAGAGTAGCATTAGACCATGATTAACCCGGAATTTTTAGAGTGGGGTTCTTAGCGGAAGTTAAAAAACTGTTTCTTAACTTTTAACTAAAAAACTAAGAACCAGTTCTTAAAATCCTTATTTAAGAAACTGTTCTTAGTTTTTTTAGTTAAAAGTTAAAAAACAGTTTCTTAACTTCCATTAAGAACCTCGTCGTAATAACTCCGGGTTAATCATTTTCTTAGCGTTATGTTTCTTTACCAGTGTGACGTGTATATATTAATATTCTAATGCAGACTAATTATCTGAATTAAATTTAATTTTCAAAATTTGTTGTATCCAACACTAGCTATCCAACACGTATAGACCAACTCTAGAAAAAGGTACGAAAGACCCTTCACAAGCATACGTTTCTTCCTTTCTTTTGTTTTTCTTTCCTGTTTTTCATTTTTTATTAATTTTTGGAGTGAGGTATTTTTGCAAAATGTTACCACTGCGGATGTTCTAAAGATATTTAAAATAAAACAATGAATAAAGTAGAGTCAAAGCTTGTATGTGTGATGCACATGTATGTCTGTGGATAGATATAAGAAAAGTAGGTACATTAACACAAAAATCCCCGTTACTAAAGTATTTAACTGTTCAAGGTTCCCTATCGTCTTGTGCATTTGTGTGCAAACAAACACTATTATATACACATTTAATAAAAGGTAAGCCTGATCATATTTCTAAATTAATTTGTAATCATTGACTTCAAAATTGCAAGAAAAACTAAGGAAAATTGGACTGTATAACCTTCAAACAAATTATAATTCATTTGATAACTAAAATCCCTAATTTTCATCTACAGTATATGTATTTTATGTAATAATTCTATATTACCCTTCAATTCAACCTGTGTAACCTGGTGAAAATTATTTATTAAAAAAATATTAGATAAATAATTTAATAAATTATGGTTATCATTGGTGCACATCTCTTTCTCTTCTTCTTCCTCTTCTCCTCCAATCTCTGTTTCTTTTGCATACATACGAACACAAACCACTTCATCACAAGTCGAAGAAAGAGCATGGATTCTGGGCTTGTGGAATTGAGTTTGGAAGAGAAGATTGCACCGTAGAAAACGACGAAGTGACGTTACGATTTCTTTTCTTTTTCTTTAATGTTGTTGATCTTGACTTTTTTCGTTATTATTTAAATTGTTATAGTATGCTGTATTGATATGGTATGGTGAAGAATAATTACTTTGGACCAGTGAATGCGTGTATCACCATGTCTGCAAAAAGAGAAAGATGTGAAGAAGATGAACTCGCTGACTATACTATATGTAGTGAAAGAAAATTATAGTCTAGTATGATTCTTATATTTTTGTACCATTCGCAAGTACCAAACTAAATAGTATGCTACGGTTGTTGTACTATTGTACCATCGATTTTTTGATAAATTCATTATTTATCAATTTCTAGTTTACAAATATTTACTATACTATGTATTTCGTTCTATACTATTTGGGTTTAGAGTTTATACTTTAGTTTAGGGTTTAGTGATTAAGATTTAGGGTTTAGTATTTGGAAGGTGGGGGTTGAGGTTTGGGTTTAGTGACCGTATTATGTATGTTCCATTTGACGATTAATAAAGAGTGTTCTATTTTGCTCACCAATTTGTACTATACTATGTATTTTGTTCCATTCTATTTGGGTTTAGAGTCTATATTTGAGTTTAGGGTTTAGTGATTAGGATTTAGGGTTTAGTATTTGGAAGGTGGGAGTTTAGGTTTGGGTTTAGTGATAGCATTTTTGGGTTTAGTATTCAAAAGTTAGGTTTGAGTTTAGCATTGAGGAGTTGTGTGTTGGATTGGAGTCCTATACTATTCAAAAATTAGGTTTGGATTTAGTTTAATATTACATAATATTATATACTATTTTCAGATTTTGACAATTGGATTTAAGATTTATATTTGGGTTTAGGGTTCGGTAATTAGGGTTTAGGGTTTAGTATTTAGATGGAAGAGCGATGTTTAAAGTTTAGGGTTTAGTATTTAGGAGTTGAGGTTTGGAGTAAAGTTTAGTATTTACTAGATGTGAGTGGATTTTGAATCATAGTATATTTCAATGATATTATATAGAAAAATCAAATGCATATTTATGCATTAAACAAAAGTGTGGTGTTGGTTGTAGTACAATAAACATTTCTTAAGTCATAAAGAAATAAAAGAGTCTTTCCTTATCTTGTGATATTTTGACCATTTAATCCATTCAAGAGAGAGAGAGATAAACTCGTTTGAAATCAAATGTTAATCAATTGTGATTAAGAAATGTATATTGTGATTAAGAATTGTTAACATTTCTTAATCACATATATGTATATATAGCAGTGTGATTTGATTTTGTTGTTATCTTCATACGGTGCGTATATTGCGTTTTCAAAGTTAATGTATATCAACTTTTATCTTTACCCACCATACAGTATATGGTAGATAGCACAACACGTATATTTAACTAAGAATGAAGTGATTAGTAATAATCTTGGTTTACAACCACAACCATGCATCATTATCTAATTGTCTTAGTTTACCCTTTTATTTTGACAGTCACTAAATTTAATATCATCAGTTGACTAAAAAAAAGAAACATGTGTATGTTAATTTGTAAATAGATACCATATTCTAAAATTATATAACTATTCAAGAATATAAAAACAAATCATATATTTCATATGAACCAATGATAAAACGATTAAAAAGAACATCATCCCCTGTCAACATTAATAAATAGATTGATTCCGCTTCATCTTCTAATGTAAACAAAAAGTTTTCGAGTGCTTTCTGAAAAGTTTATTTAAAAATGTTCAACAATTCATACAGGACGAAGCATGAATTTCTCAGGAAAGATTCAGGTTTCCGTTCGTTTTTATTTGTTTGTTTCTTTTCCGATCTTTAGAAAATAATCATGACCGAAGATATGTATTCAATTTGTTCTTAACCCTCTTGCTTGGTTAATCCTTTGCTTTGTCAAAAAAAAAACATGATCTAAGAGCAGGTCCAACGTGGATATCTATCAAAATATCTAACTATTTTAAAATAACACAAAGAAATTAGAAAATAAAGAGAGGTAACAAGATCCATTTCGTAGCTAAGCAACTTTAAAAACTCTTCTTGATACTTCTTTGCCACCTGCTATTTGTTTATTGGCTCTTTGCTATCATCTTTGTTATGTAACTAATTTGCTTAGACTAGAAATAATTTATTTATTTATTAGATACCTAAAACATGACACTAACCGATAAGAACATGATGATTATTGGGAGATTCTTAGAGTGAGATTCTTAGCGGAATATAAGAATCTATCTCTTAATTTTTAACTAAAAAAGTTAAGAACCGGTTCTTAAAACTCTTATTTAAGAATCGGTTTTTAGCTTTTTTAGGTAAAAATTAAGAGACGGGTTTTTATATTCCGCTAAAAATTCCACCCTAAGAACCTCTCAATAATCATGCTCTAAGGATGCCCGAAGACCTAAAACATGGATACGGTACTAAAGGTTTTAATGACAAGTTGAATAGTGTTTGATTAAATTTTCTCAATGCCTAGAAAAGATAGATTCCTTTATTGACGCAAAACACAATTGGGTTTGAACGATGAATAACTTCTAAGAAAGAAGAATGACTCCCCATATCAGCACCACTCAGATACTCTGATATCCCGTTATCTTATTTATATATAAAGATATATATATATAAGCACCATTAGGGAGAATCTCTAGTCTAATAAACAATATGACAGATTTAGAAGAAAGATGTGAGATACGTAACTTTATAGAGAGACGATGCTGAGTTTTGAAGAAACTCATTTATACATTTTTCCGATTGGATTAAAATAAAGAAAATTTAAAAAATTAAGAAAACAAATTTTAATTGGTCGAAAGACTTTAGACAGTCCATGAACACTGTGGATGCTTTGAGACGTAACGTTAAATGATAAAAGATAAAAGATAATGCAAACATCTTATTCTCTCTGATGTATAACAAGGCATGATTAACCTCGGTCTTTTATCCGGAGTTCTTAATTTATGATTTGATATTTGATATTTTTTTTTTTTTTTACACTTTTCGACTAATAAACGGTTTTTATATCTATTATTTAAAAGACAGTTCTTAGTTTTTCTTAGATTTTAAGAAAAACCAAGAACCGTCTGTTAGTCGAATCTAAAAATCCTAGTCAATAGACTTTGATTAATCATGGTAAGAAAAAGCATTTCCTTTAAATTATTTTGATTATCCACTTCTCCTTGCACCTGTTTATATCTGTCTATAAAATTTATGGAGATGATCGATGATACTAAATCATAGACATAAATATATCCATGATAGACCAAAGATTGCGGCTGAGATGCCTCGGATACCTTTGCTTTATGTCATGTGGTCGAATAACTACAGTCTTGGCACACTAAAATTAAGTTCTTTGTATCCAATCTTGTTCTTTTAGAAACCAACTACTCTGCTTTGGCTCACTAAAAGTTAACTATTACACACACGCTTTTCTCTAAAATAACTAACGTCTGTTGGATAATTCCAAACTTGTGGAAACTTAACATATTATTAGATGTTTAATATGTTAAGATAAACACAATAAGGAAACCTAGAAATAGGAAAAAGAAGTTTCTATTTAGGTTAGGTTTGTGTTTTCCATATCTCACATGTTAAAGGGAATTGTCTTTCATATAAATATAGATCTAATGGAGAGGTGTTCCATATGATCTGAGAGAAACATATTGAGAGCTTTAGTTTTGAGTAGTTTCTAAAGCTAATAAGAAAAGTTGTTCTTATAACTCTTTGTGTTTCTAAGAGATTTGAATTGGTATCAGAGCTTCAGGTTGAAGACTCGATCTAAGCTTAAGTTGTAGCTTAAGATCCTGGTGCTTGTGAACAAGAGATCGCGACGGCAAGATGGCTGACGTGACTAGGGCTCCACGCACGAAGGACTTTGGATCTACNATCAAGATATGCTGGTCGTTTACTTTCTCGAGTTGACCGTCTCAACTGTTGGGGCTCTGTATCAAGATCCTCTGTTTCACTGTCGGCTTCTTCTTCTTCTTCCTCGAGAGCATCATCTTCTTCTTTGTTTGTAACTTCCTGCTCAAGGTTCCGCGTCGCTTCCTTCTCAAGGCAACGATCCGGAAAGATCACCTCTTCATGATCATCACGTGAATCTCCTTCCATTGCATTCCAGTTCCATGTTCTTTCTTCCATAAAGACAACATCCCTGCTCACTACTACCTTGCGTGTTTTAGGATCTAACAATCGATAGGCTTTCGTTCCTGGTTCAGTTCCAAGATGAACTAACTCTCTTGATCTGTCGTCTAGCTTTCTGAGGTGAGGCGTGTTGTTCTTAGCATAACAGAAACAGCCAAAAACTCGCAGATGCCCCACGTTTGGCCTTTTCTTCTTGAAACACTCGTATGGTGTCTGCAATTGTAAGGTTCGCGTCCCAATCCTATTGATCAAATATGTTGAATGTCTCACCGCCTCTCCCCATAAGTAGTTTGGTACCTTTGTATGCTTCATGATACTTCTTGTCATCTCCATCAGTGTTCTGTTTCTTCTCTCAACGACGCCGTTCTGTTGTGGAGAATATGGTGCCGTTAAGTGACGTTGAATTCCATGTTTGTCGCAGAATACTTGAAACTCGTGAGAGTTGAACTCTCCGCCTCTATCTGTTCGTAAAGTTTTGATTGTAGCTCCCGACTCTTTCTCGACAATACGTTTGAAAGTTTGAAAGCGCTCGAACGCTTCATCCTTTCCTTCCATTAGTATTGACCACATATACCGAGAGTGGTCGTCTATCAAGACAAAGATATACCTCTTCCTTCCTGCGGTTGGTGGTGATATTGGCCCACATAGATCCCCATGAACCAGCTCGAGTATATGCGTTGCACGATATGTTGTAGCCTTCCGGAATGTTGCTCTTGTTTGTTTTCCCATTAGACAAGAAGAACATGTTTCTCTGTCGATCTCTATGTTGGGCATACTAGTGACCATCTCTTTGGTTATCATCGATTTCATAGTATCCGTACTGACATGACCCAACCTTGCGTGCCAAACAGCCGAATCACTATTATCTGCTAGCTGTAAGCACTTCGTGCCTTCAGCCTCCATAGTAACCTTATACAATCGATTTGTTGATCTCTTTGTTTTCACCATCAAGTTCCCATCTCGATCATACAAGGTTAAGTGATCCCCTCTCATTCTCACATCGCATCCTGATTCTGTTGCTTGTCTGTATATTGCTCCTCAAGTCTGGTATGAAGTATACATCTGACAGGATCTTTCTCTTGCCGTCTCTGGTCATAAAAGAGATGGATCCTTTGCCTTTTATATCGATACGAGAATCGTCTCCGAATTTTATTTTCCCTGTAATCTTTTCATCCAAGTTCACAAAGAAATCACGGTTTCCCATCATGTGGTTGCTTGCTCCATTGTCTAAATACCACACATTAATACAGTCTGAGCGTGTCTCGAAGTTGCTTGGTATAACTTTCTTCTCGTTCAGCAAAACGATCTCATGCATCATTAGTTCNAAAGTTTTGATTGTAGCTCCCGACTCTTTCTCGACAATACGTTTGAAAGTTTGAAAGCGCTCGAACGCTTCATCCTTTCCTTCCATTAGTATTGACCACATATACCAGAGTGGTCGTCTATCAAGACAAAGATATACCTCTTCCTTCCTGCGGTTGGTGGTGATATTGGCCCACATAGATCCCCATGAACCAGCTCGAGTATATGCGTTGCACGATATGTTGTAGCCTTCGGGAATGTTGCTCTTGTTTGTTTTCCCATTAGACAAGAAGAACATGTTTCTCTGTCGATCTCTATGTTAGGCATACCAGTGACCATCTCTTTGGTTAACATCGACTTCATAGTAACCGTACTAACATGACCAAACCTTGCGTGCCAAACAGCCGAATCACTATTCTCTGCTAGCTGTAAGCACTTCATGCCTTCAGTGTCTATAGCAACCTTATACAATCGATTTTGTTGATCTCTTTGTTTTCACCATCAAGTTCCCATCTCGATCATAAAAGGTTAGGTGATCCCCTCTCATTCTCACATCTCATCCTGATTCTGTTGCTTGGCCAAGGCTGATTATATTGCTCCTCAAGTCTGGTATGAAGTATACATCTGACAGGATCTTTCTCTTGCCGTCTCTGGTCAAGAAAGAGATGGATCCTTTTCCTTTTATATCGATACGAGAATCGTCTCCGAATTTTACTTTCCCTGTAATCTTTTCATCCAAGTTCACAAAGAAATCGCTGTTTCCCGTCATGTGGTTGCTTGCTCCATTGTCTAAATACCACACATTAATACAGTCTGAGCGTGTCTCGAAGTTGCTTGGTATAACTTTATTCTCGTTCAGCAAAACGATCTCATGCATCATTAGTTCCTCTGCTTCATGTGTGCTATCATTCTCGTGCTCCTTTGTTTCTTGGACTTTCAGTAGTCGATCTGGGCAGTCAATTACAAAGTGCCCGATTTTGTCGCACCGAAAACATACTACTCGAGACGCGTCTCTGCCCTGTCTCCAATCACCTTCTCTGCCCTGTCTCCAATCTCCTCGGCTGTTGTAACCTCCCCGTCCTCTTCCTCTATTACCAAACCGGCCTCCTTGTCCTCGTCCTCTACCATAGTTGTCTTGATAATTCTGTGAATCATTAGTGTACATAATTTTTTCTTGATCATCTTGTTGATCATCGTCTTGGATTCTCTCTTCATAAGCTTTTAACCTGCCGACGATGTCTTCAAACGTCGTTGTGTTTAGATCGAGCACTTTCTCAAGTGCGGCTATGATATATATATATATATATTTTGCAAGACTACTTAAGAATTTCTTGACTAGCTTTGGCTCTTCCATGTTTTCTCCTAGTGCCGCAGACTTTGAGGATAGCTCCGCAAGTTTACCCGAAAAATCATCGATTGATTCTGTGTCTTTCATCTTCATCTTGTTAAAGTCATCCATTAGCGTCTGCAGTCTTGCCTCTCGAACTCTATCAGCTCCCACATGTCTAGCTTGTATCGCTGTCCATACTTCCTTTGAGGTGTCGAGATTTCCAACTTGCAAGACCAGGGACTCTGGTATTGATAGAAGCGCACGAGCCATATCACTCTTGTCTCCATCGTCTGATCCAGGGTCTATAGTATCCCAAACTTTATGTACCTTTAGCATCACTTTCATACGCATGCTCCAGACTGTATAGTTGGTAGCGTTGAGCATTGGGCACTTGATAGAAGGATTGTTCTCCTTCGGACGGGTGGTAACGACAGTTAGGTCTCCTTCGGAAACTTAACTCAAAACCTCAAAAACTCTCTGACTCCATAAGCTATACCACATCATGGTATCTCCTTATATAACAATTCTATTTTCCTAAATTCATTAGGAATTACATATTTCCTTTCTCTTATATTTCCTTTTATCCTTATCCTAAACTCATTAGGATAACTTGCACCTTAAGTCATCTTTAAGCTTATGTCAATATGGTCTTCTTCCCGTGCGACGACGGTGTGGAGATTTTTCTCGACTGGATAAAGAGAAAAAAATATTTGGTCAATAATATTCATAATCTTTCTAGACATCATATTATTACAATATTATTTAATGTCTTAGAAACCAAATTCATTCAACTAATTTTACAACCCTGCCCGAGTTTGTCAAATTTTTATCAATTGACTGAAAATTTAACCTTGTTTGATATGTTTTACCTTAAATCAAGTCAGTTATGGTTTAAGATGTAAATACATATATATACTCCCTCCATTGTTTTTAATATAAATCGTTTTAGAATTGTGCACATAGATTAAGAAATCATTAATTTTTATATTTTCTAAACAAAAACATCATTAAATATTTACCTAACCACAAATCAACCAATAATAAAATAGAATGTATATTATCATTGGTCATATAACATTAAGTGTTAATAAATTTTACATAGAAAACCGAAAACATCATATAATTTGGAACATAAAAATTTATCTAAAACGACTTATATTAAAAACCGGAGGGAGTAGATAAATTAATGTGACATGAGCTAGCTAGGTGCATATTTACTAAATTCTTATGTTGGAAACTTTGTTATTGCTTCACCCAATTGCTGAAAATGGGCTCCACGCCCAAGCCTCTGCTCTCATTCACTCTATAAAACCATCTGCTCTCTTCATAACCCCAATAACTCGATCCAAATTCCCAAAGCTTTTTTTCTATTTCACCTACCTTTCTCCTCGAAAATAAAAAAACCCTGACTTGTTTCCCAAGTTAACTCCAAAATGCAGCCGCAAGCAGACGTTTTCAGCCTCCATAACTACATAAACTCCTCGAACCCATCTCCATATCCTTCCCATTTCCCCGTATCCCCGCCATATCCAATCAACGGTCAAAACCTGAATCCCTTCTACGGAATTCAAAGTGCTACTAACAATCCACAATCCATGAGCCTAAGCAGCAACTCGACATCAGATGAAGCGGAAGAGCAGCAGACGGACAAAAACATAATCAACGAGCGGAAGCAGAGAAGGATGATATCAAACAGAGAATCAGCAAGGAGATCGCGTATGAGGAAGCAGCGACACCTTGACGAGCTTTGGTCTCAGGTGATGTGGTTCAGGGTCGAGAACCATCAGTTGCTTGATAAGCTTAACAATCTCTCTGAGTCTCACGAAAAGGTTCTTCAAGAGAATGTTCAGCTCAAAGGGGAAACATCTGAGTTAAAGCAGGTGATTAGTGATATGAAAATTCAAAGCCCTTTCTCTTGCTTCAGAGACGATATAATCCCCATTGAATAGAGCATTTTTACCCCCATGCACCGACGTTCATATATGAATTATGTGTTTTATATTCGGAGCATTTTTTTAGTTTACCAAGACTCCAAGAGGAATATATATAAGTATATATTGAAAAAACATTAGTATTATTGAAGAATATATATATAAGTGGTGTTGGTCAAATCATGAGTCATGTTTGTGATGAGGACAGAGTAAGGTGGTGTATGTTCTGCTTCATATTACAAAAATTTCCAAATTTCCAACTACAAACCAACACACAGACTCACAATCCCACTCTAAGAGACCTGCATCAATCATGATTTTATAGGTTAACATATGTATTTTATGTACGCTGACATCAGTTACATGTGATTATCTTTTGGACCAAGCAAAAAGATGATGTCTTTGTGGATTGATGATGATTTCTTTTGTGAAACTTTCTAAATTTGATTATAACTGGCAAAGACCAAGGACAAGCTTATCTGTAACAGTTAAGTATGTAGACCCATGAAGAACAGTATTAAAATTCAATATTTAAAATTTTATTAAACGATTTTTTTCACTTGGATTTTTATTTATGGTCTCTTGGAGCATAATGAGAAATTGCTGAGAATAAGTAATGTTATAGGAGATGACAAAAAAAAGTAATGCTATAGGAATTTGTGGTAACATTGTCTATTAGTAATCCATATTTATACTGAGATATGATATCCAAATACATATTCTTGAGATTAGTTTTAAGGGTTTTTTGCAAAATTGACTAGTCAAACGTAAAACTAATCCATGTTTTTCTAGATTTTTTTTTGTCCTATTCACCCCACAAATTCATATTATTCACGAAAATGTCATTACTTTTTTTTCTTTTCGAAAATTGCATTTTTACTCTCTCAACCTCATCATCTTCAAGTATCTACAAGATTGCCATTGCCATCAATACACCAACCACCATGAACAACCAATTTGAAACTCTTAATACACCTCAAATCGATTTACACTCATTCTTTCTTAATTCTTATGAACTAAAAACAACATATCTTTCACTTTCTCTCAATATTCATCCAAAAAAAAACTCAAAATTTTTATTCTAAAATTTTTATGGTTCATAGAGCCATTGAAACTTACGATTCTTGGTGAGTCACTTTTGTTTGAGATTCTGAGTGCTTGGAGAAGACTTTTGTGTGCTAAACAAGTTATCTCACTGGTTGAAACTATGAAATTAGTTTTTTTTCCAGATCTGTTCGTCCAGACGACTTCCGGGTAAGTCGTCTGGCTGTAGACGACTTACATGGAAGTCTTCTGGTCAATGCAGAGGTTAGTTTTGCAATTGACTTTTAAATGTGTTTTTCTAGACAACTTACATGGAAGTCGTCCATCTTTGTTTGTTAAAAAAAATTCGACTCGACTTCCACGTAAGTCGTATAAGGTAAACGGGTTAGTTTTGCATTTGACCGAATTGTGTCAGAAATTTGACTTTTCCTGGACGACTTACATGTAAGTCGTCCATGATTTTATTCTGAGATTCTGGTCAAACGTTGCTTATCATGGACGACTTCCATGTAAGTCGTCGGACGGACGACTTCCGTGTAAGTCGTCTAGAAAAAAATAATATTTTTTGTTTTATTTTTCAATTGCAAAACTAACCTGAGACGACTTATATGGAAGTCGTCAAGGCATAAAAAAATATTGATTTTTTAATTTTCTAATGGAAGACTTATGTGTAAGTCGTCCATAAAAAGTTAAATTTCTAATACAATCCGGTCAAATGCAAAACTAACATGTTTTCCCTAGACGACTTACATGGAAGTCGTCTCGAATTTTTTTTTAACAGACAAATATGGACGACTTCCATGTAAGTCGTCTAGGTTAAAAATCAATTGCAAAACTAACTTAAATGGACGACTTCCTAGAAGTCTACCAGACGACCTCCGTGAAAGTCATATGCGTCAATGTTTAATAAACTTTCATTTTCTCTAAAACTATAAAGACTTTTTAATTTTGTTTTTGTTAATTCATGTATATTTGTCAATATTGGGGCTACTGAATGAAATTTATAACTTAATTGGAGATATTTATGAGGTTACCAACATTCATGCTTAGTAAAGTTTCTAGCTAATTGAGAAGACTTCTACGGAAGTCTTCTACGTTAGTTTTTATAAATTTGTTAAGTAGCTTTAAGATATGTTTATTTAATTTTCAAGAGTATTAAGTAACTTCAAGAATATCAAGTAACATGGTTTAATGTGTCTTCTTAGATCATAAGATATATTTTTTACTTATGTATCTAATGAAAGTGTTCTATCTTTGAACTTATGTAATGTTTTAATTTTTGTGAATTTGACTAAGTTTTCTTGAGAATTCTTCTCCCTTAGTTGTAATAAATTTGATTAATTTTTTGTGTTATTGTGTTTTGCTATTGAAGTTGTATCAATAACTTCAATTATGTCAAGTAATTTTGGCAAAATAATATTGTGGAAAATGAACATATTTACCAAATATTTCATTAATATTTCTTCAAATTTACAAAAAAAAGTCACAACTAAAGGAGCACACATGCAAATCACAAAACAGACCACAAACAAAACTATTATAGATCATTCTTCTACAAAGACAAGCTTAGACTCCACTTGATATGGGAGAAGACTCCATCAGAAGACTTCCTAGAAGTCGTCTGGAAGGAAGTCTTCTAGTGCATTATATTTTAGAAGACTTCCGAGAAGACTTCCCATAAGTTTTCCAAAGTCTGATCCAGATCTGAAAAACATGTATATCAAACCCAGATCTGAAAAACTTGCATATCATATCAAAAAAGTTCAAATGGTTTAAAACATAAAAATGAGTGGAAAATTAGATAGATATGCTTTTATAAAACACACAAAGTACATATCCAAGTGGAAGATGATAACCATCTGATTAAGAACATGCAACAAAAAGATAGATTAGTGAGAAAGACATGAGACGAAAATGAAAAATTCATATAAAGTTTAGTGTTTTCAAGTCAAAGAGATTAGAGTGGGTTTGGAGAGTTTTAGTTTGGGAAAAATGTATAAACTTTATGCAACAGAAGGTTACCAAATGAAGAAAAANATATATATTTATCTTGATATTTAAGATACCTAATAAACAGATATTAACTTATATTCTACTGATATATATATATATATATACAGTTATTTTTAAAAAATATTTTAATATATATACTTATCATGACATTCAGGACATATAATTAATAGATAAATATTAATTAAAAAAATATTAACAAATTTTATCGATAATTCCATAATTACGTTTATCTTATATTTAATTTATAATTTTAATGACTAATATTATATCCAGTTTTTCTATTTCTCATTGGAAATATTGATCCTAGTGCAGATATGTATTTTTAAATATTTGAATGATTAAAGGTAAAGCATCATCGAAAATATATGTCTTAAAATGAAAATTATGTACTTATCTTAAATATTTTATATATTTTGAATATTAAACAATCAAATTCCTAACCTAAAATACATAAATATGTATTTTTACATCACAAACATCAAATTATTTTTTATATGAGATCATAAATGTTATCAAAATAATATTTTTAAAACTAAAATATTAAATATTATATAAATGATAGGGCTTTTTGCAAAATTGACTCAAAACTCAAAGTCAAACCTAAAACTAACTCATATATTATTTTTCTTTTGTTCTATTCACCCTACAAGTTTATATTATTCACGAAAATGTCATTAGATTTTCTTTCTTTCGAAAATGGGTTTTTTACTCTCTCAACCTCATCATCTTTAAGTATTTACAAGATTGTCATTGCCATCAATACACCAACCACCATGAGCAACTAATTTGAAGCTCTTAATGCACCTCAAATCGATACTAAAAAAACAACATCTTTTTCACTTTCTCTCCATATTCATCCAAAAAAATCCAAGATTTTGATTCTAAAAACTTTATGGTTCATAGAGCCATTGAAGCTTACCATTCTTGGTGGTCACTTTTGTTTGAGATTCTGGATGCTTGGAGAAAACTTTTGTGTGCTAAACAAGTTATCTCAGTGGTTGAAACTATGAAATTAGTTTTTTTTCCAGATATGTTCGTCCAGACGACTTCCGGGTAAGTCGTCTGGCTGTAGACGACTTATATTGAAGTCTTCTGGTCAATGCAGAGGTTAGTTTTGCAATTGACTTTTAAATGTGTTTTTCTAGACTATTTAGATGGAAGTCGTCCAACATTGTTTGTTAATAAAAAAATTTGAGACGACTTCCATGTAAGTCGTTTAAGGTAAACGTGTTAGTTTTGCATTTGACCGGATTGTGTCAAAAATTTGACTTTTCCTGGACGACTTACATGTAAGTCGTTCAGTAGAAAATTAAAAAATTAATATTTTTTTAAGTAGTCTCAAGTTAGTTTTGCAAATGAAAAATAAAACAAAAAAATTATTTTTGTCTAGACGATTTACACGGAAGTCGTCCATCAGGCGACTTACACGAAAGTCGTCCATGATTTTATTCTGAGATTATGGTCAAACCTTGCTTTTCTTGGACGACTTCCATGTAAGTCATCGGACGGACGACTTCCGTGTAAGTCATTTAGAAAAAATAATATTTTTTTTTATTTTTTAATTGCAAAACTAACCTGAGACGACTTACATGGAAGTCGTCTAGGTACAAAAATATATTGATTTAAAATTTTTGACACAATCCGGTCAAATGCAAAACTAACCTGTTTTCCCTATAAGACTTACAATGAAGTCGTCTCGAATTTTTTTTTAACAAACAAAGATGGACGACTTCCATGTAAGTCGTCTAGGTTATAAATCAATTGCAAAACTAACCTAAATGGACGATTTCCTAGAAGTTTACCAGACGACCTCCGTGGAAGTCGTATGCGTCAATGTTAAATAAACTTTCATTTTTTCTAAAACTATAAAAACTTTTAAATTTTTTTTTTGTTAATTCATGTATATTAGTCAATATTGGGGTTACTGAATGAAATTTATAACTTAATTGGTGATATTTATGAGGTTACCAACATTCATGCTTAGTAAAGTTTCTAGCTAATTGAGAAGTCTTCTGTGGAAGTCTTCTACGTTAGTTTTTGTAAATTTGTTAAGTAACTTTAAGATATATTTATTTAATTTTCAAAAGTGGTAAGTAACTTCAAGAATACCAAGTAACATGGTTTAATGTGTATTCTTAGATCATAAGATATACTTTTTACTTATGTATCTAATGAAAGTGTTCTATCTTTAAACTTATGTAATGTTTTATCTTTTGTGAATTTGACTAAGTTTTTTTGAGAATTCTTCTCCCTTAGTTGTAATAGATTTGATTCTTTTTTTGTGTTTTTGTTTTTTGCTATTGTAGTTGTATCAATAACTTCAATTATGTCAAGTAATTTTAACAAGATAATATTGTGGAAAATGAACATATTTACCAATTTATTTCATTAATATCTTTTCACATTTACAAAAAAGTCACAACTAAAGGAGTACACATGCAAATCACAAAACAGACTACAAAAAAAACTATTACATCTCATTCCTCTACAAAGACAAGCTTAGATTCCACTTGATATGGAAGAAGACTCCGTCAGAAGACTTCCTAGAAGTCGTTTGGAAAACTTCGTAGAAGTCGTATGGAAGACGTCTGGAAGACTTTCTGGAAGTCTTCTAGCACATTATATTTTAGAAAACTTCCGAGAAGATTTCCCATAAGTTTTCCAAAATCTGATCCAGATCTAAAAACATGTATATCAAACCCATATCTGAAAAACCTACATATCATATAAAAAAATGTTTAAATGACTTAAAAACAGAGAAAATGAGTGTAAAATTAGATAGATATACTTTTATAGAACACACAAAGTACATATCCAAGTGCAAGATGAAAATCATCTGATTAAAAACCTGCAACAACAAGATAGATTAATGAGAAAGGAATGAGACAAAAATAAAAAAAATTCATATAAAGTTTAGTGTTTTCAAGTCAAAGAGATTAGAGTGGGTTTGGAGAGTTTTAGTTTTGGAAAAAAATATGAATTTTATGCAACAGTAGGTTACCAAATTAAGAAAAGTCAAACATAAAAACTTACCAAAACGCTCAGATCTGTTATGAAATGGAGACATGAGAGAAGACTCCGCCAGAAGACTTCCTGTAAGTCGTCTGGCAGACTTCCTGGAAGTCGTCTGGAAGTCTTCTAGCCCAGAAGTCTTCAAGATCTGAAAAACCTGCATATCCAAATCCAGATCTGAAAAACTTGCATATCCAAAAACGTTCAAAGGGCTTAAAAAACAGAGAAAATGGATGAAAAATTAGATAGATCTACCTTTATAGAACACACAAAATACATATCTAAAATTAATAGATCTACCTTTAACTGAGTGGAAGATGTGATGAAAAATTTGCAAAAACAAGATAAATTAGTGAGAAAGACATGAGACAAAAACACAATAAATTGATATAAAGTTTAATGTTTATAAGCTCAAAGAGATTAGAGCGAGGTTGGTGAGTTTAAGAATGAGAACATTACATTTTTGTTGCAGCCATTTGAGAAGAGGAGAGAGAATGTATAAACTTTTCTATATATAGGGAGACAAAAAATCTAATTAGGTTAAATATTTTCGATTCAGAAGACTTTCAAGTAAGTCTTTTAACTTCGTGGACGACTTACTTGTAAGTCGTCCAGGAGACTTCAATATTTTTAGCGGGAAACTAAAATAGAAGATTTCATAGACGACTTACCTGTTAGTCGTCTAGAACCTAAACATAATCTCTAAACTAAATTAACTAACTAAACACTTCAAAACATCGAATTAAATTTAAAAAGTGTTTACTTTTTTTTTTTTTTATCAACAAAAAAGTGTTTACTATACGCATAAATAAACACATATAGGTAAAATTTTAATTTTTTAAAAATCATTTAAGCTTTCCAAAATCTAAACCTAAGAATACATACAATACTACAACATATATTGTCAAACCCTAAACCAAAGAATATCATGATTAACTACTTTCACTCATCTATGTTGAAAACTATTCAATTTTATTATATCTTAATTTACATCATTTAAAACTGTTTATAATTACGTCATTTCAATTTTTCACTTGTCATAATATTTTTTAAACAATTTATAAATTATTTTTAAGATCAACAACACTAGACGACTTCCAGTATCTCAGAAGACTCAGACGACTTACCGAAGCTATATTCGTAAAAAATGATATCTATTTTTTTGTTTGGTTACAAGGGGTTGAGTGTATTTTCACAAGGCTTTTAGGTTAGTTTTGCATTTGATTCAAGTTTGGGTATAAGTTTGCATTTCAAATCAAGTTTTGCGTCATATTTGGCAAATTCTCCTTAATTAATTTCGTAGTTAGTAATATAATATTATTATAAATCAATGTTAACTAAAATTNTTTTGTTTAATTTTATATTATTAAAAAAAATAAACAATCACATTAACCATATAATAAAAATTAGATTTTTTTATTATATGTTATATTTTGAATTTTTTAAAATGACTTTAAATTACAAAAATGAGGAAACCTTATATGTTATATATTTTTTTTAAAAACGACTTTAAAATACAAAAATGAGGACACCTTATATGTTATATTTTTCTTATATGTTAGATTTTTTCTTATATGTTATATTTTGAATATTTTAAAACGACTTTAAATTACAAAAATGTAAGTTTTCCTTAAGTATACGACTAAAACATTAAAATGATATGTGTCAATTCGATGGTTGATTTGAAAGCTTTCAAAACCATATGGAAGATAATAGTCAAAATAATTCAATTGCGAAAACAATACTGTTCACTTTTTTCAAGAATGTGTTCGATGGAAAAAATAAAGTTTTTATGTCATAATTTGTTTAATGTCCAATCCGATCAACCCATGATGTATTAATTATAGTTTTGTTCCATTTTCTTTAATAAAAATTGATTCGATCCATCGGAAAAAAATTATATAATAACAACAAAAAATATTTTATATGTATAAATAAAATGATCAAATATATAAAAGAAACTATCGATAATATATAAAAATAAATTCACCCTGCGCAAGGCGCATGTCTTATCCTAGTTCCGTAAGTATTTTATCGATTAACAAAAATTACAGAATAAAAAAAATGCAAAAACACAAGTTTGCATTTTTGCTGACAAAAATACAAAGAAAATCGAGCAATTTGCAAAATTGACTCAAAACTCAAAGTCAAACCTAAAACCTAAAACTCAAAACTCAAAGTCAAAGTCAAAGTATTTTTATTTTTTATTTCCTATTCACCACACAAGTTTATATTATTCACGAAAATACCTTTAATTTTCTTTTTCTTTTCGAAAATGGATTTTTTTACTCTATCAACGTCATAATCTTCAAGCATTTACAAGATTACTACTGACATCAATACACCAACTACCATGAACAACCAATTTGAAGCTATTTACACTCTTTTTTTTTCAATTCTTATGAACTAAAAACAACATCTCTTTCACTTTCTCTCCATATTAATCCAAAAAAAACCCAAGATTTTGATTCTAAAATTTTTATGGTTCATATAGCCATTGAAGCTTAAGATTCTTGGTGGCTCACTTTTGTTTGAGATTTTGGGTGCTTGGAGAAGAATTTTGTGTGCTAAACAAGTTATCTCATTGGTTGAAACTATGAAATTACCTTTGACGACTTACATGTAAGTCTTCTGGTCAATGCAGAGGTTAGTTTTGCAATTGACTTTTAAATGTGTTTTTCTAGACGACTTACATGGAAGTCGTCGGATAGACGACTTCCGTGTCAGCCGTCTAGAAAAAAAATAATATTTTTTGTTTTATTTTTCAATTGCAAAACTAACCTGAGACGACTTACATAGAAGTTGTCTAGGTATAACAAAGTATTGATTTTTTAATTTTCTAAGAAAAGTCAAATTTCTGACACAATCCGGTGAAATACAAAACTAATCCGTTTTTCCTAGATGACTTACATGGAAGTCGTCTCGAATTTTTTCTTTTTAACAAACAAAGATGGACGACTTCCATGTAAGTCGCCTAGGTTAAAAATCAATTGCAAAACTAACCTAAATGGACGACTTCCTAGAAGTTTACCAGACGACCTCTGTGGAAGTCGTCTGCGTCAATGTTTAATAAACTTTTATTTTCTCTAAAACTATAAAGACTTTTTAATATATTTTTGTTAATTCATGTATATTAGTCAATATTGGAGATACTGAATGAAATTTATAACTTAATTAGTGATATTTATGAGGTTACCAACATTCATGTTTAGTAAAGTTTCTAGCTAATTGAGAAGACTTCCGTGGAAGTCTAATACGTTAGTTTTTGTAAATTTGTTAAGTAATTTTAAGATATGTTTATTTAATATTCAAAAGTGTTAAGTAACTTCAAGAATATCAAGTAACATGGTTTAAGGTGTCTCCTTTGATCATAAGATATACTTTTTATTTATGTATCTAATGAAAGTGTTCTATTTTTGAATTTATGTATTGTTTTATCTTTTGTGAATTTGACTAAGTTATTTTGAGAATTCTTCTCTCTTAGTTGTAATAAATTTGATTAATTTTTTGTGTTATTGTGTTTTGCTATTGAAATTGTATCAATAAATTCAATTATGTCAAGTAATTTTGGCGAGATAATATTATGGAAAAATGAACATATTTACCAATTTTTTTATTAATATCTCTTCACATTTACAAAAAAAGTCACAACTAAATGAGTACACATGCAAATCACAAAATATACCACAAACAATACTATTATAGATCATTCATCTACAAAGACAAGCTTAGACTCCACTTGATATGGAAGAAGACTCCGTCAGAAGACTTCCTGGAAGTCTTCTTGCGCATTATATTTTAGAAGACTTCCGAGAAGACTTCCCATAAGTCTTCCAAAGTCTAATTCAGATCTGAAAAACATGTATATCAAACCCAAATCTGAAAAACCTGCATATCATATAAAAAAAACGTTCAAATGGTTTAAAAATAGAGAAAATGAGTAGAAAATTAGATATATACTTTTATAAAACACACAAAGTACATGTCCAAGTGGAAGATGAGAACCATTTGATTAAAAACATTCAACAAAAAGATAGATTATCGAGAAAGACAAGAGACAAAAATGAAAAATTCATATAAAGTTTAGTGTTTTCAAGTCAAAGAGATTAGAGTGGGTTTGAAGAGTTTTAGTTTGGAAAAAATGTATGAACTTTATGCGACAGGAAGGTTACCAAATGAAAAAAAAAATCAGACATAAAAACTTACCAAAACGCTCAGATCTGTTATGAAAGGAAGACATGGGAGAAGACTCTGTCAGAAGACTTCCTGGAAGTTGTCTGGAAGACTTCCTGGAAGTCATCTGGAAGTCTTCTAGCCCAGAAGTCTTCCAGATCTGAAAAAACTGCATATCCAAATCCAGATCTGAAAAACCTGCATATGAAAAAACGTTCAAATGACTTAAAAACAGAGAAAATGAGTGGACTTTATAGAACACACAAAAATACATATCTAAAATTAATAGATCTACATTTAAATAAGTGGAAGATGAGAACCATGTGATAAAAACTTGCAAAAACAAGATAAATTATTAAGAAAGACGTGAGAGAAAAACAATAAATTGATATAAAGTTTGATGTTTATAAGTTCATAAATATTAGAGAGAGGTTGGGGAGTTTTAGAATGAGGAACATTACTTTTTTTGTTGCAGCCATTTGAGAGGAGGAGAGAGAATGTGTAAAATTTTCTTTACATAGGGCGACAAAAAATCCAATTAGGTTAAATATTTTCGATTCAGAAGACTTCATGGACGACTTACTTGTAAGTCATCCATAAGACTTCAATATTTTTAGCGGGAAACGAAAATATTTTTAGCAGGAAACTAAAATAGAAGACTTCCTAGACGACTTACCTGTTAGTCGTCTAGACCCTAAATATAACCTTTAAATTAAATTGACTAACTAAACACTTCACAAAATCAAATTAAACTTAAAAAGTGTTTACTATACACATATAGCACTACAAGAAATATGGGTAGTAATAGCGGACGAAAAACGCTATGAGTTAGATATAATAGTATTCCCTAAAACGCTCTGACAGCGCCCGTTATAATAGGTCAGACACTTTTGATAGCAGATCTATCGTATGCTATAGTTAAATAAACAACGATAGCAAATGTTTTGTGTCATTAATTTGTTTTTTAATTATCCATAAATTTATTAAAATAATTACTAACCAAACCAAATTAAAAAAATAAAATAAAAAGTACACCTAAACATAATTAACCAAAACATAATTCATAATTAAATAATTAAAATTAATCGAAAATTAATTCATAATTAAATATTAAATTTTATTTATTAATTAAAATCAGTATACAAACAGTTAAAGAACACATTAAACCAAAAACAAATTAAAACATTAAACCAAAACATAATTATCCTAAACCTAGACTAAGCCTCCGCCTGCAACCCTAATCTTTCGCCTCCAGCCTGCAGCCTCCAGAGCATCCACCTCCCGCCTCCAAAACCTCTATTTGCTTACTCCCGTAGCATTGCTCCTCTGGTTCTTCTCACTAGGTCAATTCTTCAGCATGCACCAAAATAAACAAAATCAGTTCAAAACAGAGAGAGATAGAAAGGATGCAGATAGATAGAGATAGAGATAGATATAGAGAGACTTTACCTTTCCTTCGGGATGGCTACGGAACAGGTCTTCCAGAGCCTCTGTTCGCTTACTCGACAGTATTATCTCTCATAAATCAACCTATTAAATCAAAAAGAAAACTGAATCTGAGATGAACTTGCTAAAACAAGGGTGAATCTGAGATGAACTTCTAGATCTCGTACCTGTTCTTCTCGTCGCAGTCCACCATGTCTTGTAATCTCTGCTGGAGACAGATTTTGTTTGAGCTGATGAAGATTGAGACAGATTCATTTATGGTGATTGGTGATGAAGGTTGAGACAGATTTTGTTTATTGTGATGGGTGTTGACACTGATTCGTTTATGGGGATAGTGGTTGAGACAGTTTTGTTAAAAGGCACGTAGAAGAAGATGAGAGATAGAGAAAGTGGAAGAGACGAATACGAGAGGTAAGAGGAGAGAGATGAAGAAATACATCTTTTCATCTTGTTCATTTTGGTCCANAAACTATAAAGACTTTTTAATTTTGTTTTTGTTAATTCATGTATATTTGTCAATATTGGGGCTACTGAATGAAATTTATAACTTAATTGGAGATATTTATGAGGTTACCAACATTCATGCTTAGTAAAGTTTCTAGCTAATTGAGAAGACTTCTACGGAAGTCTTCTACGTTAGTTTTTATAAATTTGTTAAGTAGCTTTAAGATATGTTTATTTAATTTTCAAGAGTATTAAGTAACTTCAAGAATATCAAGTAACATGGTTTAATGTGTCTTCTTAGATCATAAGATATATTTTTTACTTATGTATCTAATGAAAGTGTTCTATCTTTGAACTTATGTAATGTTTTAATTTTTGTGAATTTGACTAAGTTTTCTTGAGAATTCTTCTCCCTTAGTTGTAATAAATTTGATTAATTTTTTGTGTTATTGTGTTTTGCTATTGAAGTTGTATCAATAACTTCAATTATGTCAAGTAATTTTGGCAAAATAATATTGTGGAAAATGAACATATTTACCAAATATTTCATTAATATTTCTTCAAATTTACAAAAAAAAGTCACAACTAAAGGAGCACACATGCAAATCACAAAACAGACCACAAACAAAACTATTATAGATCATTCTTCTACAAAGACAAGCTTAGACTCCACTTGATATGGGAGAAGACTCCATCAGAAGACTTCCTAGAAGTCGTCTGGAAGGAAGTCTTCTAGTGCATTATATTTTAGAAGACTTCCGAGAAGACTTCCCATAAGTTTTCCAAAGTCTGATCCAGATCTGAAAAACATGTATATCAAACCCAGATCTGAAAAACTTGCATATCATATCAAAAAAGTTCAAATGGTTTAAAACATAAAAATGAGTGGAAAATTAGATAGATATGCTTTTATAAAACACACAAAGTACATATCCAAGTGGAAGATGATAACCATCTGATTAAGAACATGCAACAAAAAGATAGATTAGTGAGAAAGACATGAGACGAAAATGAAAAATTCATATAAAGTTTAGTGTTTTCAAGTCAAAGAGATTAGAGTGGGTTTGGAGAGTTTTAGTTTGGGAAAAATGTATAAACTTTATGCAACAGAAGGTTACCAAATGAAGAAAAACCAGGCATAAAAACTTACTATAAACGCTTAGATTTGTTATGAAAGGGATACATGGGAGAAGACTCCTTCAGAAGACTTCCTGGAAGTCGCCTGGGAGTCTTCTAGCCCATGACTCTTCCAGATCTGAAAAACCTGCATATCCAAATCTAGATCTGAAAAACCTGCATATCCAAAAACGTTCAAATGACTTAAAAACAGAGAAAATGAATAGAAGATTAGAACACCCAAAAATACATATCTAAAATTAATAGATATACCTTTAAATGAGCGGAAGATGAGAACCATGTGATGAAAAACCTGCAAAAAGAAGATAAATTAGTGAGAAAGACATGAGACAAAAATAATAAATTGATATAAAGTTTGATGTTTATAAGTTCAAAGAGATTAGAGAGGAGGAGAGAGAATGTGTAATTTTTTCTTTATATAGGGAGACTAAAAATCTAATTAGCTTAAATATTTTCGATTCAGAAGACTTTCAAGTAAGTCTTCCTTGATGACTTTCAAGTAAGTCGTCTAGAAGACTACAATATTTTTAGCCTGAAACTAAAATATTTTTAGCGGGAAACTAAAATAGAAAACTTCCTAGATGACTTATGTGTTAGTCGTCTAGACCCTAAACATAACCTCTAAACTAAATTAACTAACTAAACACTTCATAAAATCAAATTAAACATAAAAAGTGTTTATTATACACATAAATAAACACATATAGGTAAAAATTTAATTTTTCAAAAAAACATTTAAGCTTTCCAAAATCTAACCCTAAGAATACATACAATACTACAACTTATGTTGCCAAACCCTAAACCAAAGAATATCATGATTAACTACTTTCATTCATCCATGTTGAAAATTATTCAATTTTATTATATCTTAATTTACATCACTTAAAACTGTTTATAATTACATGATTTTAATTTTTCACTTGTCAAAATATTTTTTTAAAAATTTATAAATTATTTTTAAGATCAACAACACCGGACGAATTCCAATATCTCAGAAGAGTTAGACGACTTACCGGGGCTATATTCGTAAAAATGAGTTCTGGTTTTTTCACAAGGCTTTTAGGTTAGTTTTGCATTTGATTCAAGTTTGGGTATATGTTTGCATTTCAAATCAAGTTTTGAGTCATATTTGCCAAATTCCCCTAGTTTTAGACAGGGAATGCTGACAAATTAAACAAATTTTAATTTAGATTCTACTAGAGAGGTTGCTGATGAAAATAAGTTAGGATATGAAAGTCATGAAATTTTTCCTGTTCAAAAAGGTAAAACACATATATAGCTGAGTAACGGAACTTTAATTTGCAATAGTTTTATTCGTCTGTTAATTAGACAAAAAGATATAAATAATAAGATCGCAAAAATTAAAATCAAATGAGACCTTTTTGTTAGTTTTTTTATTAAAGACTTGTGAGATTAAAACATTGAAATGGATGTTTACAACATAGCTTAAGCCGGTGAAGACATGTAATCTACTGGTTTGTGCTACCATATGTTGTGTACCATACATACACTTAAACAATATTGTAATGCTACATGTTTGGACCGTTGTGTCTGCATTCACTTTGTTCACGTGCATTTTCACTTCAAATGCACACTTTTGATATAAACTTGTATAACATTAGCGTCGTTATCGTTAATTATGCTATCTGTTCAAAATGCATTTTAAAATTTTGGAGATAACTCGATTGTTTAGTGGTTTCCTCGAAATGAAAAATCGCGTTATTAGTCTAAGTTAGGGATCTATTCCCCTCCATTGAAAAACTGCTAAATCCATGTTTGGCTAGTTTGCATGATCTCTAATTTCAACGTAAAACAACCGAGTTTGCATATCATCTGTAGACTGATCCACATGAGCATGATTAGTCGGGTTTCGGCTACCTATCTCGTCTAATCAAAAATTAAACTTGTATAACGTAATAGAGTACATCAAAATCTACAAATATATAATGGCTTTTAAAGATTGGTCAACAACAAATTTCTAAAAAAAAAGATTGGTCAACAACTACAACTGGAAACTATTTTATGTATTACAACGTAAGCCCAAACCTATCATGCCCTCTCCGATAGATAGACAAAGAAACAATCTTACGTACGATAAAATCTTACGAAATGAGTGGTCAACAATACAAACAAACTTTTTTTTTAAATGATGTTGTGAGTTTCCTTGCCATAAAAACCTACGATCGCACATAAAATGTCCTTTAATATATAGCTTTAGAAAAAAAAAAAAATCAATCAATCTTTCAGCTTTCTTTCCTCTTTCTTTGTGGAATCGAGCACGCAGATCGTAATGTAGTGGAAGACTAAAAGACACATTAAAGATAGATAGAGTCACCTTTAACTTCTTTTTTCTTTGTTGTCATTCATGAATACGTATATATCTGATGTTCTCTAGATCAAGACTAATCTTTGGTATTACCAAAATATTTAAAGGGCAAATCTCCAAAATAGCACCTTTCTAAGTTTATATCACAAAAATAGCATTCAAAAACTAAAATGACCAAAATAGCACTTTTCTAAGTTTATCCTTTGAAAATTTTAATTTTTTTATTTTTTAAAATTAGAAATCTTATCCCCAAAACCTCATTTCTCAACTCTAAACCCTAAACCCTAAACTCAAAACCCTAAACCCTAAACTCAAAACCCTAAACCCTAAACCCTAAACCCTAAACTCTAAACCCTAAACCCTAAACTCTAAACCCTAAACCCTAAACCCTAAATCCTAAACCCCACCCTTTAACTCTAAACCCTAAGTTTGTGACTTTTGATAAAACATTAAGTGCTATTTTTATGACTTTTGACCTTGAGTGCTAGTTTGAGAACAAAAACTTGATTTAGTGCTATTTTTGTCTTTTTCTCATATTTAAACCTTGTAAAACCTCCACCGTTCCACGTTGTAGTCTACTCGAATCCGGTGCTAAGGACATCTCCAACCTTACTCTATTTTTGATTCCAAACTCAATTTTGGAGTAAAATTTTCTTCAACTCCACTCTATATTTAACTCCAAAATAGAGCAACCATATATTATAAGTCTGAGTAATCTTACCCATTACTCCATTTTGGAGTTGAACTTTTTCTATTTATGAAATGGTCTTTTTAATTTTTGATGTTTTAATTTCATACTTAAAATAATACGATAACATGAAAAATATAATACTCCGCAAAAGATTATTTAATAGTTTTCATAAAATATGCATAAACTCATAAAAGTCAAAATTAAGAATAAATAATATAAAATAAATATAATATAAATAAATAATTTAATAATTCGGTTAGTTGTTTTCGAAACTACAAAAATTGGTGAAGTATTATTCAAACGGAGTAAATGAGTTTTTTAATCTTGTGGATCAAAATTTTGATTGATAACATTTGTACTTGTTGAACTTGATATATGCACAAACAATATGACCCAATACATAATTCAAATTACAAAACAAAACTTTGTTTTTTCTTTATGTTCTTTTAATGCATATAAATATTTTTGAATTAGAAAAATTGCATATGATAAAAACTGCACGAATTGAAATTGGAAGATAATCCCTAGTTGTATTTTTAATGATAAACATTTAATTTAAATAAATATATTATTATGAAAATTTTGTAAACATAAAATAGTTGGGTTAATTGTTAAATTTTTATAAGTTGAAGGTACTACTAACAATTATTAACTAAATAAAAAAATAATATTTTTTGGAGTAAAAAATGGAGTAATACATTGGAGTAAAACTCAACTCTATTTTAGAATTACACCATTTTGAAGTAAAATTTGGAGTAATACATTGGAGATGCTCTAAGAACACAAATAAAACAACTCCAGACTACGGAGCAGCTAACGTTATACTTAGAGAAGGACAACTTTACAAAACGTAAATCACCCAATAGAGGTGGAAGAAAAGATAAACAAAAGACACATTAAGCTTATATCATGTTCATTTCATAGTTGCTGACGATCGATATCAAATGTTTAAGCGTTTTAGTCGTCAAACAAGTGATTAATATACAAAATAAACGATCGATTTTGCTGGTCGATCGCTAGCTCCTGGAAAACGAACAAACCATATAGCTAATTCCTTCCGCTAGTGGCTGTCGCTGATCATTTTGTCAACAAGTGTGAAACAGATCAAAGCCTTTAATCTCAGTATTAACTACATACAATTGATTACAGAAACATAGAAGACATATGATTAGCTTTATTCATGACAGCACTTTGGTCCTAAAATATCTTTGAATCTTTGGTTCCTTTTCATCTTCCAGCAACAGTGGAGTTTCTTTGCTCACTTTTATTTTAATTTTTTCATGCACTTTACGTATTGTTTCAAGAATCATCTCAATCTTTGTCTCTGTCTTTCTATATAAGTGTGTATACAAAGTACGGGTGTATCTGAGACCTGAGAAGATAGGTTCTTTCTTTTTCGTTTCGTACGACAATTGGTTTTTCTTTCTTTGGAACTTTTTAAACAATAGAGTTTTCATCGTTTGTTTTTCCGTAATAATATGTGAATGTTAGTGAGTACTTTATGACCCATTGATTACGTGTTTAAACACACACCAATTAACCTAATGTGCCAACAATACCACAATCGAATGGTATGTCATTGTAGCATTTTAGAATCGAATCCACAAGGAACTAATGATCTATAACACCAAGAATACACAAGTTTTCCTAATCTAAGCAAATAAGAAGATGGATGATTTGTAACAAACTAATATCCTAAAATACAAACATATCTCAAATCCAATCAAGAAATAAGTGCAAGAATTCAATCAAATGCTAAGGATGGATCCATGGACAAAGATAATTGATATAAGGTGATCAAGATTCAATCTAGGATGTTCAAACAAAACAATCAACAAGTCTATAGGTCTAGATCTCTTTCAAAATAGATTAATCCACTCCCGTGATAATAATCCCTATGCTAGTCATGCATCAAACATCAACTCCCGTTGGCTAACACATTCAACCATGCATAAATCACAAGTCTACTAACCACTTAAACATCTCGGACATCAACTGCCGTTGGCCAAATATGTAAAAGACAATGCGAAGTTCATTCAAGCATTTTAACTAACACCTTCCGGACGTAAAATAGCTTAAGATCTAGATGAGAGTGATCAATTCTAATCTAGCATTAAGAACACTTAGCAAGCATAGAACATTGTTAATCAAGCAATAAACATCCTAAATATCCACTTAATCACCCTAATCTATCTAACCCATGAATCACAAGGTCACTACTCACTAATCTCCATGAGAAACCTTAAAC
>QGKV02000571.1:36130893-36167737 GCA_003260655.2 Brassica cretica
CATGTAAGGATCAAGGCTAATCATGTTAATGAGCAAGAGAAACACAAATATAAGATGAAGTACTTCCTTAGATTATCAAAAGATTCAAGCTTTTACAAGTTTAGACAAAGTCTTGAGAAAAAATGAGATAAGATCCAACTTTGGGAGCTACAAGGTATTTATATGATCCTTAAAACCCTAATGGGCTCATAAACAAGTCTGAAAAGCCCATAAAAAATCATCAAAATCGCCCAGAAAAGGGTTTGGAGCGGGTAGGTTGACTAGGTCGTCTGGGCCGCTCCGCCCAGGTTCAGTTCATGCGCGCGGGTCGACCAACCCGGGCTGCCTAACCCGCACTGGATCGACCGCGGGTGACCAGCCCGCGCTGGGTCGACTGCGGGAAGGAAGGGTAGCTGCGCGCGGATGGTCGAACCCGTTGTGGTCTTGTCGCGCTGAGGTTGATATGCCTCTAGTAAATCGACCATAACTCCTTTAATACAGCTCCAAATGACTTGAAACCACTTCCATTGGAAAGTTAACTCAATTTACTATGTCTTCCCAAAATCTTAGCAACAGAAGATATCTTTAAGACCTCCATACATGTTCATCTTTCACCCTTTTGCACCATAAATGTCTCTAAACACTTCCAAGAACTCTATAGCACACTCCACCCCCTAATAAAAACTCATACATACAAAATGCAACCTAAAAATGAGTAAATCCTAATCTATATGATCAAAATGTACAAGAATGAATTACTAAAATCATGCAAATTCATAAGATATCACCCATTTGGATTATAGGTAGAACTAACAAGCCACCTTTTTGTCTTCTAATCCCAATTTTACCGAAGAATCGTTACTCAACTTAGAGTAATAATAATGTTGGAAAACATTATTCGTTTTAGAACCAAGACAAATGAGTTATCACGGTTTTTAAAGTTGTGGAAACATTATCGACATATTACATGGCATATCATTTGTTTATTTAAAATAGAATTGGGTTCATGAACAAAGTAATCATAATATTTTGTTTAAACACAAATTTACGTCTTATCCAATATTTTTTGCCAAAGCAGAGTTCGGTGCTTACACTTGCATTTACAAATCCCATTTGTACATTTTCGAAAAACAGTCATTTAATACTCAACATATCACGATATATTCAATTTATATCCGATTTATATGACCATGCAAAAACATATATGTATTTTCAAAATAAAAAATAACATACATTTTATTTACTTTTTCAAAAAAACATACACCAGTCGCCACACCAGCTGTCACATCGTCTAATTATCCTGATATGGATGCTACGTCAGCTGATTTTGCTCATGAGGATACCACACGTACAATAATTTTTTTTAAACAAAATAATCGTTTTATAAAAGTAATTTTTACAAATGTAAACGTTTACAATTTTTTATTATTTATTATAATTAACAAAAATTAATTAGATAATAAATTTTAATCTTATATAAGAGATATATTCTTTATAATGTTTCGATCAATCAATTACTCTTATGTTAATCTTGTTTGCGTGCTTATATAGAAAAATTTTAAATTGGTTGTGTAATCATGAGAATAATTTTGTTTCAAGAGATTAAGAATTTATGATATGTTAATCTAAATTTTTTAAACGGAAACAACATAACCAAGATTAATCGAGAGTAATACGACTGCAGCACTAGCATTGAATTTGAATCATTACAACACTTATACAACTCTTATAAGGACGGTATTATGATAGGATTGAAACACTATAACGAATATATCTTTTATATAAGATTAAAATTTTATTTTTAATTATTTTTTGTTAATTTTACTAAATAATAACAATTTATAAACTTTTACATTTTCTAAAAAAATATTTTTATAAAATGACTATTTTGTTTTATTAAAAATTTATTGTACATGTGGCATCCTAGTCAACAAAACTACTTGACGTACTATCACGTCAGTAAAATTAGATGAAGTGAAAGCTGATTTGGCAGCTAGTGTATAATTTCGCTAAAAAAAGTAAATAAAATGTTTGTTATTTGAGTTTTTCGAAAACATATGTATCTTTTTGCACGGTATATAAATCGGATATAAATTGAACATCGTGACATGTTGGATATGAAATGATTATTTTTCCCTATTTTCTCAGATGCCAAATATATATGCTGTTTTGTTGATGGTTTGTTCGAGAGAAGAAGGCCCATGGGCTAATTCTTTCCAAACGTTTGGTTTGTGTTTCGGTTTTTATTTCTTTCTCAAGTCAACAAAATAGGCCCACAAGAGCTTCCTCTGATAATTGTTTGACCATTATTAGTTCTTCTGCAATTCCATACAATTATTTCTGTTCAAATACTACGCTTTTGGATTGATAATTATTTTGGATTTTGAGGGTTGTCACATAATTATCTATTGTAAATGGCCTAATGTGCTCTCTTTGTGTCTTAACATATTTCACTTCCTCGAAATAAACTGAGAAAATAAACAAGAGTGGTTACATCCCACATATGCTTCTCTCGATACACAAATAAATTACTCAATTCTTTTTGACGAGAACATATAAATTATTTAATACATGTGCTACATGTTAATGGATTTTTTTTTCAAGATTTGAGGGTGAGTTAGATGTTTACATTATATTTAATTCATAAGTAACACCCAAAAAATGTGAACATTCAGACAAGAACTAATATTTTTTTCTGCGGAAGAGTTTCCATTCATGTTGCCAGGGCGGTTCAATCGTGCTATGGGGACAAAAAAAAATTTAATTTCCAAACTATTATTTTTCTTTAAAAAATCTGATAGATATATGTTTTTTTCCAAAATACCATAAGTATTTTAAAAATAAATCTTTGGAAAAAAAAAATACTTTCATATAAAAAAAATTTGGACCCATTTTCTTATTTGTAATATAAAAATACATGTATTTTTTAAAAAAATCGGACTCTTATCTATTAAAAAATAGGAGAACAACGAATTGGATCCGGTGCGATCGCCCCTATCTAAGTCGGCCATGCATGTTGCTGTCAAGTGTCTGCGGTGGATCCATTTCCCTCTTTACAGCCAAAACAAACAAAGGAACAAAATATTTGCATCATAAGTATTTAAACAGTTTGATCGAACACACATAGAAAGCCTCTGCCAAGGATGGAATTTTAGTTCGAATCATACCTCTGATGCGGATGGGAGGATTGTTCTAATTTGGAAATGTCCATTAACTGTGAAGATAATCCACCAGAGCAGACAAACCCTCACCTGCATCATATCTCTTCCCTCCCAAGACCCAATCTACTATACAACAGTTTATGCTTCGAATCTCTTTGCTGAAAGAATAGAACTATGGACAGAGCTGATGTATCTTCATGGTACTCTTGATCTCGATAACAAGAATTGGATGCTCGGGGGAGATTTCAATCAGATTATGTACCCCACTGAGCACTCCACCTCAATGGCTGCTGTCCCTGATAGCCAAATGTACCAATTCCAACACTGCTTGCTGCAATCTAGTTTGTTTGATCTGCGCTATAATGGATCCTCACACACCTGGACAAACAAGCAGCCATCAGACCCTATCGGAAAAAAATTGGATCGACTCATAACCAACTACAAAACCATTTCTACTCATCCCCACGCTTATGCCTTATTCCTCCCTAACCTCTTCTCTGACCACAGCCCCTGTCTAGTTGACCTAGCCTATACGCTACCAACTGCTGGAACCAGACTTTACAAATTTCAAAATTACATAACTAAACACCCTAATTTCCAGAGGATTGTTCAAGACGCATGGGTTCAGGCCGGAAGCAATAGCTTGACACTTTCTCAACTCTGTTGGAAATTGAAACTCATCAAGGGAGATTTAAAAATACTAAACAGAGAGAACTTTTCAAATATACAAGAGAGAGTGAGTGAAACTTACAGTTTGTTACAACTTGTGCAGGTCCAAGCTCTACAATCTCCATCCACGCTTTTCTTTAACAAGAGAGAGATCTCCACCAAAAGTGGCTCTTCCTGCGAGAAATTGAGGAGAGTTACTTTCGTCAGAAGTCTCGCATAAACTGGCTGACTGAAGGCGATTTCAATACTACCTTCTTTCATCGAATGTGTCAAGTCAGAGCCAGTTACAATGCAATCAAATATTTCCTCTCACTAACTGGTGAAATGATTACAGACCCTTTGGAGATGAGTGTGCTGGCAGTGGAGCACTTCAAATCAATATTGGAACCTATGAACTACTCACCTCCGGTCCTTCACTCTTCGATCACATGGTTTGCGGAGCTAGTAGGTTTCCAATGCAGCCTGCCAAAATGTCAACAAATGATGTCAGTCCCAACTGCGGAGGAAATCAGGAGGCTTTTCTTTAAGCTAAATCCGAATAAAGCACCTGGACCTGATGGTCTCACTTCCGGTTTCTTTAAAGCAACTTGGGAAACTCTAGGAGCAGAGGTGGTCTCGTTCTTTAACCCAATTCTTCTCATCAGCCTTACTACCAACCTCAACGAACTCAACCATCCTCACACTGGTCCCTAAATTCCCGGGAGCAACCAAGATCTCTGACTTTTGCCCCATCTCATGTTTAAATACAGTCTACAAGGTGATATCAAGGCTACTGGTTGCAAGAGTAAAGCCCTTCCTTCAAGATCTTATTCTTCCATGTCAAACTGCTTTCGTGAAGGATCGTCTCCTGGTGGAAAACACAGTTTTAGCCAGCGAGTTAGTACATGGATATCACAAGAACAAAGGGCCAAAGAGATTTACAATAAAAGTTGACATCGCCAAAGCTTTTGATACACTCTCCTGTGAGTTTCTCTTCTCTTGCTTGGACAGTATGCAGATTCCACGCCATTTCTTATCCATGCTGAAGACCTGCATATGTACAACAAGTTTTATGGTTGGTTATAATGGTACTGTCAATGGCTATTTTAAGGGTAAAAGAGGTCTTAGGCAGGGAGATCCACTGTCACCCTACCTATTTGTCATAGAAATGAATTGCCTCTCTTTTATGCTCAAAAAAGCTGCAGCGCAAGAAGGACTACAATACCACCCCAACTGTGAAAGAGTCAAGCTAACTCACCTTTCATTTGCGGATGATCTCCTCATATTCATTGACGGATCCATCAAATCGGTTCAACATGTCCTCAAAGTCCCCCATGAATTTGAGTTACGATCTGGTTTTAAAGCCAGCATGGAGAAGACGAGTTTTTATGCCTCTGGACTATCAGCAAGCGAGACTGACACGATACATGCTTCTACTGAATGGTCTGTAAAGAGCTGCCTATCCGTTACCTATGTGTCCTGCTGCACTCTAAGAAGCTGAATCTCGTAAACTGTGAGCCTCTCCTCCATCAAATAAAGAAAAGACTCTCCTCTTTGACGGTAAAATCGCTCTCCTTTGCTGGCAGGCTTCTCCTAATCAAGACTGTTATCTCAGGTATCACCACCTTCTGGTGTGCTGCATTCATATTACCCAAGGCCTGTATCAGAAGAATCAACTCGTTATGCAGTGTTTTCTTATGGAAAGGTGATATTGAGAGTAATAACACAGCAAGAGTAGCTTGGGAAAAATGTGTTCTCACTAAGGAGCAAGGTGGACTGGGTATCAGAGATCTACAAACCTGGAATTTAGCATGTTGTATCAAACTGATTTGGCTTCTTTTCTTCAAGGCAGGCTTAGTATGGGTTGCTTGGTTCACGGATAAAGTTCTTAAAGGATCGGTCCACAACTATTAGACTACTAAACCGAGCGCCTCGTACTCGTGGCTAGCAAATAAGCTGCTCAAGCTCAAATCAGTTGTCTTCCCGCTTATTAAGCTTCGCTTGGAAGATGGTTTGGCTGCTCGGTTCTGGTATGACAATTGGTCCCCGTTTGGAAACTTGGCAACAGCGCTTAACATCTCAGTATCCAGACTTGGAATCCCGGAAAAGGCAACGGTGGCGTCGTTATTCACAAATGGTGCTTGGCGATTACCACCTGCAAGATCGGAACCTCAATTACTACTTCATACTTTCCTTACAACTATAACTCTTACACAAAACCCTGATTACTATCAATGGGAGATTGCAGGTAAAGTGTGTTCAACTTATTCCACATGATCAACATACTCATACCTGCGTGGTGATTTGGATGAGGTCTCATGGGCTTCTGCTGTCTGGTTTTCCTATGGTATACCTCGACAGAAGTTTCACACATGGCTAGTAGTTCTTGATAGATGCCCAACAAGGGACAGACTTCTCAGTTGGGGCTTGCAAACTTCCCCTCTCTGCCTCCTTTGCAACAACAACCATGAATCTCGTGATCACATCTACTTCAACTGCTCTTACTCCTTTGATCTATGGGAGCTAAGTGTGAGGCGATGCTCCTTTCAACCACTGCGAAGCTGGAATCTAACTCTCCAACAAATGCAAGATCTGCCTAAACAGAGAGCCCTGCGATCAGATCGTCTACTCACTCTCTTAGCCTGGCAATCAAACCTCTACTGGATATGGAATGAACGTAATTCTCGACTTCACACCAACTCTTTCAGGTCCATTGATGCTCTCTTCACCATTATTGATCGGCAAATTCGAAATAGGATTTAGGGTTTCCGATCATCCAATCCTATCCTAGCCTCCTCCATGATGAAAACGTGGTTTCGTTAAGTCTGATCATCACCACCGCAACTTACGTCGCTTCATCTCTGTCTCTCTACCAAATCCTCTTTCTCATTGGGCCAAGGGATTTTGGGGGTTTTCACTAAAGGAAGTTTCTCCACTATGATTCTTGTTCTAATGAGTTTGTTTTTAACTAAAGCTAGTTGGGCTTGTAAACATTTTATTTCTTTTGCTTTTAAATTTGAAAGCCAATTTTCAAAAAAAAAAACACACACATAGAAAGCCACAATCTATATTATAATAGATGAGTTTTTGCTCACTCCTCAGCGCGCCACGTCAACGTTTTGTGCGTCCCGCTTTTAAAAAGTGTGAAAAAATGCCAAGTCTATGGCTCGAACCCGGGTTATTGAGATATAAACACCAACATTTATACCACTAAGCTAAATGATACTTTGTACATTGATGGTCGAACCTAATATATATTTATGAAGGTCGGAAGCTCTTGCTTCTTCGGCTTCCTCTGAGGGTCGGGCCACAAGTGCGTTATGGGTTTCATTTTTAAATGAGATTCATCACGTTATATGAAAAAAGCTCAAGTTTGCAACAATTATAGTTTTCTCATATTGTAAACTGTTGTCGTTTAACATGAGTTTGGGTTCTTTTCTTCACTGTCTCAAACAAGTCTGAGTTACAGAGTTGCACCATGTGTCTGTTCGTAATCTATTTTTTCACCGGTGAACTCTTCATGTCCACATCTTAAATCGCTTGATCATAAATGTTCCTGATTTGTAGCCCCTATATAAACCCTATATATATGATTCTCATCTTTGATGAACCCAATCTGCATCTCCACAAAACTCATTGATTCCTCTTAGATTTAACCAACTTCTAGAAAATGTTTCTCTCTGCCTCTCCAATTCGTCAAACCGGCGTCNAAAGACTATAAATAATTTATTATTAACAAAAGTATGAAATTATTTACAATTTGATGACTAATTCATCACCCTTTTTTATATGTTAAATTTTTCATAGAAGTTTTAAAATCATTTTATTTTCTTTAAACATGTATAACTAATTTATAATCTTTTATGCCATACTAAGTCATGATATAATATTTCTTCATATTTTACATTAATAACCATTGTTTTTATATATCGTCTACAATTCTCTAATTACGTCTATTTGTTCAATTTTGTATATGATATAGAATATTCATCATAAATAGATGGTTTAAGATGCCAAAAAAATTATTTACTTGGTGGATATAATACATCAAATATTACAAATACATCATTTAATTAAATAAATAACCATAAACCGAAAATTCATATCCGCACTCAGGGTCTAGTGTCACCTTAATAACTAACTTGATCATAGTGTCACCTTAATAACTAACTTGATCATCTATTTAACTAACTTAAGAAGTTAAGAAGAAAAGGAAATTTGATCGCGATGATCGAACTTTGGATTGTGCGAATATTTTATCAGTAAATAAATAAGGTCATTTTGTTGGGAACTGAAAATATAAAAAGAAAAGAAATAAAGCAAAGGAGACAGACTCCATTTGGTCTGAACCTGAAAAACAACTTTTGTCTTTATGGGTTGGCTAAAGGAGTGGGAATGGCCCATCCCCACCCTCTCACGTCTTGTCTCTTATTTCCTTGTTTTCTCATTACCTTCTTAATTTATTGGTTTTCCATCATAATTACATAGGAAACACCAACTAAACCCCAAGGCTTTCTTTGTATCTTCTTCTCTTTATGTCCTTTTGCCTTGATTCACTTTAGGTCACTTAAAATGTATTCCAAATTCTGAGTCTTCATCATAATTTGTATTTGAAACATGTGCTCCAAACCAAGCAATAGCATGAGTTATGATCCATATTTAATATTATTACTAAAGAAAAGCACTCCAAACATTTTGTTGTTGTGTATATGCACCAGTTGGTTTTACACTAGGAGTGAATATAAAGGATATTCATATACTAATTCTTTTGTGTGGTATTTATACTTTGGGCAACACCTTTCAAATATATATATATATATAGTCCTTCATTAGTTGGATATCCACTGTTTCAATGTTATGTATGCTCCTTTAAAGTTTTGACAGAAATTATAAACAATTTTTAAATAACTAAAATTTAATAAAAGTGAACATTAACATTAATATTTAAATTTATATCAACCAATTTAGAGTCATAATGGATTAATGGTAACAATTTTATTGATTAAAAGTTAAATATATAATATAAATTTAAAGTGGATAGATGAAGTACAACCCGAGAAATTGGATGTTTTGGCCGGAGAAAAATCTTCGATGGAAAAAGATATCGAGTATCCTTATGATGTTCTTATGGAAAAATTCCTTCTGATGTTAAGAACTTGTTTTCAAGTGTTGTTCTAAATCCAAACAAAGCCCCAGAGCCTGATGGACTAACCTCTGGCTTTTTTAAAACAGCATGGAAAACTCTTGGAGAAGAAGTGGTCTCTTGCATTACTCAGTTCTTCTCTTCAGCTTTCCTACCAGTCACTACTAACTCAACAATTCTTACGCTGGTCCCTAAATTCTCGGGAACAACAAAGATCTCTGATTTTCACCCCATCTCTTGTCTAAATACGATCTACAAGGTGATATCCAGACTCCTGGTTGCAACACTAAAGCCAATTCTTCAAGATGTCATCCTTCCATGTCAAACATCCTTCGTAAAGGACCGCCTGCTGGTTGAAAATACAGTATTAGCAAGTGAATTGGTACATGGGTATCACAAGAATAAAGGGCCGAAGAGAATCACCATCAAGGTGGACATTGCCAAAGCCTTTGATACGCTATCTTGGGAGTTCCTTTTCTCTTGCTTGGACAGTATGCAGATTCCACACCACTTTCTCTCTCAGCTAAAGGCCTGCATATGTACAACAAGCTTTATGGTTGGATATAATGGTATTGTCAATGGCTATTTCAAAGGAAGAAGAGGGCTTAGGCAGGGTGACCCTCTTTCGCCCTATCTATTTGTTATTGCTATGAACTGCCTCTCCTTTATGCTCAAAAAAGCGGCAGCACAAGAAGGTCTACAATACCACCCCAACTGTGAACAAATAAAGCTAACACACCTTTCATTTGCGGATGACCTCCTCATCTTCATTGATGGCTCTCTCAACTCGGTACAGCATGTTCTTAAGGTTCTCCATGAATTTGAGCTATGGTCAGGGCTTAACGTCAGTATGCAAAAGACAAGCTTCTATGCTTCCGGGTTGTCTGCTTCAGAGATAGACACGATACAAGCTTCAACTGGAATGGTTTGTGGAGCGCTGCCAGTTCGCTATCTTGGTGTTCCTCTCAACTCTAAAAAGCTCAGCCTGGTGTCTTGCGAACCACTCCTACATTAAATTAAGAAACAGCTCTCTTCTTGGACAGTAAAATCCCTATCCTTTGCTGGGCGGCTACTTCTGATCAAGACAATCATTTCAGGGATCACCACTTTTTGGTGTTCTGCTTTTATTCTGCAAAAAGCCTGTATTAAAAGGATAAAATCGCTCTGTAGTGTGTTCTTATGGAAAGGAGATATTGAAAGCAATAACACAGCAATAGTAGCATGTTCTCCAAACTTGGAACTTAGCGTGTTGCATCAGACTAATTTGGCTGCTATTCTTCAAAGCTGGCTCAGTGTGGGTTGCATGGTTCAAGGAAAAGTTCTCAACGGCTCGATACATAATTACTGGACCACAAAACCAAGCTCCTCCTACTCTTGGTTAGCCAACAAACTCATAAAGCTCAAATCAGTGGTCTTTCCATTGATTAAGCTCCGCTTAGAAGATGGCTTAACGGCTCGGTTCTAGTATGATTATTGGTCCCCGTTTGGAAGCTTGGCATCAGTGCTTAACGTCTCTGTGTCAAGACTAGGAATCCCAGACAAGGCAACAGTGGCATCTTTATACAGAAGCAGAGCATGGCGACTACCATCTGCGAGATCGGAACCTCAATTACTCCTTCATACTTTCCTAACAAATGTCCCTCTCACACAAAATCCTGACTACTATGAATGGGAGATTGCAGGTAAAGTAAGCTCAAAATATTCAACTGGTTAGACGTACACGTACCAGCGAGGCGATTTGGATGAGGTCTCGTGGGCTCCGGCAATCTGGTTCTCCTATGGAATTCCTAGACAACAATTCCATGCTTGGCTTGTTGTACTTGATAGGTGTCCAATCTTGGGGTCTCCAAGTCTCACCTATCTGTCTCCTCTGCAACAACGACAAAGAATCCCGTGACCACATCTTCTTTGACTGCTCCTACAGCTTTGACGTATGGGAACTAACGGCGAGAAGGTGCTCTATTCAACCGATGAGAAGCTGGAACCAAACGCTTCAGCAAATGAAAGCTCTCCCGATTCAGAACTCACTGTTGGAGTCTATCCTTAGTTGTTTCAGCTGTTTGAAGTTTGCGTTTCATTATGTTATTTGCTTCAGTTGTTGTCGTTTGCTAGGTCAATGTCAGTTAGAGTCAAGTGGCTTAAGTTGGGTTAGTGGTCATAGTTGTTTCCTATTTTCTAGTTGAGTCAGTTTACGTTTCCTTGTAAGCCACTATAAAAGGCACTTGAAGTTCATTAATAAACGTGGGATTCTAGTGCAAATCTGTTCTTTACATTTGGTATCAGAGCAAAATTCAATCCCAACATGAGAAGAAAGATGAGCGACGATAAAACACTGACGAAGATTCCTCACTTTGATGGTCACTATGATCATTGGAGTGAGTTGATGGAGAACCTTTTGAGAGCAAAGGGTTTATGGGGTTTGGTGGCCGACGGTTACAACGAGATAGCAACAGGAGTTGATGCAACCGTCGTGCAACTAAGAGATCAGGAGGATCTCAAGATGAAGGATCACCAGGTGAAGCATTTTCTGTTTCAAGCGATTGATCGCACGGTGTTTGAGCAGATTTTGGATCGTAGTACATCCAAGATCATATGGGACTCGATGAAGAAGAAATTTGGAGGCAATGAGAGAGTTAAGAGATCTCTTCTCAACACATTGAGGAGAGAGTTTGAAGTGTTGTCGATGAAGATGGATGAAACGATCGATGACTACTTTAGGAGAGTGATGGTGGTTTCAAACAAGATGAGAAGCAACGGAGAAGCAATGCCGGATTCGAAGATTGTGGAGAAGATACTTCGAACCTTGACNTGCATTCTTACCAATTACTCAATTTTATAAGTGTCATTATATTATCTCGTCTTAAAAAATACAAATCTTTAAATATCATTCCCGTATCTATCAATAAGCATATTTTTCAAAAGTAACTAAGAATTTTTTTTTTAATTTGTATTTTTGTATTTGTTATGTATAATTAATTTCATTAGATTTGGAAACAATAAAATATGACTGATTTTGTATGAACATATATTACTTTCGTATACTTTAGGAAGTTTCTAGTTTATAGGGATATTTGTTTGACTTCTTCGTCAAGTTTATTTTGTTTAGATTTCATATAAACTATTAGTTTAATTAATAAACAGAATCCAACAAAATATGATAATAAAAGAACTAACAAATCGAATAAACTTTTTAAAATACGTTTTGGAGGAACAAATGTTAAAGTAAAATATACTAACTAAGGCACATATAAACTATACCGTAAGAATTTGAAAATGAATATGCTACACATAAATTTGTCTAAATATGCGATTGTCAAATTTTCATATTTATTGTAACTCTTATTAGCTAATTCTTATATTCAGCTATATTTTTGATGAACATTGGTTTTTAAAATATGAATACATATAACTTTACTATTGAAAATAAATTATGAAAATGGTCCATATATACTTACATATCCTCATTTTTCAATTTAAACAATTTGGTTACTATACGTTTTTTAAATATGTGTGTCAAATTGTGAACCACAAATAAAATATGAAACACGCAAATGGTTTATGCTGATTATTTTGGTTCAGTCCCGAGAAAAATATTGTGTTCATTTATATGTTGACTATGTAAAGCCCAACCAGTTTTATACATGGTGACGGGTTATATAAATGTTCGATTGGTAGTGTAGATTAACGATTGGGTAGAGCGGATTATTTCTGAATCTATATTATAATAGATGAGTTTTTGCTCACTCCTCAGCGCGCCACGTTAGCGTTTTGTGGATCTCACTTTTAAAAAATGTAAAAAAATGTCAAGTCTATGGCTCGAACCTGGGTTATTGAGATATAAACATCAACATTTATACCACAAAACTAAATGATACTTTATACATTGATGGTCAAACCTAATATATATTTATGAAGGTCGGAAGCTCTTGCTTCTACGGCTTCCTCTGAGAGTCGGGCCACAAGTGCGTTATGAGTTTCATTTTTAAATGAGATTCATCACGTTATATGAAAAAAATCTCAAGTTTGCAACAATTATAATTTTCTCATATTGTAAACTGTTGTCGTTTAACATGAGTTTGAGTTTTTTTCTTCACTGTCTCAAACAAGTCTGAGTTACAGAGTTGCACCATATGTCTGTTCGTAATCTATTTTTTCACCGGTGAACTCTTCATGTCCACATCTTAAATCGCTTGATCATAAATGTTCCTGATTTGTAGCCCCTATATAAACCCTATATATATATGATTATCATCTTTGATGAACTCAATCTGCATCTCCACAAAACTCATTGATTTCTCTTAGATTTAACCAACTTCTAGAAAATGTTTCTCTCTGCCTCTCCAATTCGTCAAACCGGCGTCTCGGCGTCTGTCACTCAACCTTCGAATCTCCCCGTCTTGGTCGTAGTAGTCAGAGCATAGCCTCTGGCTTCCTCGCTTCTGGAAATCTCTGAACTTCAAGAAAGACATGAAGTTTGTGGGAATCACGGTTCTCTTCCTTGATTAAAAGGTAAGTTAATCTTCGATCTATAACACTTATTTAACATAATTGTTTTAATTTATTTCATGATTCTCTGTTGAATAATGTTATTTGCAGATTCTGTGATTCATGGGTTTACTCCCGTTGGACGTGCTAATCATTACATGCCATCTTTGAAAGCTGGTTCCATTGTGAAAGTCGATCGTTTTGAGGTTTCTAGGTGCTCAAGCATGTGCAAGATAACTGATCATCCATTTCTCATTCGTTTCATCTCACTAACCATTATTGATGAAGTCATCACGGGTGCTCCTGAGATCAATCTTCAGTCAAGATTAGGCTGTTCGACAATCTCCAAGTGATTGCGAACACAAACCTAGAACTTCCAGCTATATTATCATATTGCATCTGGGTTTATATTATGTTTTGATATCATAACTAATATTTAAACTCACAGATGTGGTTGGGCAAATCCGTTCTGTCCAGGGATCTGGCCTCACCAAAACAACTCGAGTCGTTATCCGTCTCCTCATTGATCCGTAAGAAACAATCAACACATAATTCTCTTTATATTATTGTCTATATTGTGCTAACATCAATAATCAAAAATATTTCATACCCAAGATTTGTGGTCGTCTATTTATCTCCCTTAATTATCAATCTAATTTTACATAAATCTTTATTTTACTGTTTAAAAGAACCACAATAACCCAAACAATCAAAACACCAAAAACTAGAATCCCAAAAAAGACGAATCATTAATGATCATCTCTCTTTTTGTCTAATCTTACAAATAAACTTCAAAACAAATATACCAAACCAATCAACTCAACTAAAACTCAACGACACATACATTGAGCCAGCTAAACAAATATAAACTACACGGCCAAATATTTAACAATTTACAAACTTACTTTCACAGATGCTTACGAAGAAGACGAAGACGACAACCAAGATCAGTGAAATTACCTAAACAAAAAAGCAGAGTAAGTTACGAACTCTGATAAATACAACTGACAATGATTTTTGTTTACATATTACCCATCAAATAAAAGAGAAACAAACACAGCCACACCAGGAGATACAAGAGACAATCCCAACAGACACAAAGGCGGCAACAACATCTCCACCTGCTCACTCCTCTTGTCTTATAAAAATAGCTTATATGCTTAATGTCAACATGCCAACGCTATTGTCTTCTTATGAGAAATACATATATTCGTTTAAAACTCATTAAGACCCAAATACTAATTGTCACTCATTTTATAGTTATTTCTACAAGTCTTCATATATTTGTTTTAAAGGTCCGGTAAAAACAACAAGTTTAAAAGTAAAAAAACATATAACCAACATAATAAGAATAAAAAAAATTATTACTTAATACACACAACTTACACAACTAAACTGGNAATTAAAAAATATTTTGAGGATTCTTGATATATTATGCATATTATAATATATTTTTACGAATCTATATTATAATAGATGAGTTTTTGCTCACTCCTCAGCACGCCACGTCAGCGTTTTGTGGGCTCCACTTTTAAAAAGTGTGAAAAAATGTCAAGTCCATGGCTCGAACCCAGGTTATTGAGATATAAACACAAACATTTATACCACTAAGCTAAATGATACTTTGTACATTGATGGTCGAACCTAATATATGTTTATGAAGGTCGGAAGCTCTTGCTTCTTCGGCTTCCTCTGAGGGTCGGGCCTACAAGTGCGTTATGGGTTTCATTTTTAAATGAGATTCATCACCTTATATGAAAAAAGCTCAAGTTTGCAACAATTATAGTTTTCTCATATTGTAAACTGTTGTCGTTTAACATGAATTTGGGTTCTTTTCATCACAGTCTCAAACAAGTCTGAGTTACAGAGTTGCGCTATGTGTATGTTCGTAATCTATTTTTTCACCGGTGAACTCTTCATGTCCACATCTTAAATCGCTTGATCATAAATGTTCATAATTTGTAGCCCCTATATAAACCCTATATATATGATTCTCATCTTTGATGAACCCAATCTGCATCTCCACAAAACTCATTGATTCCTCTTAGATTTAACCAACTTCTAGAAAATGTTTCTCTCAGCCTCTCCAATTCGTCAAACCGGCGTCTCGGCGTCCCTCACTCAACCTTCGAATCTCTCCGTTTTGGTCGTAGTAGTCAGAGCATAGCCTTTGACTTCCTCGCTTCTGGGAGTCCCTGAATTTCAAGAAAGACAGGGAGTTTGTGGGAATCACGGTTCTCTTCCTTGATAAAAAGGTAAGTTAATCTTCGATCTATAACATTTATTTAACATAATTGTTTTAATTTATTTCCTGATTCTTTGTTGAATAATATTATTTGCAGATTCCGTGATTCATGGGTTTACTCCCGTCGGACGTGCTAATCATTACATGCCATATTTGAAAGCTGGTTCCATTGTGAAAGTCGATCGTTTTGAGGTTTCTAGGTGCTCAAGCATGTATAAGATAATTGATCATCCATTCCTCATTCGTTTCATCTCACTAACCATTATTGATGAAGTCATCACGGGTGCTCCTAAGATCAATCTTCAGTCAAGATTAGACTGTTCGACAATCTCCAAGTGATTGCGAACACAAACCTATAACTTCCAGATATATTATCATATTGCATCTGAGTTTATATTATGTTTTGTTATCATAACTGATATTTAAACTCACAGATGTGGTTGGGCAAATCCGTTCTGTCCAGGGCTCTGGCCTCACCAAAGAAACAACTCGAGACTTTATCCGTCTCCTCATTGATCCGTAAGAAACAGTCAACACATAATTCTCTTTATATTACTATCTATATTGTGCTAACATCAATAATCAAAAATATTTCATACCCAAGATTTGTGGTCGTCTATTTATTTCCCTTACTTATCAATCTAATTTTACACAAATCTTTATTTATTGTTTAAAAGAAACCACAATAACCCAAACAATCAAAACACCAAAAACTAGAATCCCCAAAAAGACGAATCATTAATGATCACCTCTCTTTTTGTCTAATCTTACAACTAAACTTCAAAACAAATATACCAAACCAATCAACTCATCTAAAACTCAACGACACATACATTGAGCCAGCTAAACAAATATAAACTACACGGCCAAATATTTAATAATTTACAAACTTACTTTCACAGATGCTTACGAAGAAGACGAAGACGACAACCAAGATCAGTGAAATTACTTAAACAAAAAAGCAGATAAATACAACTAACAATGATTTTTGTTTACATATTACCCATCAAATAAAAGAGAAACAAACACAGCCACATCAGGATATACAAGAGACAATCCGAACAGACACAAAGGCGGCAACAACATCTCCACCTGCTCACTCCTCTTGTCTTATAAAAATAGCTTATATGCTCAATGTCAACATTTCAACGCTATTGTCTTCTTATGAGAAATACATATATTCGTTTAAAACCCATTAAGATTCAAATACTAATTGTCACTCATTTTATAGTTATTTCTACAAGTCTTCATATATTTGTTTTAAAGGTCCGGTAAAAACAACAAGTTTAAAAGTAAAAAAACATATAACCAACATAATAAGAATAAAAAAAAAATTTTACTTAATACACACAACTTACGCAACTAAACTGGAGAAAAATATATTCAGAAACAAAAGGTACTCTCAACAACCTTAATATAATTTATGTAATCTAGACAGTACAAGTAACAAATTAAAAAGACAAACACATAATAAGTCTCAGTGACACAGCAAGCAACAACACGAACTATATCAATCACATTACTAACACAGTTTAGTCCTTCATGAGTGGAGAACAGTGCATACACAGTACATTATCACAACTCTAACCCTATAACAATAAAAAACTTAAAAAACAATGATCAACCCAAAACGCAAAATTCACAGTTACAATAACTCTAACAAATATTGAGATGAAACAAGAAATATGTNACCATTTTGTGCATCAAGCACTACCTTGGACTTCAAAAGCAATAACTACTTTTGTAAGTTACACGTTTGTAGCCAAAGTATATAATAACTGTTAATATTTAAGAAAAATGGAAAAATTTTATGTTTACCATTTTCATTGTACAATTTTTCAATTTTACCACCACTAAAAGTACATTTTCAAAAATACATTCTTCACGGCAAAAGATTCTTATAACCTTGTTCTCTATATATATAATAAATCATTATTTAAATAAATATAAAATAAAATACAAAATTTAAAAATATATTTTTTTATGTTTTCGAATTACCCTTTTTCAAATTCGATTTTTTTTAGAATTTGTTTTTTTTTAGAATTTTTTTCGATTTTTTTTCTTTTTTTTTTAAATTTATTTTTGAAAATCGAAAATTATGTTTGAAACTATTTTTTATTTTTTTAAATATTTTTAAGTATTTATTTATATATTTATTAGAATCCTAAATTTCACATTTCAAAAACCCTACCTCACTCACCCCTCAACTCTGAACCCTAAGTTTAGATTTGTTAACCCTAGGTGTATAAGTGTTTTTTTACATTTCATTAAAAGTGAGGCTAAAAGTGGTTAGTGTAAACATGAAAAGTGATACTATGAATGTGGTATTTGTGGCAATTTCCCAAGAATATAATATATGTTCAGAAGTATCATGTAAAACATATGTATCAAACAAACTAACACATTAATATCATGTGAATTACAAGTAACAACGGTTAATCTATACTATAATAGATGAGTTTTTGCTCACTACTCAGCGCGCAACGTCAGCGTTTTGTGGGTGCCACTTTTAAAAAGTGTGAAAAAATGTCAAGTATATGGCTCGAACCCGGGTTATTGAGATATAAACACCAACATTTATAGCACTAAGCTAAATGATACTTTGTACATTGATGGTCGAACCTAATATATATTTATGAAGGTCGGAAGCTCTTGCTTCTTCGGCTTCCTTTGAGGGTCGGGCCTACAAGTGTGTTATGGGTTTCATTTTTAAATGAGATTCATCACGTTATATGAAAAAAGCTCAAGTTTGCAACAATTATAGTTTTCTCAAATTGTAAACTGTTGTCGTTTAACATGAGTTTGAGTTCTTTTCATCACTGCCTCAAACAAGTCTGAGTTACAGAGTTGTGCTATGTGTCTGTACATAATCTATTTTTTCATCAGTGAACTCTTCATGTCCACATCTTAAATCGCTTGATCATAAATGTTCCTGATTTGTAGCCCCTATATAAACCCTATATATATGATTCTCCTTTTTGATGAACCCAATCTGCATCTCCACAAAACTCATTGATTCCTCTTAGATTTAACCAACTTCTAGAAAATGTTTTTCTCTACCTCTCCAATTCGTCAAACCGACGTCTCAGCGTCCGTCATTCAACCTTCGAATCTCTCAGTCTTGGTCGTAGTAGTCAGAGCATAGCCTCTGGCTTCCTCGCTTCTGAGATTCCCTGAACTTCAAGAAAGACAGAGAGTTTGTGGGAATCACGGTTGTCTTACTTGATGAAAAAGAAAGTTAATCTTCGATCTATAACACTTATTTAACATAACTGCTTTAATTTATTTCCTGATTCTTTGTTGAATAATATTATTTGCAGATTCCGTGATTCATGGGTTTACTCCCGTCGGACGTGCTAATCATTACATGCCATCTTTGAAAGCTAGTTCCATTGTGAAAGTCGATCGTTTTGAGGTTTCTAGGTGCTCAAGCATGTACAAGATAACTGATCATCTATTCCTCATTCATTTCATCTCAGTAACCATTATTGATGAAGTTATCACGGGTGCTCCTGAGATCAATCTTCAGTCAAGATTAGACTGTTCGACAATCTCCAAGTGATTGCGAACACAAACCTAGAATTCTCAGGTATATTATCATATTGCATCTGGGTTTATATTATGTTTTGATATCATAACTGATATTTAAACTCACAGATGTGGTTGGGAAAATCCGTTCTGTCCAGGGCTCTGGCCTCACCAAAGAAACAACTCGAGTCGTTATCCGTCTCTTCATTGATCCGTAAGAAACAATCAACACATAATTCCCTTTATATTACTGTCTATATTGTGTTAACATCAATAATCAAAAATATTTCATACCCAAGATTTGTGGTCGTCTATTTATGTCCCTTACTTATCAATCTAATTTTGCACAAAATCTTTATTTTACTGTTTAAAAGAAACTACAATAACCAAAACAATCAAAACACCAGAAACTAGAATCCCAAAAAAAGACGAATCATTAATGATCATCTCTCTTTTTGTCTAATTTTACAAATAAACTTCAAAACAAATGTACCAAACCAATCAACTCAACTAAAACTCAACGACACATACATTGAGCCAGCTAAACAAATATAAACTACACGGCCAAATATTTATCAATTTACAAACTTACTTTCACATATGCTTACGAAGAAGATAAGACGACAACAAAGATTAGTGAAATTACCTAAACAAGAAACAGAGTAAGTTACAAACTCTGATAAATACAACTAACAATGATTTTTGTTTACATATTACCCATCAAATAAAAGAGAAACAAACACAGCCACACCAGAAGATACAAGAGACAATCCCAACAGACACAAAGACGACAACAACATCTCCACCTACTCACTCCTCTTGTCTTATAAAAATAGCTTATATGCTCAATGTCAACATGTCAACGCTATTTTCTTCTTCTGAGAAATATATATATTCGTTTAAAACCCTTTAAGACCCAAATACTAATTGTCACTCATTTTATAGTTATTTCTACAAGTCTTCATTTATTTGTTTTAAAGGTCCGGTAAAAACAACAAGTTTAAAAGTAAAAAAACATATAACCAACATAATAAGAATAAAAAAAATTATTACTTAATACACACAACTTACACAACTAAACTGGAGAAAAAATATCCAGAAACAAAAGGTACTCTCAACAAATTTTTAATATAATTTATGTAATCTCAACAGTACAAGTAACAAATTAAAAAGACAAACAAACAATAAGTCTCAGTGACACANATGGCTCGAACCCGGGTTATTGAGATATAAACACCAACATTTATACCACTAAGCTAAATGATACTTTGTACATTGATGGTCGAACCTAATATATATTTATGAAGGTCGGAAGCTCTTGCTTCTTCGGCTTCCTCTGAGGGTCGGGCCTACAAGTGCGTTATGGGTTTCATTTTTAAATGAGATTCATCACGTTATATGAAAAAAGCTCAAGTTTACAACAATTATAGTTTTCTCATATTGTAAATTGTTGTCGTTTAACATGAGTTTGGGTTCTTTTCATCACTGTCTCAAACAAGTCTGAGTTACAGAGTTCCGTTATGTGTCTGTTCGTAATCTATTTTTTCACCGGTGAACTCTTCATGTCCACATCTTAAATTGCTTGATCATAAATGTTCTTGATTTGTAGCCCCTATATAAACCCTATATATATGATTCTCATCTTTGATGAACTCAATCTGCATCTCCACAAACTCATTGATTCCTCTTAGATTTAACCAACTTCTAGAAAATGTTTCTCTCTGCCTCTCCAATTCGTCAAACCGGCGTCCCGGCGTCCGTCACTCATCATTCGAATCTCTCCGTCTTGATCGTAGTAGTCAGAGCATAGCCTCTGGCTTCCTCGCTTCTGGGATTCCCTGAACTTCAAGAAAGACAGGGAGTTTGTGGGAATCACGGTTCTCTTCCTTGATGAAAAGGTAAATTAATCTTCGATCTATAACACTTATTTAACATAATTATTTTAATTTATTTCCTCATTCTTTGTTGAATAATATTATTTGCAAATTCCGTGATTCATGGGTTTACTCCCGTCGGACGTGCTAATCATTACATGTCATCTTTGAAAGCTGGTTCCATTGTGAAAGTCGATCGTTTTGAGGTTTTTAGGTGCTCAAGCATGTACAAGATAACTGGTCATCCATTCCTCATTCGTTTCATCTCACTAACCATTTTTGATGAAGTCATCACGGGTGCTCCTGAGATCAATCTTCAGTGAAGATTAGACTGTTCGACAATCTCCAAGTGATTGCAAATACAAACCTAGAACTCCCAGATATATTATCATATTGCATCTAGGTTTATATTATGTTTTGATATCATAACTGATATTTAAACTCATAGATGTGGTTGAGCAAATCCGTTCTGTCCAGGGCTCTGGCCTCACCAAAGAAACAACTCGAGTCGTTATCATTCTCCTCATTGATCCGTAAGAAACAATCAACACATAATTTTCTTTATATTACTGTCTATATTGTGCTAACATCAATAATCAAAAATATTTCACACCCAAGATTTGTGGTCGTCTATTTATCTCCCTTACTTATCAATCTAATTTTACACAAATCTTTATTTTACTGTTTAAAAGAAACCACAATAACCCAAACAATCAAAACACCAAAAACTAGAATCCCAAAAAAGACGAATAATTAATGATCACATCTCTTTTTGTCTAATCTTACAAATAAACTTCAAAACAAATATACCAAACCAATCAACTCAACTAAAACTCAACGACACATACATTGAGCCAGCTAAACAAATATAAACTACACGGCCAAATATTTAACAATTTACAAACTTACTTTCACAGATGCTTACGAAGAAGACGAAGACGACAACCAAGATCAGTGAAATTACCTAAACAAAAAAGCAGAGTAAGTTACAAACTCTGATAAATACAACTAACAATGATTTTTGTTTACATATTACCCATCAAATAAAAGAGAAACAAACACAGCCACACCAGGAGATACAAGAGACAATCCCAACAGACACAAAGGCGGCAACAACATCTCCACCTGCTCACTCCTCTTGTCTTATAAAAATAGCTTATATGCTCAATGTCAACATGCCAACGTTATTGTCTTCTTATGAGAAATACATATATTCGTTTAAAACCTATTAAGACCCAAATACTAATTGTCACTCATTTTATAGTTATTTCTACAAGTCTTCATATATTTGTTTTAAAGATCCGGTAAAAACAACAAGTTTAAAAGTAAAAAAACATATAGCCAACATAATAAGAATTAAAAAAATTATTACTTAATACACACAACTTACACAACTAAACTGCTGAAAAAATATCCAGAAACAAAAGGTACTCTCAACAACCTTAATATAATTTATGTAATCTCAACAGTACAAGTAACAAATTAAAAAGACAAACAAACAATAAGTCTCAGTGACACAACAAGCAACGACACGAACTATATCAATCACATTACTAACACAGTTTAGTCATTCATGAGTGGAGAACAGTGCATACACATTACATCATCACAACTCTAACCCTATAACAATAAAAAACTTAAAAAACAATGATCAACCCAAAACGTAAAATTCACAACTACAATAACTCTAACAAATATTGAGATGAAACAAAAAATATGTCTATAATTTCGCGCTTGCGCGGATGCAATGCCCCTAGTATACAATAATGGAAAAGTTGCCTCGAACGATACGTTTTATACCTATTTTCATTTACACCGCTTTGATTCTATATTTAAATATAACATTTCTTTTTCCACCCGATAATTTCCAAGCCTATTTTCTCTAAATAAGTAAAAGAAAAAAAAACAGAATATTTGTGTTTCTTCTTGAACTTTATAATACTAAGCAAAATAATTCTTAAATTCGTAAGGAGTTCATGTACGGAATATGTTTGAATTGCATACATTATAGATATTCATCTTATCCTACTTTTTGCTTAAATATATTTTCCCATGAAAAGAACATGTAGCGTAAGAAACAGCCGTTCAATGTAATTTTAAGCTATTTTTAATATAAATATAGTTTTAGTATGCAACCACCTAAACATGCATGTAGCTAACATTATCATGAGAAGAAGAATAACTAATCTTCATGCTGGATTATTAGTAAAGGTAAGAAATAAGAATGATGATACAAGAACGACTAAAGAGAGTACAAATATCAAATTTCATGTTGAAAAGGAAAGAAACAGATAAAAATCATCACACACCCTTTGCCTGAGGCATCAAAAAACCCCAACATAAAAATGGAAATTAACAATCCAATCTACACACAAACAACTTCAAGATAGAACTTACTTCTTTTTAAAATGCTTACTTTTACTTTCACTCTTTTTCTTCTCTTTTATCCTACATTTATAATTACCACTATTCTTAGCATTATGTTTATGGTCATAATCCTCATTACTCTTACTCTTACTTTCACTTTTCCCATTCCTTAAAACAATACATTCTCTGCTTCTCCCTCTATTGCTCGTTTGGGGATAACTTGGCCCGGAAGAAGCATCGGAAGCCATTGAATCGTCGCTGTCTTTGTTGTTTTCGTAGTCGTTGACATGCTTTCTTTTATCGTTTCCGGTGATATGCCCTTCATAGTACACCTCATCAGTTACCTCTTCCTCGTCATCCTCCATAGGTGAAGAAATATACGTAGTCCAGCCGGATTCGCTACTGCTGCATTCTTCTCTCTCCATGGACAACTCAAGAACCCTAGTTTCGAATGAGAGAGAGTGTTTGTGAGAATTTTTGTTTTGTCGAGTCGTAGCATTTTGCTTGTGTAGTGGACCATATATATAAATATATAATTGCATGTGCGTGGAAGAAGATCCTTGTGTTTTCATTAATTTAACGTGCTAAGGACAGCTTATAACTAAAGTATAAAGTTACATCCGACATAATTCGAACAATAATAGCTGTTTTTATGAAAAAAGGTTTTGTCTTTTTGTAAGTTATGATTTATGTGTAGTCTTAGTCTTCTCTTGGTAGTGTGAGCATGTTGAATAATACCTTTTGATTAATATAAATAATGGATTTTTGTTAGAGAGCGAAGTGGTTTAAGTTCACATTGTGGCATGAGGGGAATGTTTCTATACACTAAGGATTTTCTGTAACGATACCAAACACGCATGCATCTTTGTAGATATTTTTTTGAACTTACATCTTTGTAGATATTGGATGTTTGATTCACATCAAGCCATGTTAGAGAACATGTCAGGTTAAGGATCATGCCTCCATTTCATTATCCTCTTCTTTTTTCTTATCAGACTCATACTGTAACCAATTATAGGGACTTTTTCAACATATAAATTAATTGGTACACTTATCATATTCTCAGTCGTATTAGTGGAACAATGTGTTGTTAACACTATTTCAAAACAAAAAGTGGCGAATTTATAAAAACAATACCATGTACCGCTTATTTCCAAAAACTATACTAAGTAATTTAAAACTAGATCTTTGGGACACCATGGCGACCTATCTAAAGTCATATTCTATGTGCTTTCTAATTATCAAAATAAGGTTTGCTCCTCATGAGAACATTGGGTTATCTAAATTCATAGTAGAAGTCGTAGATACTAGATAGACATAATAAATCTCAGGTTAACTGGCACCAATTAGGCCCAAGAAGTATAAGCTGGCCCAATAGTAAGTACTTCGGGATTTTTGTGGATATCTTCAACTAGTAAAATATTGAAAGGAAAGAAAGTAGGTGCGATTAAGCAAGCAGGAAGAAACCAAGTAAACTAGTGTGTAAGCAATAAAGAAATCACAAAACGATAAAGCAATTAAAAGAAACAATTGGAGCAGAGTGATTTATCTAAGATAATGAATTAAAAATTAATGCGAGTTGTTAACCTAAGCACTATAATTCCGTAGTATTTATTAAATTTGTTAATCACCTGAATTGGATACTCTACAAAATAAATGATCAAAGTAAATTATGTCCATTGGAACTTAAACCCTCGCAAAACTTAAATTATGTCCATTGGAACTGGAACTTAAATTATGTTCATTTCATATGTAAAATTTTTTAATTGCTGGATAATTATGCTATTACAAACTTTGAGAAATATTACACGCGATTCTACAGCCGACAATTTTACCTTCTTTATGGGGATTCACGCATGACTGCATCATTTGAGCCACTCTATGGGATCCACGCTTGACGGTACTTCTTGCATCATGCTGTGCGTCATGCTGCAGATTTTGTGTAAGCTTTTTTTCATTAATTCGCATAATTCCGCATGTTAAAGATCTTTTGTAAGTTTTTTTCAAACTTCATGGTGTAGAAGCATTAATGAATCATTAGTTAAACCATTGGACCAATAGGCTTCCCTTATTTGATTTCATATGTAAATTTATGAAACAAAATCTTGTATTGAATTGATAAATAAATATTTGTTTGATTGGTTAAACATATAGAGAAAAATTGGAAAAGAAGATTGTACCAATTACATATCCGCTAAATCCATTATCGTTCTCTACGTGGAATTAGAATGGTGAACATATATAGTCAGCACATAGTTTTTATATTTTTGTGATTTCTTTACACGTGATCATGCGAAGATGGATTTTGTGTGTGTTTGCATAAACTCTCCCACTAATTTATCTTTTACTTGCAATCAGATTCAAGTGGTGGAGCTATTTTAATTTGCCTAAATAGTAGAAAAGTAACATGCACTTCTATATCACCTTTGATTGGTGGTAGTGGTAGACAATGTGAAGTTGTAGTTGTCACTACTTTATGGTTATTCTTATTTTAAGTGGATGCATGTTTCATCTGATATGGTTTGTGGGGGTTGAAATTCTATACAGTTTAGATTGGTTTACTCATACTCGAGTACTTGAAGTTCACAATAATTGACCAATTTTGATAATTTCAACTTTCGTCAAATTTATAATGATTGGAGATCAAAATTTTACTTGTAGTGTTATATATTGTCGGCTTGGCCTTTCAAACCGAACTCAAATTTTCCTAAGTAATAGTATAAATAATGATTATTGATTTGCGTTTTGTTCAACCATTATTAGCTAGTAGTTTTCAACATTTTAAACATGTAGTTCTACAACGTCACTATTTAGAGTCGGTCGTTCTATTGTTTTGAATTTGTTGAACTAAAGAGCTTGGTTTATCAAACAATAAGATTTTTTGAATATACTTTTTTTGGTAATTTTTTTTAACATATTTCCAACTGATTCACTTTTTTCTTAAACATCAATCGTACCATACATGAATAAAAACACCAACATAATAGAACACAATATAGCGGCTCTAAGTTCTAACAAAGCGAGCCAAGTGGTCAGCTTCTGAGTTGAAACTTCTAAAACAAATTAACCATATATAAGAACTAAAAAAAGTGGTCGATCGATAACACCCCAACACCGTCCATTTAAATTTTTAAAGGAAAGTGAGTTCTCTACAGTCCATTAAGAAAATCCTAGGGTTTTCCTTCCCTTCTCCTTATAAAAGCAAACTTTCGCTCTCTTGTCTTTCATCAGAAACCTAGAAGCAAAGCTCTGCAGAAAAACTCCGAAGCCAGGAAACTCTAGCAATTGACTTTCTCTCTCTCCTCTCTCTCTTCGCTGCCGACTCTCTCTCTCTTCTCTCTCCCCGCGATCGCTCTCTCTCCTCGCCATGAACAAAGAGAGAGGAGAGATCTAAACTAAGGTGAGGTGGCTGTGTGCTATTGTTCCCAGATCACATCTCTTATCTATTGTTTCCAGATCCGGATCCAAATCTAAAGCTAAAGTGAGGTGTTCTACCCAGATCTCTTCTCATGCTACTTTATATTGTTGAATGAGGAGCTAGGGTTGATTAAATCATGATTTAATTCTAGGATGATAGCTGCACAATACATATTACATAAGAACGCTCACACTGTTAAAGGACTTTAATGGACTGCCTTGCGATGATGTGGTTGTGTGATGTAATTCTTTGATCTGATTGTTTGACTTGTGTGTTTGTGAAAGCTAGGATGTGTAGAAAGAATTACACCTAGGATCATAGAATATTGTCAACCAGTCCGGTTATATGAGTGATAAGACCTATGTGAATGGTTGTCTAATGAATTGAATGTGACACCGAGAACGAGTGCCGTCTAAAAAGGAAAGAATGACAAATCAAATTTTAATTATTAGAAAACTATGTTATTAGAAAACTATGAAATTTAAGTAATTCATTTAAAATATTGATGACAAATCAAATTTTAATTATATTTTAAATTATAGCAAAATCTTTGAGAAAGTATTATAAATAATACTAAAAATTCAAATATTTTTATAAAATAACATATTAATGTAGTAACAAAAACAAATTCAAAATTTCATGTAATTTTTCAAACTCAAAAAATAGTAGTGTAATTTTTCAAAGTTTTCTTGACAAAATATAAAATTTTAAAAATAGATATTCAAACTCAAAATGATAAATTTCAAATTTTACAAAAGATAAAATCATAGATAATAAAGAATAACTTTTTGAAATGCACCACGAAAAAACAAACTATATATGTTGTAAAAATTAAAGCACTAATATTTTGAAATCTTAAATAAAAATAAAAAGAAAACTTAATATCCTAACATCACAAAAATATCATATATCAATAAAATTTACTAAAATAATATGATAGATGTTATTATGTATAAAATTTACTAAAATAATAAGGCTATATTATTTAAACAAAACAGTTTTTTGCTTATAAATCCCGTAAAATGCTAAATAATATATGTTAAAGTATATTTTTTAAACACAACATGTAAATATAAATAATCTTAAACATATTTATTTTCTATAATATAAATTAGTTAATTAAAAAAATGTATTATAGCAAAATATATAAACTTCGAAGAAAAAACATATTTTGAAAGAGGTTATCTATTTGATTATTTCATATTGTTATTTTATTGTACCTAACTCGAAAGTATATTAGTAAGAAAAAAAAATAATAACAAAGTAAAATGTATTAAACAAATCACTATATATTAATAATGTCGAATAAAAAATATAAACAATAATATTATAGACTTATACAATATATAATACTAAAATAAAAATTATATATTTGTAATAATATCAAATACATTTATAAAATATATAAAAAATCCGCACGGACGTGCGGGTTAAAATCTAGTTTAATTACTTACAAGAGAGCCTCCAGTACAAGAAAACAGGGGCATACCGAGGGAAAAATTCNCTCGTCCCTGGTTCATGAGAACGAGTTTAGATACTCTAAAATTCCTGGTTCATGAGAACGAGTTTAAATACTCTAAAATTCCTCATATTCTAGCTTCAACTACACTTGGCAGGACAGACTTGCGGCAGAGTTTGAGCATATATGTATACCAATTGGCATCTCATACGAGTCATATGACCACGTCTAGTCATCAAGATGAAAACAAAAAATTCGTTTCTTATAAATTAAACGATTTCTTACAGGCAACATCTATGTTTCGACTGCACTTACAGTGCTGAAATATGAAATTATTTCTGCTCCCGCCTCCACCTGTCGCCTCCTGCTCTGCTTGAGGATTGTCTCAGATGGTTGAAGGCACCCACATCAGCACAAACACCCTTCTTATCATTAAACTGGTCTTTCAAGCGGTTATTTATATGGTCTGGAAGGAGAGAAACTCATGGTTGCATACTAACATATGCAGATCTGCTCAGATTATTATTGAGGATGTTAAGAAGACTCTGAGATTGAGATTGGACCCTATCTCTAGGAACATGAGATTGGATAGTAGTTCCTCATCTACCCCCTTGGGTTTTTGGTTGAGTTTATTTTGAGGGCATTGTTAAGTCCCTGGGCATAGGTTAAGGTAGGAAGTAGAGCCTTGTATTAAGGGGTTGATTCAATGAAATAAATAAAGAGTTTTAGTTAAAAAAAAAAAAAAATCGTTTCTTATAAATTAAACGATTTCTTACATATATATATATATAGAGAGAGAGAGAGATCCGCTATATGCATATTTACTCAAGGCAAACGGGAAGATTATTGATCAAATTCAAGTATTTTTCTTCAAAAAAAGATTTTTTCTTTCTTGGGCAAATGATTATATTAAGGATAAGAAACAAAGCCAAATTATATACCGGTTGTAAAAACTATAATGATTTCCATTTATAAATATAAAATACATTTGCGTTCCAGTAAAAAATATAATGTACACTATGGAAACAAAACTCATCAGCAAAATATATCAAAGTGTACTATAAATTATGGAAACACATTGATCAATTTTACTCTTGATTCGGTTCCACAAATTTGTTTTATTTATTTTCTTACGTTTGAGGTTTGATGCTATAACTACATATATTTGATGTACCGAAGACAACATCGCCACGGTGGATAAGCCTATCAATTTTCTAGCAGTTTTCTGATTATTACTAAATACTAAACATTTTTGTTGACCACGAAATAAAGGTAACAACATTTATCTCTGTTTTTATCACGGTGTATTTATCTCTGTTTTTTTGCATATAGCCCTTAAAAAAACATTTTGCATGTACCCGTTTTAAGAAAAGAAGAAACATATTGCATGTACTGCGTTTCAATTTACAAAATCTGTAAAACATGTAAGAAGCATTAAAGTTACTGGGATGGCGACATCGACATGACATATTAACAGTAAAATCGACATTTGTAGTTAGCAACAGAGAAAAGGAATATCTGAACGCACAAGGAATCTTCCTTCATTTTGAACTTTTAAAAACAATCTCGTAGTGCGATCAAAGGCATCCCGGTAAGCAAATATTTAAATAAATAAGGAATTTCCTACAAATTTTCCTCTATAAATTCTTCAATACCCAAAACTAAAGTTTTCATAGTTGAACTTACAACAATACAAGTGAGAAAAACAGTAATAAGAACAAAGAAAAATGAGGGCGACACCAAAAGTAGAAATATGGAAGTCACCAATACCATACCTCTTTGGTGGTTTGTTTTTGCTTATTTTGCTTATAGCTTTAGCATTACTCTCATTGGTCTGCACAAACAAAAAGACTCCTTCTTCTTCATCTTCTTCTAATGACACCAATCCTGTGGGCGAAGAGGACGACACCGGAGACAACAAATCTAAGATTATTATGGTAGAGTACTTACCTAAGATCGTAGTGATTTTGGCCGGAGAGGATAAACCTAGTTGCTTGGCCGTTCCGGTGATTCCTCCACCGTCTTCCATTTATCCTTGTAACTGCGGCAATGTTACTGTCGTCTCAACCTAACTCATTTACGTCTCTTTTTTCTTTTGCCAGCACAAAGAATAAGAGATTTCAACTTTTGTAATAATCATCGGCAATTTTGTAGTAGTCGACTGTTTTTGATGGGTGGTAGACTGGTATAGTATAGATAAAGTTTTGTTTAATGCTTTCTTATGAACTGCAAAAGTTTTGTTTAATCTTGAGATTACTATATCGAATATATTTGGAATAGCCTATGAATTATATATCTCTTTAATGCGATGTTAAAACTTTAGAATATGTAATTTGTCTTTTTATGGTTTTAAGATCTTTACTACAACGTATGACCATATGTTCGGTTCAAAAATTGCAAATGACTTATACGGTGCCAATTTTCAGTGATGATCGTTTTAGTCTTCGACTGCTCCTACAATGTTGTTCATCAGCAATTATGCCAAGCAACAACACTATGGGCTAGTAGAAAGCTACTAATTACATCTTCTTCTCTTTAGCAAGTAATTACAGACCATGGTTTACTGGTATTGGGCCTATTGGCTAAATAACAGTAAAATAATATTATAAATGATAAAAAGGCAAGCTTTTTGCTTTGATGTGGCATTTTGTTACATAATAAGAGCATAAGAAAATATAATAATGCATTTCATAACTTTCACATTGATTGGCGTCTATTGGTGGTGGACGCCGCGGCCTGAAAACGCAAAGAGTTGGACGGTCCAAAGTGGATATTACTTTTGCTTTTGTGTGGCTATTATGTGGTCGCCACTCTTTTCTCAAGTGCACTTTAATTATGCTGCTTAGGCAGATAGGTTTTTATTAAATTACGTAATTGTTGGTAATGGTAACTATAAACCTGTATATAGTTAAAATAGGAAAAATTGCTTATTCCCCTATGAAATAGTTTGTTCCCGGCTTTTTCACACATGAACTTTTAAGTCATGCCAAAAACCACATGAACAATGGAAAAATGATTTATTTCCTTATGAACTAGTTGTTCCCGGCTATTTCACACACAAACTTTTAAGTCATGCCAAAAACCACATGAACAACTCTATTTTTTTAATTACATACACAAACTATCGATTTTAAACTAATTCTCATAGAACCGTAACAGTGTAATTTAAACGTTAACTTGATTTATGATAGGTGGAGAGACGGTTTAATTTGGGTTGATAAAAACAGAATACTACGTCGCTTTTTTCTTTTTCTTCTTCTTTTTGTCAACTTCTCTTCTTCTTCAGAAATCGTTCTACTCTTCATCATCAATTGGGGATAAAATTTATTAGGGAGAATTGCCAAGTGTGACTCAAAACTTGGAGTCAAACCCAAAACAATACCCCAACTTGGGTCAAAGGCAAAAGTAACCTAAAAGGCTATTGAAATTACAACTATCCCCTTGTGACCAAACAAGAAAACGAAATTTTTTTTACGTTTCTACCCCTCGCAAGTCGTCTGTTTAGACGACTTTAAAATAAGTCGTCCAGACGACTTAACTGAAAGTCGTCTGGACAGTTAGTCTTAAACATAATTTAAAAATTTTGTAAAAAATATTTTGATAAGTGAAAAATGGGAATTATGTAATTAACATATGTCTTAGGAGGTATAAATTAAGATATAACAAATTTCAATTGTTTTCAGCATAGATGAGTGAAAGTAGTGAGTCATGATATTCTTAAGTTTATGTTTCATCAACATATGTTGTAGTATTGTATGTGTTCTTAGGGTTAGATTTTGGAAAGCATTAAAACCGTTTTTGAAAATTTTTAAAATTACTTATGCGTGTTCATTTCTGTGNTCCAACCACCCAGAACCTCAAACGAAAGCAACCGTAAGTCAAAACGAAAGAAATATGGCTCTGTCAACCATAGCCCATATTTTGAATCAAAAGCTTGAGTTTTTTGGATGAATATAGAGAGAAAGTGAAAGAAATGTTGTTTTTAGTTCATAACAATTGAAACAGAGAGAGTGTAAAGAGATTTACGTGCATTAAAGGGCATTAAAAGCTCCAAACAGTTCGTACAAGGTTGTTGCCACTATTCATTGCAGTGGCAATATTGTAAATACTTGAAGAAGATGAGGTTGAGACAGTAAAGAAGCCATTTTCGGAAAAAAAAAAAAAATGTTAATGGCATTTTCGTAGATAAAATGCAGGTGTGGGGTTAAAATCTCAAAAAAAAAGGAATCAAAAGAAAAGGTTAGTTTTCTGTTTGACTCCAAGTTTTGAGTCAATTTTGCAAAAAGCCCAATTTATTATCATACAGAAAAATAAAACATTTTACATGATACATAAAGAAAGAAGATCAGCAAATACTAACTTACCAATCTCCATGTATTGTCACAAGGAACTATAAAATTGACGTAGTCTAGGACGCTTGATTGGTTCCATAAACGGATGTTACTCTCAGGTTCCGGTCCTGCAGGAATTTATATATTCTCTTCAATCCAGAAATTAATGTCATACGATCTCTTTATATGCTTTATGTCATATAACTCGAAAATATCTATCCACCCAGTTACTATGTCATATAACTTGAAAATGCAGAATAAATTTTTTTATCCTCAGTTGATGATAAAGAGTAAAACGATTTCTGAAGAAGAAGAGCAGTTGACAAAAAGAAGAAGAACAAAACCGCATAGTATTCTATTTTTATCAACCTAAATGAAACAGACTATCTACCTGTCATAAACCAAGTTAACGTTTAAACAACACCATTTACGGTTTTAGGGAAATTAGTTTAAAATCGATAGTTTGTGTATGTAATTCAAAAAATAGAATTGTTCATGTGGTTTTTGGCATGACCTAAAAGTTTGTGTGTGAAATAGCCGGAAACAACTAGTTCATAGGGGAATAAATTATTTTTCCGTTGTTCATGTGGTTTTTGGCATGGCTTAAAAGTTCGTGTGTGAAAAAACCGGGAACAACTAGTTCATAGGAAAATAAGCTACTTTTCCAGTTAAAATATACTTGCTCTTTCTATAATATAAAACTAGGTGAATTTCATGTGCTCATACATGGGTATAAATATTTACAAGTAAATATACTATAATAATTGATTGTTATTTATTTTTAATTTTAAATGAATTTATAATTTGTATGCATAATTTAAATTAATAATATTATATTTCTTTAATTAGATATATAATTTTAGATATATTATATCTAGTCAGTTTTGTTGTTTTTTAGAGTCTATTTAGTTATCATTTGGGTATATTAGATTGCATCTATTTTTCTGAATTCAACTATAATAATTTCTTTATTTTAAATATATTAAAATTATGATTAATTTTCTAATTTTCATTTACGTTGGTTGTTGGCTTAGATATGTAAATATATTTGAGGAATATTATGTTGAACTTAAGATATATTGGTTATAGAATGTAGTATAAAATAAACTTAAATATATTTGAGGAATATTATGTTGAACTTAAGATATATTGGTCTTAGAATGTAGTATAAAATAAACTAAAGTGTCTAATTCCAAATTATGTAAATTACTATAACGATAATATTCTACAGTCTCATGCACATATATAAATTTTACAAAAGAACTAAATTATAACAGTTGGTTAATATTTTATTTTCATTTGTTAAAATAAACTGAAGTGTCTGATTCCAAATTATGTAAATTACTATAACGATAATATTCTACAGTCTCATGCATATATATAAATTTTACAAATGAACTAAATTATAACAGTTGGTTATTATTTTATTTTCATTTGTTAATATGTTTTGAGTTATCCTATAATTTACATTTATAAAATAAATGAATATTATAAATTATATATTCTTATTTTAATTAAATATATGATTTTAGATATAACATGGATTAGTCAAACTGAAGTATATTTTTTTATAATTAAGTAAAATCAAATTAATTTTATTTATTGTTTAAATGTGAATGTATTTTAATAATATTTATCAAATTATATGTTGATTTTTTTTAAAAAAAAATATCAGAAAATAAAGCGATGATCAATATGAAGTTACATATATAAGTAATTAATACATTTTTGGAAGCTCATGAATATATATTAATATTTAAAATAATTAAACTAAAATGGCAAAGTGAAATTTATTTTAAATAATCTTAGAAATGAGAATTAATATTTGCTTTGGTATTTTAATTATAGTCATATTAAGTTCCACAAACATAAAAACTTAAAATTTAAAAGCAGATTTAATATTATAAAAACAAATAATTTTAATAATGATAATAATATAATATATCTACCTCGTTAAAGTATATAGTGTTATGTTATTTAAAATATTTTGTAACTATTTGATCAAAAGATGTTTACTGTTAATTCTTCTTTCAATATCTCTTAAAAATAAGCAGTTTAAAAAAATTGTGTGATTGTATTTTAAAAATCATATTATATAAGTAAGAATACAATTTATAGTTTTTTTTTGCCATAATTGAAAGATATTATAGTCAACTAAATATATGAAAAATAAATAAAACATTTCAATAATACTAATTATAAACTATTTTTAGTCAATTAAACATATATCAGTTTATGTTACTTAATTATTTTATGTAATCATCAAAGAAAATAGATAGATATATAAAAATTATTTCTATTACTTTGAAGATATATATTTTTGTATTGTTTAAATTATGAATTAATTTTTCTAATATGTAGATTATGTGTGTGAATGTTGTTTTATGAAATCACATTATATGCAAATACATATTTTCATCTAAGAAAATATAGATATAAAGAAATATTTTATTACTTCAAAAGTATATTTTATGTTATTTAGAAATATTTTTTAAACGAAATATTTCCATTTTGTGAATTTTTCTTTTTAATGAAATCATATTATATATACATATGCTTTCGTTTTTAAATTTTTTTTTAAACTTTATAAATGTTTCCTTTTTTTATTATATATGTTATTTGAATTTTTTTTAAAAAGGAAACTAAATAAAAAAATTCAGTAATAGTATTTAAATGTAATATTTTTAATTCATTAAGGGTATCATCGTAATCAACAATCGTGGGAATTATCGTGAGTGCTACACTTAATGAACTGACTTTTCAAATAATATTATAGAAATGTTTAGATAAAACACAAGAACTATATATATATACATATATTATTTTTAAAAAATAATAATATAAATTTTAATTGAGTTAACCAATCAGAAATAATGCAGTAAATTATTATTAATCAACCAATTTTCAGTAAAGTTAAAGTTCTCTTAAAAATAACTACACACCTTATATTTTGAAAAATCAAATTTTTTGTAAGACATTTTATAGGGGACGGAAATAGTAATATATAAGTTGCTACTTTCAAAACATTACAGAGTTGATTAGGTTAGACTTAGTCCAAAAGACAAGTGGGTTACCGCTACTTAACCTTTTAAAAGTTTTTCAAAGCCATCAAATGTTGATGGTTATATTTTGATACCAGGAGCTGGTCGTGACAATATATAATATACAAAAGAAACTGTAGGCCTGAACTAAAAGTAAAAAGAAATGGATGAAGCATAAAGGTTAAAGAAATGACCGAAGCTTAAAGGTTTGGAACTCTGCACGAACTATACTTCACACCAGCTGGCTTTTGTAAGCAAATGATGAGCTTTTTCTCAAAACAGCCCTTCAAAATATTTATGGTCTTTGGATGGTTTAGCTATATACCGCTACTGTCGATAATGGTATCTTTGTAGGTTTTCCCTCCCACTTGTTTTTTTTGTCATCTTTTAGATCAATATTTAAATAACTGTGACATACATGAAACCGACAAAGGTACAAAACCTTTTCGGAGCCATAAGCCGGCGCGGTAAACTTTACCACCCAGAGCCAGAACTAAACATAACAAAGATTACACCATTTAAACTAAAACAAGGAAGGGAGAACTAAGGACTTCTGAAACATATATACAACCCGTGAGCATAAGTGTGAAGGACAACGAGTACATAAGCTGGAATAAACGAGAAAGCATTGTCGACGGTCGATTTATTGAGATGCGAGAAGAGCTCCAAGATAAGTTCCAGAAAGGAACTACGAGCAACCATCACTCAAGAACAAGCTTCATCTGAGGAAAGCCACAAGATAACGGCTCTCCATCCGAGCAGCTAACGAAGAACACGGTTGACAATCAACTACTCAAGACTGAATGCAATGAGCTAAGGCTCAACAATCCCTTACCAAGAAATCCCTACCACTTGTTCATTCAGTTCTTTTTATCGTTGTTTTTCTTTATGCTACTATCTAGCTTTTATCTATTTACAAGAGCAAAAGCATAAAGTACATACCAAAAACATTTCTAATTATTCCAAGTGCGGTAAAAAAATCAATTCCTCGATAAAAATAGGAAAAATGATTGATGACTACGTGAAGTATTGGTCATCATATGTCTAACCATGCAAACTAAACTAATGTATACCTAACTACACGAAGTATATGTTATGCATGACAACATCCCTCAACTTAATGATATATATATATATATATATATATATATATATATTTTTTTTT
>QGKV02000571.1:36167853-36198003 GCA_003260655.2 Brassica cretica
TTTTTTTTTTTTATGATCCTGGTATCCGGAGCCTCGAGAGGATCCGACTAGCGCCAATGACCATCCACCGGAGCTTAGCCGGGGAGCCCGCCGAGGCATCCAGGAGGGCTGGTGATCACCCCATGTAAATCTCACCAGTGGCCACACGTTAGTAGGCTTCTCCGTATGTGGTTAACATCATGAGTTTATTTTCATTCATCCAAAAATGATATATATGTCAGAGACCGTTTAAATATCTTGTTTCATCAATTAAAACATGACCGACCCGGCCATAATTTAATTAAAATTAGATTTCAACCAACGTTTTAAAAGCGTAAGGATATTTTTAACAAAATCTAATTTACAAAATCAATATGTTTTAACATATTTTGATAAGTAGTGTTTTATATTTTAGTGTGTTTGAAAACTATATAATTATATTATTTATATTTATATTAAATATGAAAGTTATATAAGATATTATGCAATTTTGTTTTTTAATTATTTCAATCCGTTTTATGATGAATTTTTAATAAAAGTTCTCTAATTCATTTGATTAATTGTGTGATATATATTTATTTGATAAATTTTTAATTATAAAAATTATTTGACGTCAATTTATTAACTTTCACATTTTATTTGTTTTAAACTTATTTGATGTCAACTTCAACCAAACATAATCTCGCATATATAATTATTAATTATATACTTTTAAGAATAAAAATAATCTAAGAATAAGAATCTAATATGAAAGTTTTACTACGTTTAAATGAATGCAATTTTTTTATAAAAATATAAATAATATGATTCATTAATTTAATTAATTTATATTAAACAAATAAAATGTTAGAATCAATAAATTGACATCAAATAAGTTTTATAATAAAAAAAATAGATGAAATAAGTATATAACACACTATTTATCAATTGAACTAGGTGTTGTCCTGCACCATGTGCAGTAAGGAATTTTTAAATCTAACTTATATTTAAAAATAAATTTTATTAAATACTATAGATTTTACTATTTTCTTATTACTATTTAATATAGATTTGATATATATTAAATCAATTTGTATAAAACTAATAAAAATGAAATAACATTGTATAATTATCAAAATTTTAGCCTAAACAATATTTATAAAATTTGTAGGTATATAAAAAACTAATGATCTTACGATTAGATATTTAAATTTTTTTAAAAATTGTAGAAATTTTTGAAAGCTTTAGTAATACAAATTGTATAATTTTACAAAAATAATAATATTTTGAAATTTGAAATGTTATATATGAATATATTTATTTTATAGATTAAGTATGAGCTATTACCATATTTTAAAAAAGGTAACCAAAAAGAAATATCAATATTAAATGTAATATATGAATTATTATCATATTCTAATAAGTTTGTCAAAAATATAAATCAACATTAAATGAAATTATCCATGTCATATTTTCCCAGAAGCCATGTCATCAATTTCAGTAGTCATGTCATATTTGTTTTGTGAAATTGATTGTAGAGAGGACATGTGGCAAAATCACTTCGCAAATATAGTCTAGGGGATTACATAAATTCTATTAAAAGTTAATAACAAAACATATTAAAATAATTTTAAAAAAAAATAAAATTAAATAATATCTTATATAAATTTCATATTTAATATAAATAAAATAATATAATTATATAGTTTTTAAATACAGTAAAATAAAAATGTTAAAATACTACTTACCAAAATTTTATAAAACNAGGACATGTGGCAAAATCACTTCGCAAATATAGTCTAGGGGATTACATAAATTCTATTAAAAGTTAATAACAAAACATATTAAAATAATTTTAAAAAAAAATAAAATTAAATAATATCTTATATAAATTTCATATTTAATATAAATAAAATAATATAATTATATAGTTTTTAAATACAGTAAAATAAAAATGTTAAAATACTACTTACCAAAATTTTATAAAACATATTGATTTTGTAAATTAGATTTTGTTAAAAATATTCCTACACTTTTAAACGCGGGTGAAAAACTAATTTTAGTTTAATTACTATTGTATCGATGATTTGAAAGAATTTGTTTTTATGACAAATTCCATAAGATTTGTTCAAATCCCAAATTCCCTTAAAAATCCTTGGAATTTGTCATAAAAACAAAGGGGGCTTATTGTATCGATGATTTGAAAGAATTTGTTTTTATGACAAATTCCAAGGATTTTTAAGGGAATTTGGGATTTGAACAAATCTTTTAAGGTGATCTGACGAAATTTTTATGAGATTTGACGGTTTTAAAATCTTTTTCTTTACAAATTATTTATAAATGAACACATCACACTTTTCAATTTTTTAATATATCTATTAGAAGAACAGTTCAGCCAACTATCTCTTTCTTGAGATATTTACCACCATGCCTGCATCACCATTTACGACCAAGAACTCAATAGAGATATGTAATACACCTTATATTAATTATATAAAACGAAACACAGCACATTTACACATCAGTGAAATAATCACTCAAATTGCCATGAGATACTCCGCAACCTGTCACTCACACCATTCAAGAAAGTAAGCAACCAAGGGTGAGAACAAAACTAGAGGAGTACCAGGTGTATATGTCATCTCAGTCAGAATAATAAGAATGATTGAAAAAGCGTAATTTGATCAAGGATTTTGAGCAACATCTACTAGCATTTTCACCCACATCTGTTTATCTAGTTGGATCATCCCAAATTTTTTATCTTAGGTTGTAGCTTACGGAGAACACTGCAAATTTAATGTCTAAACAAAATAAAACTTGACATATCTGTAGTGTAAAACACCAATCTCCTCCACACAATCTGACTGCCAAGAGGAAAAGAAGATTCTTTATCAAATTGAATCTGATCCCTGAATCCAGAATATGATTTCTCAGTTTAACAACAGTTTCTAGATCCAAAATCTAATCTTAAACACTATCATGTTCATGACTAAGCAACACCTTCTTTGCTTTCTCTACCGCTTTCGGCATAAACATGTTGATAAATTTTCCGTATACTAGGAACAAATCAAATTAGTGGTTTCTAGATTAGTCATGTGCATTCATTTCTTCACGCGGTAAGTGGAATGGTCCAAATCTTTTATATATTATTCTAATCTCTTATATATTTCCAATGTGAAATCTTATCTCCAACGGTTTTGATGGTTGGGCTCTAGTTGGATCAAATAATCAGGAGAGGCTATCCACCATGTTACGAGCGACCTAATTAGGTATAGGATAACATCTTCAAATGACCGAATCAAGAGTAAATAAAAAGGTAATTCCATTATTATTGATAAGGAAGGGTGAATATACATTGATGAATAATTTAATTAAATATGTATCCCCCTTGCAACAAAACCAGATGAAATGTTCTTACCTACTTACATAATATATTTTTCTTATAATCTACATAGAACAAATTTGTTGATCTACATTTCCCAGTTCAATTTAATGGCTCCATACATAAGGACAATTAAACTCATCTCCTCACGCATTTCCGGCGAGTAATCTCCTCTTAAGCTCCATCCTGCAATAACCAATATAAACATTGTTCAGCTAAATCCAAAATCGACGTTAACCGGACTAATGATATGTATAAGTTAACTATGTTTTGAAGTTAATTAATTACCTCATGAGGTGACGGTCAGTGGCTCCCGTGGCCATCATTCCCCGGTTCTCATAAGCACGTCGGACAAGATAAGGTATAGCGGTTTCGACCGGTCCGAATGGCATGTACTTACTAACATTGAACCCGGCCCTCTTTAAACCGAAGGACAATGCATCTGACATACCGTATAGCTGCGCAAACTCTATCTTCCCGTTCTCTTTATCGATATTGAGCTCACTTGCTTTCTTTGATGCAAGTCTCCCTATAATTTAAAAACATTTCTCTAATCAGCAATCTATTTAACCTTAAAAAGAACGATAATTATGTGTTTAAAAATTGTGGTTCAGTGGCTTACCAGAGTCAGCGTTATGTGTTGCAAGAACCACACCAAAGCCCGAACCGTTTGAGGCTTTCTCCATTAGGAAAGTCATGCAGTTATTGTAGCAATCGTGCGTGTTCTGAATTGTGTCGTGGACTGGTGACTTGTTCCCCAAGGAATCTGCCAGCCTAGCTTCACTAGACATATAAGCACCTCTCACCAACTTAAAGCCCATAGGAACATTTTCCTTCTCGGCTTCTTGTACGGCCAAATGCAACCTCTCACCAGCGTCTCTCAAGTAGGCCTGAATCGTGTTGTAAACAATAGGTCTGTCTTTGTCCGCATTGAACAAGATCGCTGATGAGTAAGCCATGTAGTCGATCGCCGGTTGGAGGATTGTGTCTTCAGCATCGACCAGCAAAGGTACATTAGACTCTTGGCATTTACGACAGATGTCTTGGATCCTTACGTGTGCTGCTTCGAGCTCCCGTTCTTCTTCGGCGGTTAAGGGTTCCGGTTCTGAGTTTGTGTGGTAAAGAGGGCTTGAATCGGAGAAAACCGGAAACGATTTGAGCTTCCATGAGAGTTTAAAGTTCTTAGTCTTGTATTCCCACCGAAGCAAATCACTCACTCGTTTTAGAAGACTAATGGGACAAATCGCAGTTATCTTCACGACCACTGAGCTAAACTGTTGGGACAAAGAGCAAAAAATAACGTGTCAATATAAAACCAATAATAGTTAAACCGGAATAAACCGGGCCAAGGTATAGGGAGAATATTCCTAAAGTGTAATCTACTAGCTTCTGACGAAAGTTCTAGTCCATCTACAAGGCCAGGGACCTCGTGCGTATAAATGTAGTCAGATAGTGACGTAATGCTTTGAGTTTATCACCGTATCTAAAAAATATTTTTTGAAAGGAAATAAATTAAACGCAAAGTCACTTTTTTGAAAACGCGTGAGACTAATTTAATCAATTTATTAATTTTATATGAAAATAGAGATATAAATATGCACGTCTATGTATATCTATGCAAGTGTACTTTGACAGGGTACGGAGATTCGGCTGTGGAACCAACTTGCCCTAATTTGATAATCAGGGCCCCATTAAAAATTAATTGTTTTAAGTTATGGAACAATTAATACGATTTTAAAAATGTTTATTCGGGAATATAAAAGAAAAAAACAGCGGATTTCTAAAATGAAACAAAAAAAAAATCAATAAAGACACATGAGGATTGCTTACGTGAGATGTTGGTAACGATTTGGCAGCTTCAATGGTTCGAAGGAAATGGTGCATGTTATCATCGCAAGAGGCAGCATCATCGGCGTGTTCAACGCCGTACACAAGCATACCTTTAAGACCCGTAGCCTCGTAAACACTTCTTACGCGCTGCGCGGCTGCGTCAGCGTCTTCACCGGCGCAGAAATGGTCATAAAACGTACTTTTCACAAGTCCAAGGACCATGTCACGTGTTAACGCGGTTTCCATGAGTTTAGAACTCATGACCCACGATCCAAGATCCACCATAGGACCTATCGCCGCCGCATGCAGCACGGCGGTGGAGCGGAGAAGATCGGAGGTGGGGACAGAGGCAAAGAGACGGGCTTGGTCGGACAGATCGATGTCATTGTGAGCTTCGTTTGGTTTTGGGTGGGGGACAGGCGGCTCTGGCGCTTGTTGTCCGAAGGAGAGTATCTCCGGGACGACTGCGGTTGAAGCTGTCACGGTGGGCTGACCCACCGGGCTCAAAGCGGAGAAACGGTAAGGACGACGGATAAAGTTTGTTCGGAGGAGACGGGCTGCCATAAAATTCAAAGATGTTCTTAATAAAACGAAAAATAAAATTGTTTTTCTTCTCCTCTAATGTTTCTTAGGCTTCTCGATTTTATCGCTTTTCTTTTCTTCTCTCAACGCTTTGTTGTGTGATTGATGTCTCCTCCTCTGTTACTGCCACACATATTTATAGAAGAGTATAAAACTATATGCATATATACACGTTTTACGTGTTCCATATAATAGGATTGTGATAAAATTAAATCATCTAAAATTACAACGGAATCTTTATAAAGAAAGTCAAATTCTTAAATTTAACTCAACAATATATGTTACCATAATAATTACGGACGACAGAGACAGCCAGGCACTGACTATAAGATGAGTCATTGGATAAGTATTAAATTGATATTATATGGTGACTTTATTGTTTTTAAAATTGAAATAGGAAATTTCTAGAGAGACGGTGGAGGAAGATATGAAGGATGAGTGGATGGTGACTCGGATACAACGCGAGGACCTGGACTTGTTCTTTGAATCTTTGACTTTTCTATATTGGAATCTCCGGAATCTTAGTGTTAACTAATTTGAATTAATCAGTAAATATTCTCTCCTAATAAAAGTAAGTAGTTAAAAATAGATTTGAAGTTAAAAAGTTTACTTTAGACCATCTCCAATGTATTTTTCTATTTTTTCCTCTAAAATAGAGGAACTCTATAATAGAGATAGATTTGTCTCCAATGTATTCTTCTATTTCTTCCTCTAAAAAGGAATATTCTTGATATATTATTTTCTAATTTTACAAATAGTATTTTTTATTTGTGAAAGTTAAAAACCAACCCAATTTAGTTTAACATTCATAAAATTATGATATTATTTACACTGAATATTTTTATAAAAACTATTATGTAAATAAAAAGTATGATTATATGTTTATATAAACAGTACATTTTCACTAAAAAATATTTATTTTGGTTATAATTGTTAAAATAAAAAGTTATTGGATCATTTTGTGAATAAAAAAGTATGCTTCTATTATAGAGGAATGCTATTTATTCTTCTAAATATAGAGGTGAAAATAGCAATCTCTATTTTAGAGGAAGATATAGAGTAAGGTTTGAGTGATTTTACCTCTAAATGCTATTATAGAAGCAAATATAGAGGTGGGTTGGAGATGCTCTTAGCACAACCTCGATTTTGATTCACCCATTATTTTCCTTTTATGCACTAACTAAATTGTAAAATACTAGTACTAGTTTATTAAAAAATGTAGAATATACTATTTTATTTGTTAACAGCTAATTCGTTTATGCTTGTGGTTTTTAAAATATCAGATTTATCTACCCTACAAATTTCAGCAAATACATTTTTTTCCTTTTGTTACATGATATTCTGTATAATATCATGTTATTTGTCTGAATCTTGAAAAACATACATCTTTATTTACAGTTTTTTCTAGTCTTGCCCATAATTTTCGGTCTCTCACCAAGAAGCTTTTATAATAGCGCTTGTGAGAATTTTATATTATAGTTGATCTTCCACTGTTAATTAAATTAACTCGTTATTACTTTATTCTTCCAACCCAAACCACTTGACGCAAAAGTGAAGACGAAGAACCAACCAAAGCTAATAAGATACAAATATACAACCGTACCTTTTCAAAAAGTTTCAATACAGAGAATCTTTGACAGAAGCAGATCTTTACAAAAACATAAAAGCAATGAAAACCAAGTGAGCGGGACCCATCCGTCCCCCAAAAATGGCAGTGCTACCAAGTTTTGGCAAAATGATAAAACAAAAAAAAAAGTAGTTTATTGAGGAATTTGAGCCGTTAGATTTTGAGAGGCGAGAAGGTGAGAGGGTCACGTGAGGAAGTGAAGAGGTTAGGTGAGCATTGGACACGAAAGTCGCCAGCTGTAGCCGCCATTTTCATTGGTCCATCCCAACCTTTCATGCAATATTCACTTTATATTTCAAAAACAGTAACTTTTTGATAAAGAAGTTATTTCAAAACAATAACGCAAAATGAAATGAAGCTCATTTGTATTTTCTTTTGTATGCTGAAATGTGTCTTTTGTTTTTTTGGTAAAAATGTGTCTTTTGTTGATCCTGTAAATATGAGACTTTGATGGTCCTGCTTTTAAAATCTAGTTTGACGTGTAAATCAGACTGCATTATTGGTTTCTTGGGTTACTTTTGCTGGTAATAAGTAGTACTCAAATAAACTGTTCAATCCCATCTTCATCAAATCAAATAATTGATACAGAAACCGACCCAATTTGTCAATATGACCAAAATTGAGTTTATATATCTAAATAAACAAATCTCAACTAGAGCTTGATTCGCGAATATTTGATTTTATTTTTATAGACAAATATATTTTGTATAAATGGTAATATGAAATTTAAAATTTATCCGCATTAAAAAATTGTTAAACATGACATTTCTAAATACAATAATATATAGTTTATATTGGAAATTCTTTTTTTTTTAAACCGTCAATTATATCATCTACATTCTTAGAATCTGACCTATGCATCCACACAAATATATTTCTATTTTTTACAAATCAAAATTTAATGTATGATAAAATTGGTATATATAACTATTAAAATTTGTTGATATATATTTTACAATCTTCTACATTTATCATATTAAATTTATATTGGGTTTTTATTTACATGAAATATATGTAAATTATATATTTACATATTAATTTATATATTATTTACATATTATATAAATAACTTCTTACATGGCTTTAAGTTTTTAGTTATTATTAATAAATAGTAAGAAATATAACTAATCTTTAAAATAAATTTTGTTTAAATTTAGTAAATGAATAGTTAAATCGATTTAGGTGGCTTTGTGGTTGTTTTTATCATTTTTATTAATAATATAGCTTTAGCATATCTAAAACGATTTTTTCTCATGGTTTATTTTTTAGCTAAATAAATATAGCTTTAGTTGTTTTTATCATAATTATTAAATAGTTATTTTAAATTTTTGTTTTAACATTAACTATTTTGAAGATCAATTTAAGAATGTTTTATGGTTCTTTTAACTAATAATAAGACAATAAATGCTAAAAGTTAAGTTTAGGGAGTTTCTTAATTGCATTAGAATATAATTAAGTAATTACTTTAATAATATAGATATGAACTAAACAGTTCCAAAATTATGATTCATATAAAAATAATTTTTAGTCTTGTTTGATCTTTAAAATAGAAAATAAAACCTTTTTGTATCAAAAGAAAATTAAACTTTTCAAAATGAGATAAAAGGCAAACAACCGCCATGCTACATTACAATTTAAAGGGGTAAATTTGATAATTTATTTGTCTGGACCAGTAGAATAACTCATGTGCGTAAAATAAATCTGAAATATTGAACCGAACCAAATCAACTAAACCAAACTGAACTAAAATTTCAGTTAATTCGGTGAGAATTTCGGTTTGATTCGACAGAATTATAAAAAATAAAATTTGGTTTTCGATCCGGAAACAAGTTAGTTCGATGTATTTTAAAAAAATTAACCAAATTTCAAACCGAACTAATAGAATCAACCAAAATTTTGAATTGAAATAATCAAACTAACCAAAATTATCTGAATTCAACAGAATTTTTAACAGAATTTTAACCAAAATTTTTGTTATTTCCAGTAAAATTGTTTAAAATTAAGTTACCCTAATATCAATCCAAATTTTTCTGGTTCAATTTGGTGATATTTTGCTCAAACCAAACTATCTGAATTTTAACTATCACTACAAAAAAACACGGGCCTAACGACTACAAAATCAGTTGTTAAGATGTCGTAATACATTGATTACGACAAACTAACTACGACTACGAAATGGTTGTTAGCGACTCGTCGTAATTGACGATTCGTCGTAAAGGAGACATAATCCTCACGACTGGCACATGACGTCGTAATATAGACGTAAAACAATTCATCGTAAAGGAGACGTAACTTTACGTCCTTTACAGAAGTCGTTTATTGGACGTAACACTTTGACAATTATGTCATCGTAAATATTATGACGAATAAACATCGACAACTGTTGTTAAAAGGTCGCAATATTTACGACTATATTACATCGCATTTCGATGTTAATTGGTCATATTTTTTACGACCAGATTACGTCGTATATTATATAATATAATATAAAATATATGTATTTGTAATATCAATAATTTAAAATATTAAAAAATTGAGATAAAATTTCAAAATATTTTTAAATTTGGAAAATTCATACACAAAATATAATATATCATAAAACATCCAAAATGTTATAATATCGAAAATAGAAAACATTAATACATAACCGAAAGAAAATCTAATTATCAAGGTTGATGTCGTCAAAGATCTCGGCACTGTGGTGAATGGACCGTTGCTCCAATTCCGCCTGCTCTTCTGGAGTGGGATTGTGATTAATGGTTGGACGTACATTTTGCCACATCGCTGCAAGAGCCGGGTTTGTGTCTGCAAGAACATCGAACATCCCCGCGATGGACCTAAGGCGGGTTCTGCTGGCCTGGTTGTCTGCCCGGAGCTCTGAAATGACTTGGTTGGCAGCTGTCAAATCTGTCTGGAGCTGCGAATCGTCATGCATTCTCGCCGCATATTCAGCTCTTGCCCTCGGGACATCGTTAACCGTACCGATCCCGACCATCCGTCCCCTTTTCTTCGGGACAATCTTAAATTAAAGAAATGAATATTAGTACATATATAAAACTAAAAAAATAAAATGTGTATAAAATATATTAAAAAGATTGAAAATTATTCTTGTTCAAATTTGTTTGTCTTGTTCGACGGTAGACAATTGAACCGGTTCAGCTTCGGGATTTTGTTGGGACAGTTGTGTCTGGGCCTCCTGTATCCGAGTCTCGACATCTTTGTAGATCCTTTCCACCTCAGGATGCACAAACGTCTCATCAGGATGCTGGTGTGTCGTCTTATAAAGCAGGGAAAGAGATGGTGGTGCTACTTCTTGAGCCGCCTACAAAAAAAATTAAATTAATTAATTTCATGCATGCAAAAAACATTTAATTAATTATTTTTTAAAATTGAAGAAAGATAGAAGACTTACAATTTGAAGGGCTTTCCCGGCGTGTGGGATCTGTCCAGAAGTACGTGGTATGGGCAAATTTCCATGAGCATCACGAGTCATCCTATACGCGGAGCACTTGAGAGACTTCCGAACAGACTTAGGCAAATTCCAATAAGTCTTTAAGCCCTCCCAAACTTCATCGCTGATGTAGAGGGGTTGTGAACTATCCCCTAAAACCCTCCACTTCTCCTTCCAATCCGCAACATTGTTTTTTAGGCGAGCCATTGCCTTCTCGTTGAACGCTTTCTTCACCGTCTCATTAACAACAATAGACCAATTATATTGTGCTAAAAAAAAGTTTAAGTTAAAATAATTAAATAAATCTCAAAATAAATATACTTAATTAATTATTAACAAATTCAATTAGAATTAAAATTTTAATTACCGGAAAGCACTTGAACCACGTCCTACGTATGTGGTCCGGTGTAAGAGTCCAGTTCGGATGCGCTTCCCGGAAGTTTGCCTTGATGATTCCCGAAACGCTCCGTCCAAGAAAATTGTCCGTCTTAAACCTACAAAATTTAATTACAAGAATTTATGAGTCTAATATTACAATAATTAAAAATAATTAAATTTTTAGTAATTAAAAATATATTTAAAATTACCATAAAGTGTTAGGAGGTCGATTTGGGTCGTTATACGGTGGACGACCATCTGGAGGAGGTCGTCCACCGCATATCAAGCATATGGAGCATTCGGTGGCACCATCAAATCCGGATGGAGAGCTGGAGGAGCCGGAGGAGCTTCGGGAACTGGGGCAGGTGGAGAGGTGGAGGCTGCTGTGGTGCAGACTGCTGTGGAAGAGGCTGCTGCTGTGGAGGAGGCTTGTCATACTGAGGCAGGAAATCAGCCTCATACTGAGGCTGGTAATCCGCCTCATACTGAGGATAGTATGGTGGAAGCTCATACTGCGCAGGAGGCACATGCTCATGTGCGGATGATCTTCCCTGAGATTAGCTCTCAGGGACATGCTCCTGTGTGGATGCAGTGCCGGAGCTAGAATCTGATCGGTCCGTCCGATCAAGAAATGTTTCCCCATACGTGGGGTGAGTCGCAGCTGCCAGGTTCCAAAGTCTCTTTCTACCGGAAGCCATATTGTAGATCAGTTTAAAAAAAATATTACACTTAGAAATTAATATAATTTAAATAAGTTATTAAAAATATTCAAAAACTAATTCCAAACTAAATCAAATTCAATCCTAAACTAATTCCAAGCTTAATCTAATTCCTTTCTAAACTAACCACCTAAAAACTATATAAAAATTACCTTATGGAGAGGCGAGGTCGTTGTTAGAAAGAGAGGAGTGAGCATAGATATAGCTTCGACGTCCCAGGTTTATATAAGGATTTAGGTTTCGTATTTAGTGGGTCGTAAATTCGTCGTAATTTACGTCTCACTTACTACGAATGAATATTTACGACGAATTAAAGACGACAGCTACTCTGCATTTACGACGAATTAAAGACTCCCACGTAAAGAATTACGACGAATTAAAGACGAACACGTTTAGGTTACGACGAATTAAAGAGGAGATTGGCACAACAATAGTTAACAACTTGGTTACGACGACCGATTTTATAGGAAGACTTTATATTCTCTTCGAGAGAGTTATCAGAGCCTAAGGATCCCCCCGAAGAAACTAAATGTTTTTATATTAGTTTATTGGGAGGAATCCTCGGGCTTCTGATAGATCTCTCGAAGAGATTTAGAATCTGTTTTAAGAATGGAAGATTGAACTTGTACATTTTGAAATGAGGGAGTGAAGTCCATATTTGTAGGCTTGAATCTAAGCATTCGTCCTAAAGTCGAAATAATTTTACGACGACATAGGTACCAATATATTGTAATCGTTTCTTAGTCATCGTAAACTCACTTCTAAGTTACGATGAATAGTAATAATCTCGTAAAGGCATTCGTCGTGACTTCGTCGTAAAACTAGCTGCGTCGTTAATTCGTTGTTATTTACTTCGTGTTTACGACGACTTTATTGTTTACGACGAAATAGAGACTCCACATGGTTATACCCTAAAACCGAAACCCCAAATCCCAAACATCATAAGTTATACTCTAAACCCCAAACAACAAAATGTCATAACTTATCCAAACAACAAACAACAAATTAAGTTCATACTTTAACAAAATAATGAAAACGACAAACAACAAATTAAAATTACAATAAGTTCATACTTAAACAAGAAAATTAAAACCACAAACAACAAAGTTACATAACTTTAAGTTCACTCGTCATCAGAACCATCATCCGGATCATCACTTTCTTCAAATTCATCTTCGATGGCTTCATCCGCTACTTCGTAGGGCAGATCTTCATATCCCGGGTTTTGCGGATCAACAAGTAAGATTTCATCTGTAGCTTTTTCTGGTATGTCCACTTCATTTATGACATCTTCTTGCAAAGGCGGTTGTTCATCACTCAATACTCGNAACAAATTAAAATTACAATAAGTTCATACTTAAACAAGAAAATTAAAACCACAAACAACAAAGTTACATAACTTTAAGTTCACTCGTCATCAGAACCATCATCCGGATCATCACTTTCTTCAAATTCATCTTCGATGGCTTCATCCGCTACTTCGTAGGGCAGATCTTCATATCCCGGGTTTTGCGGATCAACAAGTAAGATTTCATCTGTAGCTTTTTCTGGTATGTCCACTTCATTTATGACATCTTCTTGCAAAGGCGGTTGTTCATCACTCAATACTCGGCCCGAGGTGTAACTTTTATAGCGGCTAACCAAAATATTCCAGATTGTCTGATCCTCAGATATGGAATAAAACATATTTGGTCTGCTTTAGATGCCAATACGTAGGGTTCAAATTTATTGTACCTCCGTGTAGCATTGATATCCACAACTCCAAACTTGTTATATCGAACACCTCTATTCTCTGTGGGGTCGAACCAGTCACATTTGAAGAGGACACATTTCATCTTCACTAAACCAGGGAATTCCACTTCGATGATCTCTTGTAAGATCCCATAGAAATATCTTTCACCTTTCACACATATTCCATAGTTAACCGTTGCTCGACGACTTCCATACTCGTAGGTGTGAAAATTGTAACCTTGTGTGAAGTACATAGGTGTTGTGGTGACCTTAGCGACGAGACCTTGTATCAATTCATGAACCCGCGAACTGTAATGTGGATCATCATAATCAACCTGTAATTTACATCATCAATATGCCATAATATAACTAACATATTAAAGTATTAATTATATTTATAATTAATGTGATTTATACATGCGTTTTTAACCACTTTACAAAGTGTTGGTCTTTTCGTTTATTGAGATCATTAGTTGATATTCCGGGTATAGTTTCTTTAACTTGATCCACAAAATCGCTGTTTTAACAATTGATCATTATTAATTAATAGTATAATATTACAATTAGTATAAATATAGAGTGAAAACAATTTTAATTTGTACATTTTGAATAACTGCATCTCCTCGCAGTTAAGGAGTATATATGTGTGGGCGATGTGAGCGTCTTCTGTACTCGACCACCAAACTTCTTTTAGTTTTCCACCTAGACGTCTAATCTGACAGAATATGTATGGAACATTTTCAACAATATATCTCGGCATAACACCATCGTCATCATATCTGGTTGGAGCCCTTTTTCGTGTACGGACTTGTGACCCAAAGTAGTACAAGGTGAAATGAGATGCTTCTTCATTCAGACTCCAAGGAACGATTAAACCTTCCACCCTTGCAAGATTTTTTGCTTTCCCTTTCAAATGTTTCATGGATCGCTCGTAAGGATACATCCAACCATTATGCACCGGTCCACGAAGCAATGCCTCATACGTAAGGTGGACAACTAGATGTTCCATGACGTTAAAAAATGATGGAGGAAAAATTTTCTCCATATTGCACATTAAGATCCGGATATTCTCATCAAGTTGTCTGATGACATCTTCAGTTAAGGTACGTGAGCTTAGATCTCTAAAAAAAGCTCCAATACCTGCAAATAACATGTGCAAACATAATTAATAAGCTAAATTATGTATTTATGTTTTCTACATTAATTAAGAAGTAACGTGTTTGTTACCTGCAAGTGCTTCGTGGACATTTTTTGGAAGCAACTCCGCAAATGCAAATGGTAGAAGTCATTTTATAAACACATGACAATCATGACTCTTCATCCCTGAAAATTTATGCCCCTGTTCAACACATCTTGATAGATTTGATACGTATCCATCTGAAAACTTCACATCTGAGGTCACCCACTTGAACAACGCCGCTTTTGCTTCTGCTGACAATCTGAAAATGGGAACCGGAATTTTCTCATCGTCTTTAATATGCAGCTCACTCCTAGAACATAATGCAAGCAAATCCAACCTTGAGTTCTTGTTATCTTTTGTCTTCCCTGAGACGTTCAATAATGTATTGATGATGTTGTCAACGAAGTTCTTCTCTATATGCATCACATCAAGATTGTGTTGTAGAAGCAGATCCTTCCAATATGGAAGTTCCTAAAATATACTATTTTTGTACCAATTATGTTGTGTCCTGTAACCAGCAGCCATATTTGCAGTAGTATGCCAATTACCTCCTTTGCTGATTGTTTCTTCTGCACCATAGTGATCAATATCTTTCTTGATTTCCTCTCTAGATAAATAAGGTGGTGCAGTGTCCCGTACAACCACTTTTGACCTGAACAATGTCTTGTTTCGTCGGTATGGATGGTTAATGGGAAGAAATCTACGATGACAATCAAACCAAGACGTCTTCCTACCATGCTACAGCTGAAATGCATCTTTGCTTCCCATACAATAAGGACAAGCTAGTCTCCCATGCGTAGTCCAACCTGATAACATCCCATATGAAAGAAAGTCACTGATTGTCCACAGAAGAACTGCTCGCATTGTAAAATTTATTTTCGTTGAACAATCATATGTCTGCGCCCCAGTTGACCATAATTCCTTCAATTCTTCTATCAGAGGTTGTAGGAAAACATCGAGAGACCACTTCGGATGCTTAGGCACAGGTATCAATATACTCATGAAAAGAAATTCTCTTTCCATACACATATCTGGTGGAAGGTTGTATGACGTGTCAGGATGACTGGCCAAAGCGAGTATTGTCTTCCAGACATTCCAAAAGGACTAAATCCATCTGTGCATAATCCAAGATAAACATTGCGAATGTTGCTTGCAAAATCTTTGTGAACCGAATTCAAGTGTTTCCACGCTTTTGCATCTGATGGGTGATTAATCTCGCCTTCCTTCTGAGTATGTTCGGCATGCCATCTCATCGATGCTGCAGTCTTTTCAGATTGATATAATCTCTTCAGTCTATCTGTAATAGGTAAGTACCACATCCGCTGGTACGGTACCCTATTCCGCCCCCGTCCTTCTGGTTTATATCGTGGCTTCTTGCAAAATTTACACTCCAACAATTCTGCATCTTTCCTCCAGTAGATCATACAGTTGTCTATACACACATCTATCATCTCTGAAAGTAAGCTAAGACTATGAACAAGTTTCCGAATCTCATAATAAAATTCAGCACACAAATTATCTTCTGACAAATACTCTTTAAACGACTCAGCCCACGCATCCATACAAGCTTCAAGTAAGTTATGATCAGTTTTGATATTCATCATCCTAGCTACCAATGATAATTTAGAAATACCTTCTCTACAACCTTCGTAAATTGGCTGATTAGCTGTAGCTAGCATTTCATAAAATCTTCTTTCCTCCAAGTTAGGCCCTTCTACATTTTCTACTTCCTCTGTTATTGATGTAGTTTCACGAAATGCATCCGTAACCATATCATGCATCCTATCATGATCTACCATCTGATCCTCCAGAGGGATTTCAGAATGCAAATGACTCGGTTCATCTCTATTACCAACATTTTCAAATCGATTACTACTACTAGCTTCATTCCTACTATCACCCTCTCCATGGTGAAATCCATGGTGAAACCAGATGTAGTAATGTGGAGTAAATCCTCTATTTACTATATGTCTCCAAACTGTTTTACTCTGAGCAAACTTGGTATTCTTGCATTTACGACAGGGACATAACATTTTACCCGTTTCTTGCGTGAGAGATGTATTTTCGGCCTGGTACATGAATGTCTTTGCTCCGTTGAGAAATTCGCTTGTCACTCTTCCCGCAGAATCTTTGTGTGCATACATTCAACTCCGAAGCTCATAGATATCTCGAGACATTTTTATTTTATTTTTTGTTTTTGTTTTGTGCATTTGAGAATGAGAGCGAGGAGAACATATTTATAAAAAAATTTCGATTTTGGTAGGTGGGAATGTTACGACCAATTTATGTCACCATAAACTTTACTACTAATTTACAACTGCATTCCTCGTAAAAAGTCGTTAATTAGATGAAAAATATTAGATGTAAAATAGACGTTATTTACCGACGTGTTTACGACGAAACCAAAGGTTGTTGTAATCTAGTCATATTATTATTACTAATTTACGACGAAGATTTTTCGTACCAATTCTACGACTGGATCGTCGTTAAAAAGACTTTACTTTACGACGAAAGTTTTTGGTAGCAAATTTACGTCTATTTTACGACGACATCATGCTTCGTCGTAAACCTGATGTTACATTACGACGATACTATTGTAGTCGTAATTCGTTATCGTTATGAACACGTTTTCTTGTAGTGTATCCAACCTAAACTACCCGAACTCGCATGCCTAGTGTAAACATTATTACTTCGATTTCAATCCTGAACATGGCTATTATCTTCAGTTATTATAATTTTGACAGTTGGCCTGATAGCTTTGAGCAAATTAGGGAAATATCCTAAAAGAAGTGCAATACCATAGAAAGGGAGGGAAATGGTGATATTGAAGGGGGAAAAAATTAGGGGAAATAGGGTATGGGGTACAAATATAGGAAACATGGTGGGTAGGGAGTACAATATCACTAGCTTTAATGTGTTATTATAATACTTTTGTTTCTTTTTGGATAGTGTCTTGTTTTTCCTTTGAAAAACCTACTACTAAAATTAGTTTTTGCCACAGAAGTCTTTTGATTATACTATCTCGTTTATTAAAAGTAATGATTTAAATATCCCAAATTTTAAAATTCAGCCATTGGCGTCTTAAATTATTGTCTGTGTTCATAATCAAACGCTACCGAGCATATGTCAGTGTCATGGACCTATGGTACTACAAAAGTTCACGATTTCTTTGCGTCTTATTCAAAGAATCATTACTTTTCCTCCTAGCTTCCTCTCGTCCGTCAATAGAGAGTTAAAAGCAGAATTAGTAACAAAATATATACTATATAACAACCATGGGAACATATACATAAATAGATAAACACAAACTCAGAATTTACCTCCCAAAATACGTTCTACCAGCTAGATATTCATACATTTTTCCTGGACAACCATTTTTAATTAATTTGTAATTATATTTTAATACATTTTCCTGTTGTGTAGTATTTTTCGTGAGGACTACATACCTAGTGTAAATCTATCTAGTACTTTTATACTTTAATAGGATAGTGAATGCAACAAGTTGAGTCCTTCCGAAACCCCACATGCCAAAGGTTTTTAGAATAATGAAAATGCCAGCCCATGAACTGCCAAATTAATTTAATTGTGATGAGTCAACAATGAGTAGATGCCAACAATGTTGGAGACTTCTGAAATTATTAATTGATACATGTATATATATATATATATATTATTTCATAATGTAGAACTAGAAATGTATATCTGTGGACCTAGTTAGTTAGACCCCTCAAAAATGCATGATTAGTAGTTAGAAGTCATACAGATTACTACATGAATGAAGTATGATAAAATAGATCAACATGTTAACAGAGAGGCAAGGAACAGAGTGGCTCGGATTTGAAACACCAAGGACAAATAATGGTCTTTGGTCCTTCACATAGAAACTTTGGTATAAAGCTATTTTACGATTCAGCTAGCTTTGTGTCAGCATCAGAATTCAAACAAACTCGTATAGTGTTATGTAAAACAAAATTCTCGACTAAAGAAGTGTTAATTGAATCAAGTAATTTACTCTCGCTTTGCACGCTCATATACCACAACCGACTGAATTAGGCCTAGAGTGAATAAAAACGAAGCCTTATCACAACCGACTGAGTAAAAACGAAGCCTTATCACAACCGACTGAGTAAAAACGAAGACATATCAGAACATCAATGATTCAATATATGATGATAAGCAAACTATAATATAAATATCTTTGTAAACAAAGAAAAATAAGTGCCGACCAGTTATTTTGAAAGAAATAAAAATGTTTGTTTAGGTCATTAATTAGGTCAACTAATGTTTAGTGGCGAATGAGTGGTGCAACTTGCGCACTTCATACCAAACTCCAAGTTTTCTCTCACAACGAGGATATTGTAAATCACAAGCAAAGTGAGATTTTCATGAACGTAATGTAGTCATCTCTATGTGTCGGTTTGACTCGATTTTCATTTCTTTCTTTTACACTTTATACTAATTTTAAGGTAGAATCAAATATGAATACTAGATAAATACCAAAAATCATACACCATAATAATATAATTAACCAACACGAGTATCCGTTATTTTTCCATTAATGTGGACGTGCTTTGGATTCTTACCAAAATCTAGAACGATGAATCTCGCAGGTAAACTGATTAAAATTTCACAATACTTTAAATAGTTAGTAAGTAAGTACGTCAACATTTTATAAAGATATGTGAATTTAATCCAGATTATTATCTCATCCATATATTTACAGTTTGAATTTATTTTCCTTTAAGTTTATAAGCTCTAATGTTTTTGTTTGTTTGTTTGTTTTAAGTTGGGCCGAAACTTAACTAGTCATCCAAATCATCCAAAAGAAATATACCGACGATTAATTCAACTTTAAATTTTCTAATAAAGTTAAATATATGGTTCTTCTTTGTTTAGTTAAGTGGTACCTAACTTGGTTTTTACTTTTTAGCAAGATTCGAATCCAATATTGACAGATTTACGTTTTGCTTCAAACTTTTCCTAATGAATTTTGATGTATTTTTGAAGTCATTCTTTGTTCTTCTTTTTCGGTATATTTGAAATAGTCATCTAGTTGGTTTTACGTGAGAGTTAGATCCATATATATTCTGAACTCTGTCCGACTCAAAAGCTATGGCCAGTTTAGCGAAACATGCCATTACCACCGACCAACACGTTATTGAAGAAAGTCAACGTAAACTCTTTGGAAGTTGATCCATTCCCATCGACCACAACACATCGAAGCAGTCATGGAACACGTCGATGCTGACACAAAGTTTGATTACTAACTTAGACTTTGTGTATTGGCCACCATCATATGTCCGTCCCATATAACAAAAAACCCACAAGGCCTGTTCAATCTAAACCGGTCTATTAATATTCTGATCCGGTTTGGGTTAATTTAAAACCCTTTCTTTTGTACAGACAGATTCTTAAAGACAAAACAATCTGAAACACAAGTCATGATGCTAGAGAATCACATTCTTTGAAGATCACTTCTCTTTGTCAGGTAACGAGTTTCCGATCATGCAAATACTAAAAACCGAGTCTTTGTTTTATTCCCAATATCAATTCTATTGCTTTGTTTCGTCTCTAGATTGCCCATTAGAACATAATCACTTGTAGAAAAGGTAGCGAGATGGGACAAGGTGATGGAGAAGTCAAAAAGAGAGTTGCTTTTGTCCTGATCGATGGTTTGGGAGATGTCTCAATACCGAGATTAGGCTACAAAACTCCTCTACAGGCAGCAAACATACCCAATCTCGACGCAATCGCATCAGCTGGTATCAACGGTCTAATGGATCCAGTGGAAGTTGGGTTGGGATGCGGTAGTGACACAGCTCATCTCTCTCTGATGGGTTATGACCCTAGAGTGTATTATAGAGGACGTGGCGCGTTTGAGTCAATGGGTGCAGGGTTAGCAATGTCACCTGGTGATATAGCTTTTAAGGTGTGTGTTCTGAATCTGTATCTCCATCATCTTGTACATTCTTTTGTTGAATCTTATAGGTTTGAGACCAATGCCAGGTGGTGGTTAGAATCTTAATAGAAGATTATTATCTAGGCCTATTTTTTGAATGTCTAGAGATTTAGAAAAATTAATTTTTTAGATCCGTTTTGCTGCCTAGGCGCCGTCTAGACCGATTTTTAGAACACTGTTTGAGACTGTGAATGTTTTTGTTATGCAGTCTAATTTTGCGACATTGGATGAGAGTTCTGGAGTTGTTGTTAGCAGGAGAGCTGATAGACATTTCGAAGAAGAAGGGCCTATACTTTGTGCTGCTCTTGATGGCATGAAGCTTCCATCTTTCCCTGAGTATGAAGTGAGAGTCAGGTGCAATATGTTATGTTACTAAGTCTCTTTATGATAATTTGGTATAGGGTTTTGGCTAAAGTAAGATGATCTTATACAGATATGCAACGGAACACAGATGTGGTGTGGTTGTAAAAGGGCCAAAGCTTAGTGGGAACATATCTGGAACAGACCCATTGAAGGATAATCGTTTGCTTCTCGAAGCTAAACCTTTGGATGAATCAGAAGAAGCCAAGCACACAGCTAAAGTCGTTAACGAGTTGTCTAGAGAGATCTCACGCATTCTTGTTTCACACCCGGTTAATGCAAAGAGACTTTCACAAGGCAAGAACATTGCCAATCTTGTCCTTCTACGAGGATGTGGCATTCGAATCGAGGTATGTGTGTTTCAGTACTTTCAAATAGGTCTCTATGAGTCTATGTACATATCTGTAGTGGTTCTTTTTGTTGTGTGTATAAAGGTTCCTCCTTTTGAAGAGAAGCATGGTTTGTGGCCTTGTATGGTAGCACCAACAAAGATTATAGCAGGACTTGGTATGTCACTTGGTATTGACATTCTTGAAGCTCCAGGAGCCACTGGAGATTATAGGACACTTCTTACTTCTAAAGCAGTTGCTATAGCTAATGCTCTCTCAGCTCCTTTGAATCCTTGTCCTAATGTCTTTGTACCGGGAGAGGATGGGCATAAACCGGGAAGGTCAGATGGTTATGATTTTGGGTTCCTTCATATAAAGGTGAACACATTGTTTCCATCTTGTAACACAAAACTCAAAAGTTTCTATTCTATTTTTACTCCCTTTCATTAAGATACATATTTTAGAAAATTCAAAAAGATGCATTTTTTATATTTTTCTGTGCATTTTTATGAACTCTTAATGATTAATTGTAATTTTTTTTAAAAATGCATTTATTGAATTCTTATTGGTTTAGAATTACGATAAATAGATAATCACAAAAAAAATTATGCATTTATATCGGAAATTTAGTATGTTTTATTAATGAAAAGATACATTATTTTGAAACGGAGGGAGTATAATTCTTGCAGGCTATAGATGATGCTGGTCATGACAAGGCGACATTGTTCAAAGTTAGAGGCTTAGAAGCTGTGGATAAGGCGATACGTCAGCTTGCTAAGCTGTTATGGCAAGCTGAAACTTCTACAAATTATCAGTACTTTTTGTGTGTGACTGGTGATCATTCAACACCAGTTGAGTATGGAGACCACAGTTTTGAGCCTGTCCCATTCACAATGTGTCGGTTAAGAGAGTTTGTGGCCGCGGTTGGAGGAGAAGCAGCCTTGTTAGAGACGTCTTTGGAGCCTTTTCCACTTCCGACGGTTGTGGAGTCTGCTGAATATCTCGCTGGAAAAGAGGAAGATGGTGAGAGGAGGGAAACTCCTGAAGCGGTTGGTGGAGATTCAGTTGCAGAGTTGAATGAGATTGCAGCTGCAAGAGGATGTCTTGGCCGTTTCCATGGTGGTGAAATGATGGGAGTCATCACCAAGTTCCTTAATGTAGATGTATCAGTTTCGCAGATTTAACATTTTTATTTTCTGGCAGTTTGGATTTTCGAAGTGTAATAAAAGTGTCAAACTCTGATTGCTTCAGTTTAGTGTGTCCTTTAAGCTTTCTGACTATTTGAAGCATGTGAGAGTGCAAGACGGTTTGGCCTGTTCCCTTGCTCTCTGGCTTCTTCATGTGTTGTTCAAAAAAAAAAGAGGAGTTTGCGAGAGTATACATTAAGTTGTTGTAGAGAGTGACATATAACTTGTGGAAAAGAAAGGTCAGGTAAAGGGATGGTAAAATTCTTGGTTTACGTAAAGGGCAAGCTTCTAGTGAAGTACCATTTGCTCCGACATATACGAATCACATGAGTTAATGTCATAAATCTTATCAGTCATATGAAAATGAGAAAAGTTGGCAAATTTTTTTTTTTTTTTTTTTTTTTAAAAAAGTTGACAAAAAAATTTCATAACCATTTTATTAGTTATATACCCTAACAGTTTGTTTTCCCGATNTAGTGAAGTACCATTTGCTCCGACATATACGAATCACATGAGTTAATGTCATAAATCTTATCAGTCATATGAAAATGAGAAAAGTTGGCAAATTTTTTTTTTTTTTTTTTTTTTAAAAAAGTTGACAAAAAAATTTCATAACCATTTTATTAGTTATATACCCTAACAGTTTGTTTTCCCGATTTGACATTTCTTCTTCTTTTCTTTTTTAACGACACTCAATCTCACCTTCCTTCAAAATGTTAATCACACTATGGTTTGTTAGTAACAGTGCCGCACCTTAATTCGACACGTCCATTTCTACCACACCAAGTACAATAGAATACATAACCCAACGTCCCAAAAGAAATAGACTTGAGGAATTTGAGGAATATATTTAAGGAATTTGAGTCATCCATCTATCGCTAAATGGTGTTTAGAAGTCTATGATAAATTTAAATTTAACATGATATTATAACCCAAATACATGTTTATACCCGAACTTAAATCGATTTGGTCCATCGAAAGAGTTATGATCGATTAAAAACCAATTTGAACCGAAGTTGTCTAGCCAATCTAACCTAACCATCTTACACTTGGATATAATAAAAATTAATGGTTATATCAACTATAATTTTAAGGAAGATTGTAAGAATACAAGCTTCCAATTTCAGAAGCTTTGATGAAACATGAATAATATATAAAAGATTTTGAATCGATCCACTTATACCGATTAATTTAAGTTGGAATTTTATGATAAGTCCAAATTTAAATATTTGATAAGACATTTTATTGAAAGGAAAATAACTAAGGAGTGGAAATGTGACTCGTGAGGAACGGCTCTTGGGGCAGTGACTTGCCCATAAAGTCTATACTTATGGGACCACTTCGCTACAGCCATGTGACCACGATTCCTCAGCTAGCTCGCAGTGTCTCTCATCGTGGACCCTTCCCTAAAAGTCGTCCTTTGCTTCTTCTTAATATTATCATGCGCATTAAACTGTCAAAGAAAAACATAACCCTTTTTGACAACGATTGTATCAACTTTTTTTATATGATTTAGTGTTACGGTTTGCATATATTTAATTTCTCTTGTAGTTATCACTAATATCGCCATCGGTGTAGTGCTAATCTGGTTTTCTCTTCCCCTCTCAATATTTAGATTATCATGGCCGTCTTTGCTTCAAGGTTACGTCAACAGCCCATTTCTATTTGGCGGTGTGTGTCTTCTTATCTCACAGCATCTAATACCAAACTGGATATAAAAAGCTTAAATTGGATGTAAAAATTTAACCAAAACGTTGGTCTTTAGCTTGTTAAACATATATATCTATACATTAAGGTTGGTTGTTGACGCAAAGCTGGCAAATTTTAAGGAAGACAAGATCTATACCAGCAAGATGAGTGTAGTTGGAGTTTAGGCAAGCATATAATTGCCCCTTTTTACGCCGGAAAATCTAAGTCCAAACCAAACCACAAAGCTCATGTAATAAATAACTACAATAGTCTGGTATGTACAATTGTACGTGTAGATAGTTAGATGCACACACCCACTCTTAAAGAGTACGCATGTGCACTTTGGATCAGATTACATCCGTACTTATTCAAATTACTTAAATTTGTTTTGGATAAATGTAATAAAAGATTATCCGATGGGATAAAAAGTTAAAAGCAATTTATGGTTGGCGGTAATTAATTAAGATATTCGGATTATTTATTTCAGTAATAAAAAATGTAAAAACTTAATCTTTCGGATTATCTATTTCAGTAATAAAAAATGTAAAAACTTAATCTAAGGATATTGTTACTAGCTTTATAAGTTGAAGTTAAATCTATTAGATTTATGATAATCAAAATTTTTTTTTATATAATTTAAGAAAACATATTAAATTTTAGTTATAAATGTATTATTTTGTGATCAAATATTAAGCAAATATATTTCGTTTTTATTATAAATTTACTATGTTTATGATAATTAGAATTCTCATTTGAGATGTAACTTAAATTTTATTATTTAAAGCAAAACTAAAAATTTAAGTACACAAAACATGTGAGGACATTACAAAAATTGATTTAGTTAGTTAGATACTAAATAAACCTGAAATTGGCTAAAATAATTTTTTTTTTGAAAAAAAGTTGGATATTTTGAAAAAGAATAAACGATGATGATAATTGAATGATAATTTATTGGGAAATTGTTTTTTTTAGGCCAAAAAATGGTAACAATGTCTCATTAGACTAATTTCAATTTTGTATCAATTTTATCTCTAAAGCCCTTTAATATTTTTGAAAATAAATTAAATAAATAGTTTTACAAACAAAAAAAATTGAAAAAATAGTAACTATTGATGAAATACTTATATGAACTTAGTGGTATTTTTTCCAATTCTAAAAATGTTTAAACCATAATTTCAGATGATGTTCTACATAAAGTAAAATTTGCATTCTACGAAGTAGAAAATGAAATCTACTTTTTTCATTGAATATAATATGTTTAGAATATGTGATCTACGTAAATAATAGTATTCTAAAAATATTTAGAATACACATTCCGCGCTTAACATATCTATACTATTATTTGCGGAGTAAATTTTAGCGACAGAGTTCTCACGTTGAAAGTTAGAGAGGTTAATATCTATACTACCCTTAATGAATTTTATATATAATTTATTCTATAATCAAAAACGATTTTTTATTAATAATATTATGTTTTCTTTTAAAATTTCTGCACAATAATAAACATATATATTTTAATTAAAGTTTTCGTCATATATATATATATATATATATATATAATTTGATGTCTGATTTACTTTTTTGAAAACATAAATAATAAATTATCATGCTTGTTTTTGAATTAATAAAAAATAAACTAATAAATATTTGTAAAAGGATTAAGCCCGCATGTGCGGGCAAAACACATAGTTGCTCTAAAATTTGTAGAAATCGGAATTTACTGATTACAATAAATCCAAAACCTATAGAAATCGAAATCTACACATTACTATAAATCTAAAAACCTGTAGAAAACGATTTTTACAAATTATCTGTAAATCTAAAACCTGTAGAAATCGAAATCTACACATTATTATAAATCTAAAAACCTGTAGAAACCGAGTTCTGTAGATTTACTGTATTCTACGAATAAGAATAACCAGTCCCAAAAAATATGGGAAGAAAATATTTGGAAATATTCAGTTTTCATTTATGGAAATAAGATCGATTTTTTTAAGAAAAAATCAATTTTTTTCAGAAAAATCAATTTTTCAGAAATAAATGGCAAGAAAATAATCGGTATTTTTTATTTGAGGATTTTAATGTTTTTATTATTATTTTAATTACTTTAATTATTTATTATAGTTTAATATTTAAATTGTAATTTTAATTTATAATTGAAATTAAGGGTATTATTACCATTTTAAAAATAATTAACCTAATAGAACATAAAGTATATGAAATTAGTTAATGGGTTATAGTTATCGTTTTTTGGCCTAAAAAAACAATTTTCCCAAATTTATTTTCTTAACAGCATAAAATTTAAAGGTAAGAATTTTAGATTTTGATGGATATATTCACAGATGAATTTAAATTCAGATTCATCCAAACTCATTCAATTAAAGCGATTGCAAGAATCTACCAAATATAAACAACAAAAAAGTAAAATTTATATTCAAATCTTTAATTAAATAACAATAAATTTTGAACTTCCCAGTAACAAGATTGAAACCACTAATAATAAATTTTACTATCTTTAAAAAATATTTTAAATACAATAATTAATAATACCAAGTTTTAAAATTAATAATTAGATAACGATAAACTATAAAACCAAAAAGCTATTTAAGAGTATTTAGAATTGTTAAATTCAATTAAAAAGCAATTCTATTTTTCTAATATCATCCAAAACTATCCATAATAATCTAATATGCTCAAACATAAGTCCGACCTTTATCAGTTTGGATGGTGATCTAAGAGCATCATTATCGGTGAAACCTCTTTTTTGGGTTTCTAATTTTTTTTTTTCGGCTGATTTAAAAAAAAAAAAATTAAAAAATGAACCAATCGCGGGCCGCCACGTGTCGGTGGGGTCCGCGAACAGTTAGACATAACCCACCACAATCGTTTCTTCATTCAAGCTTTTTGCAACCGGGTTTTCAACTTTTGTGGGACCCAAACCCTTTAAAAACCCTTTTGGAACCTGGAGCAATGCTGCTCTTACATTTTAGTTACATAAACTACATATATTCTACTCACTACCTATATTATCCAACTTATTAATTACATTTTGGATAGTTATGTTGATATTCTATAGTAGGTATTTAAATGATCTCTATCCGATTGTTTACCCAAAATGAAAAGTCAAAACCTTGAATGCCTATAAATAACTAGAATCGTTTTGGTAAGTACATGATGATACATAGACAACCCACTAATAAAGAGCAAATGGCACATGCANTTCAAATCTTTAATTAAATAACAATAAATTTTGAACTTCCCAGTAACAAGATTGAAACCACTAATAATAAATTTTACTATCTTTAAAAAATATTTTAAATACAATAATTAATAATACCAAGTTTTAAAATTAATAATTAGATAACGATAAACTATAAAACCAAAAAGCTATTTAAGAGTATTTAGAATTGTTAAATTCAATTAAAAAGCAATTCTATTTTTCTAATATCATCCAAAACTATCCATAATAATCTAATATGCTCAAACATAAGTCCGACCTTTATCAGTTTGGATGGTGATCTAAGAGCATCATTATCGGTGAAACCTCTTTTTTGGGTTTCTAATTTTTTTTTTTCGGCTGATTTAAAAAAAAAAAAATTAAAAAATGAACCAATCGCGGGCCGCCACGTGTCGGTGGGGTCCGCGAACAGTTAGACATAACCCACCACAATCGTTTCTTCATTCAAGCTTTTTGCAACCGGGTTTTCAACTTTTGTGGGACCCAAACCCTTTAAAAACCCTTTTGGAACCTGGAGCAATGCTGCTCTTACATTTTAGTTACATAAACTACATATATTCTACTCACTACCTATATTATCCAACTTATTAATTACATTTTGGATAGTTATGTTGATATTCTATAGTAGGTATTTAAATGATCTCTATCCGATTGTTTACCCAAAATGAAAAGTCAAAACCTTGAATGCCTATAAATAACTAGAATCGTTTTGGTAAGTACATGATGATACATAGACAACCCACTAATAAAGAGCAAATGGCACATGCAATAAAGTAAACTCATCTTGATCTCATTTCTCCACCATTAGAGAGGGGTTAAAGCAAGAAAGAGTGGAAGTAAAGTCACGTCGGTCCGTTTTGGTCTGAGAGAGACATTAAGCCAAAGAGTGAAGCCTAAGGGAAGATAAAGGGAAGGCCTCTTGTCGTTGCAGTTAAGCTCTCTCGCGCCATATCTTTCTCGTCTTTCTAAATTCCATTTCTACCCCTTCTTCTTCATCTTCTTCTTCTTCATCTTCTTCATCTTCTTCTTCTTCTTCTTCTTCTTCTTCTTCCTGCTTCACTCTCTGTTTCTCATTTCACAATCACTCCTTCTCTCCTCTTTCATCAATGGAATCCACGCCGCCGCCTGATGATTGTTCCGTTAAAGTTGCTGTCCATATCAGACCGCTCATCGGCGACGAACGGCTTCAAGGTTGTAAAGATTGTGTCACTGTCGTTTCCGGTAAACCACAGGTAATGTCGTTTTTCTCCAGTTTCAGACAATGTCAAAGCTCTCTCTGTCTTGACTTCAGAATAAATGTTCTTCCCTTTCATAAAGTTATTTCTAAAGTGATTAGCTTTGTTGTCTGAATTGTCTCCTTCCCTGAGATCTAGATCTTGAGACGGCTTAGAATCAGTAATGATGTTTCCTTCTCTTTTCTTTTGACTTAGTCAAATTCTAAGACCATGTTATAATTATTGCATATTAACTTCTCTCCTTAATTAATTTGGTCACAAAATCAATTTATTTTGTTGCCAATTCTCAAAAACTTGGTCTCTTCCGGCCAAAAACAAAAATAAAGTCTTAAACTTTGGATATGTGAATTGTGAAAGGTAGCAATCTGAATTTTAATAAAATAAGCAATCTCTAATGTTTTATTGATGTCATTAGCTCAACCGGAAAGGATTTTACCATTGCGCCAAAGATACCCCGGTTTGGTTTGGTTTAAAAAAATGTTTTATTGCTGGGCTTTGAAGTATTGTCAAAAAGTTACATGGCTTGAATGTAATAATAAACAAATATTATCGTTTTTGATTGTGTGTTTGTGAATATGATTGATTAATGCAGGTACAAATTGGATCACATTCTTTTACCTTTGATCATGTATACGGAAGCCGTGGTTCTCCATCTACTGACATGTACGAACAATGCGCTGCTCCACTAGTTGATGGATTGTTCCAAGGCTACAACGCTACGGTTCTTGCTTATGGACAGACTGGCTCGGGTAAAACATACACAATGGGTACTGGCTCCGGAGACAGCAGCCAAACAGGAGGGATCGTACCTCAAGTCATGAACTCTCTTTTCACCAAGATTGAGACTCTCAAGGATCAGATCGAGTTTCAAATACACGTTTCTTTCATCGAGGTTTGTCTTAACAAGCTGAAACTATAGAGGGGTGGGGGGGTTCTTTCTTGACCCTTTTAATGATTTTTTTTTTTATTTAATAGATTCATAAGGAAGAGGTGCAAGATTTGCTTGATCCTTCCAATAACAAATCTGACACTACTAGTAATGGCAAGGTAGCACATGTCCCTGGGAAGCCACCAATACAGATACGAGAAACATCCAACGGTGTTATCACATTAGCAGGATCCACAGAAGTAAGCGTCAGTACTCTCAAAGAGATGGCTGCTTGCCTTGACCAAGGGTCTATCAGCAGGGCTACTGGGAGTACCAACATGAACAATCAGTCCAGGTGACACTATGATTCTTGTGTTATTATTATCTCTAAATTGGACATTGCAGTCATAAAATTTCTGTTTTTTTTTTTTTTTTTTTTTTTTTTTT
>QGKV02000571.1:36198090-36208194 GCA_003260655.2 Brassica cretica
AAAATTTTTTTTTTTTTTTTTTTTTTTTTTTTTTGTATTGGCATGCAGTCGTTCACATGCCATTTTCACTATCACTGTGGAGCAAATGCGCAAGATCAACACAGATTCGCCTGATAATGGGAGCTTGAAAGAAGAATATCTGTGTGCTAAGCTGCACCTAGTGGACCTTGCCGGTTCAGAACGAGCCAAAAGAACTGGCTCTGACGGTATGAGATTTAAAGAAGGTAAGTAAGTGTTTTTTCTGTTTCATTTTGTCTTTAGACCAGTAATAAAAGTCTTTTTTGATTCACTGTGCTTTTTTCACCAGGAGTACACATTAATAAAGGCCTCCTTGCGCTTGGTAATGTCATCAGTGCTCTAGGAGACGAGAAAAAGCGTAAAGACGGTGCTCATGTTCCTTACAGGGACAGTAAACTTACACGCCTTTTGCAGGTATTATTTGTTGAATATCACCATTGCTCAGTGTTTTGCTTCTTTCTCAAAAACTTTTTCATGTTAAAACTCGTTTTAGGATTCTCTTGGAGGCAACAGCAGAACTGTGATGATAGGTAACTTGCAGTTAAAACTACTTTTGTATGTTAATGCTCGTTTAATGTCTCTAATGCTTTTGCCATTCTGGTTCCAGCTTGTATCAGTCCTGCAGATATTAATGCTGAGGAAACTCTCAACACTCTTAAATATGCAAACCGTGCTCGAAACATCCGGAACAAACCTGTTGTAAGCTGTTCCCTAATTGTCATGTCAATCAAAAAGATTAGTTATTGCAACTTGACTGAAAAAAAGGAAAAAGAGATTGGTTATTGACTGAAATTAGATTACTCTAGTTTTTTTCTTTCTCTTAATTGGCATTGTTAAAAACAGGTTAACAGAGATCCTGTGTCCAGTGAGATGCTAAAAATGCGCCAGCAGCTCGAATACTTGCAGGCAGAGCTCTCCTTACGGAATGGAGGATCCTCATGTGCAGAGCTCCAGGTATGTTTGACCTTACTGTTTGATCTTACTTGGCCAAATAAGAATAAAAGTTGTGGATTATAAAGGCTAAGAGTGAGTTTGTGATGGTGTAGGTTCTTAAGGAAAGGATTGCTTGCCTTGAAACTGCTAATGAAGACCTATGCCGCCAACTTCATGAGTACAGAAGCAGATGTGGTGGTGGTGTAGAGCCTTCTGAAAAAGACTTTAAAGACATACAAGCTGTAATCTTCGAACAGATAACATTTTTTATTATATGTGATGGATAACTTTGTTATAGATATGAAATGTCGGATTATTTTGGTGGTAGGATGAAATCGTCGGTTGTGGCAGACCTGATGGGCTGAAAAGGAGCTTGCAGAGTATAGAGGCATCCAATTATCCCATGGTTGAAGCCACAATAGGTAAAGAGAAAATTCAAAAGAGTTCTGGAACTAAAAGACTACAGCAATGTTATTGAAGGAAGAGAGTTTTTTATTATACACAGGTGATTCAAGGGAAGTAGACGAAGAGGCAAAGGAGTGGGAGCACAAGCTCTTGCAGAATAGCATGGACAAAGAGTTGCATGAACTGAACCGCCGTCTAGAGGAAAAAGAGTCTGAAATGAAGCTTTTTGACGGCTATGATACGGCTGCGCTTAAGCAATATTTTGGAAAGAAGATTGCAGAGGTGGAGGATGAGAAGAGATCTGTTCAGGTGGGAATAATAGGTTTTGCATTGCTTCCTCAGGTGGAAGTTTCAACACATTATGAGTTGTTGAACTGTTTCTTTGTTTCAGGAAGAGAGAAACCGTTTGTTGGCTGAAATTGAGAACCTTGCTTCTTCTGATGGCCAAGCTCAGAAGCTGCAAGATGTGCATGCTCAGAATCTGAAAGCGCTTGAAGCACAGATTCAAGACCTTAAGAAAAAGCAGGAGAACCAGGTTCAGCTACTGAAGCAGAAACAAAAGAGTGATGACGCGGCCAAGAGGTTACAGGATGAGATACATTCCATCAAGGCCCAAAAGGTATATATATACTCATGTCATATCTTCTCTTTTGAAGATGCATTTGTTTGATTCTTTCCCTTGGATATGTATAGGTTCAGCTGCAGCACAGAATGAAACAAGAAGCAGAACAGTTTCGACAGTGGAAAGCCTCTAGGGAGAAGGAACTTTTGCAGGTAACAGTTTTACCTTTACTCCTTAGATTAATTGATCTTAGATTCTAACTGTAGCTTTAAACTGAAACGTACACTGCCTAACACAGTTACGGAAAGAAGGGAGAAAGAGTGAGTATGAAAGGCATAAGCTGCAAGCTTTAAACCAGCGCCAGAAAATGGTAAGCACAAGATCTTTACCATGTAATTTTGAAAGTTTGGACTTTGAGTATTGTTCCAAGGTCTCTGAAAAATCAAGAAAAAAGAAGATTCAGCTTTAGAAATTAAGGAAAGTTTGTAACTCTCAGGCTCTTCAGAGGAAGACAGCAGAGGCTGCAATGGCTACCAAGAGATTGAAAGAGTTGTTGGAAGCTCGAAAATCGTCCCCTCGTGATCACTCAGGTATGGAGCCTGATGCATAGACAGCTTGTGCCCTAGATGAAGTAGTTGATATGTGGAGCCTGTTGCATTTCAAAGAATAAGATGGTGATTTTTCGTGCTTTTGAGATTCTAAGTAAAACACTATCTATGCAGGTGGTACAAATGGCTTTGGAACAAATGGTCAGGTGATAATCTCCTTTTTTCTTTACTAGTTTGTATCATTGTGATTCTTTTAAAAAATCTAATTCATTGCATACTCTTTTAGACCAATGAGAAGTCGTTGCAACGTTGGCTAGATCATGAACTGGAAGTCATGGTAAATGTTCATGAAGTTCGTCATGAGTACGAGAAACAAAGCCATGTGTATGTCCCGAGTACTTTTAGCCTTTTGGAATAAGTTTATCATCACAAGGTTACTGATTATGACAATCACAGACGAGCTGCTCTGGCGGAAGAGTTGTCTGTGTTAAGACAAGTGGATGAGTTTGCGGCGAAAGGATTACATCCTCCAAGAGGAAAAAATGGATTTGCTAGGTACTTAGCTTTTTTTTTCCAATCGCTTTCTAATTTTGCTATGGTTCTTGTTTACAAGTTTATGTTTTCAGGGCATCATCATTGTCACCTGATGCAAGGATGGCTCGTATATCTTCACTTGAGAACATGCTGGGGATATCTTCTAACTCTCTAGTAGCTATGGCGTCACAGCTTTCTGAGGCAGAAGAACGAGAGCGTGCTTTTACCAACCGTGGCCGTTGGAACCAGCTACGGTCAATGGGAGAGGCTAAGAACTTGCTTCAGTATATGTTCAACTCTCTTGCAGACACAAGGTACCTTTAGTTTCCAAGTGACACACCTCCAACTAGGCTTGTGGTTATTAACCGAACGGTTAGAAGGTTCAGCTCAGTCAGTTCGGCAACTAAAAAAAATTGGTTTTCAGTTCGGTAATCCGTTAGTTTGGTTTTATAAAAAAAATCTTCTTACCAAACAATACCAGTCTTAACCAAAATTCTGAACGGAACTAACCAAAATCCGAACCGAAATACCCGAACTTAACCAAAAATTTTTGAATTTTATTCAGTTTAAACCGAAAACCAAAAACTTGGGTACAAAATTATGAAACCGAAATAACCGAACTTAACCAATTTATTTTGAATTTTATTCAGTTTAAACCGAAAACCAAAAATTTGGGTAGAAAATTTTGAAACCAAACTAACCCAAAACCGAACCATTTCTTTTCGGCTCACTTGGTGAGATTTCGACCGACCCGAACTAACCAAATTCCGAACTAACCGAAGAAACCAAACCTGCAGGCCTACCTCCAACATAGAAAACAAAATCGATTTCAGCGGTAGAGTTAGTCTCCAAATCAATATTTTCATGACTTTTCTTTATGCTCCATGCAGGTGCCAGTTATGGGAGAAAGATGTTGAAATAAAAGAAATGAAAGATCAGTTCAAAGAAATCGTTGGCCTTCTGAGGCAGAGTGAGCTGAGAAGGAAAGAAGCAGAGAAGGAGCTTAAATTAAAGGAGCAAGCACTTGCAACTTCCTTAGCTTCATCTCCACTTGTAAGACTATGCCACCTTTCGTGCTTAGTTTAGTTTTGGTTGGCGAAATAAATCCTGAAATATAAAACGTTGGTATAGGGAACCCCACCGAGCTCAGTGAAACATTTAGCTGAAGACATGATCACACCTTCTACAATGACTCTGCCAGCACAGAAACAGCTCAAGTTCACTCCGGGGATTGCTAACGGCAAAGTGAGAGACTCTGCTGCATTTATTAATACAAACAATAAGGTTAAGTGATGGGATTATGATACAGGCTTTACTTTAGGGATGTAAGATTCTTATGCACTTTTTTGATTGGTGCAGATGGTACCAATGGGACAAGTATCAATGAGAAAACTAGCAGCCGTGGGGCAACAGAGTGGGAGACTTTGGAGGTGGAAGAGAAGCCATCACCAGTGGATTGTTCAGTTCAAATGGAAGTGGCAAAAGCCATGGAGGCTCTCTGAGTGGATTAGGCAGAGTGACGAAACACTTGTCAGGACTAAACCTCGTCATAAGGCTCTGCCTAATAAGATCATGTGATATCTAGTTGCTTGAGAGAACTGTGTTTTTTTTAGTGTCCAAGCTCTCTGTACCTGTGAATGTGTGCAGGTAATCAATCTTTCCTAAGATTATTCAAGCAACTTATAGGAGGATTGTCTTTTTCTAACGAAGATCAAACTCATGCACTAGCAGAAACTGGACTTGCTTCCGTGTGATATTGGAGACGCACTAGGACGAGGGGTCGCTTGTTGTAGGTAAAAGATAGCAGAAGGCTTTTTAGGACTCGAGAATGTTCTTTTTTTCATGTTGATAGAATTGACATCTTATACATCACTAATGGAACTAAAACTCATCTTCAAGTTGCATATAATTATTTGTATGAAGAATTTACCAGTTTCTTTGTTTTTTTTGGTTTTGTTGTAAATGATAAACATATAAAAAGCACAAAAAAAAGTTTAGAGATACATATGATTCAGTGTCTTTCCTCCAAGCTTTTATTGATAAGCATAAGAAACATTACAAGTCCATAAGATGATGAGTTATGAAATAGCATCATTCTTGTATCACATACTACTACACCAGTACGCATAGTGTTCATCTCTCCTATGGATGCTCACAAGACCACCGCATTTCAGACAGATAAAGCTGCTACCGTCAGCAAAGGCATCAAGCATGATCTGTGACCTCCCGCTTTTCTCCAGAATAGATATCCCATGAGCATCCGCCGTAACTCTCTCTTTGGTACTACCAAATAAGTCTGCTGATGTTGGCTGGTGCCCAAGAGGCTCTGCTTCTGTAATGGCACACTCCGCAAATAAAGAAGCCAGCTGATCTACGCTGGCTGTTTCTTGGATTCTACGCTTGTAAAGCTCACGGGTACGGTTGAGTATGTGAAGTACCGCCTCGTCTCCTCCTTGGGTCCTCATTGCCATCACCACCTGTTCAGAACAAGATCACCAAGGGTCAATGCAGAGCATACACATAAAGTGTCTATACACTTATCGACAGAGTGAGTCTTGAGGAGATCAAAAGAGTAACAAATCAACGAACCCTACATCAAAGTTGAAAGCTTTTTTAAGTATGGAAACAAACAGACTTGGTATCATTCTAAAAACATAAACACGAATGACAAAAAAAGGGAGAAAGGGTAGAAGAAGAAGGGTACCGCATGGAGAGCTTGTGAAGGCTGGCCTTGATCGACGAGCCTCCGAGCGGCGGAGAGCAAATCCCTGGCGCTGGATGGTTTGTTGTCAAGAGCGAAAGTCTCACCACCGGAGTCTATCTCCATCGTCTCGGCTTTGAAATCACCCTTCATTGCGTATAATATGCATCTGCAAAGAACACGGGGGAGAGAGAATCCAAAGAGACAAAAAGAGAGAGAGAGAGAGACCAGAAGATTCTAGGAGGAGTTGCGAAACTTCTTGTCGGATTTTACTATTTCCTCTCCTCGTACAAATTAATTTAATTAATTAATTTACCACCTCCCCTTTTAATACGGTAACATTTATTTTCTTTTCAAGCCAAAGAAGGAAAACAAAAGCTTATTTATTTTATTGTAGCGCGGATAAGATATTATATATATTTTACAATTCAAAAAAATAATGTATAATATTGTATTACATTATTTAAAGAATATAAAATAAGACTACATAACATAAATATATTTTTAAAATTTTCTTTGTGGAAATCAATATGTTGTTTGATTGTTGTACTTGATTCACATATTTGCATAGATATTTGTGATAGATGAATAACTATATTTTTATTATCAGTTAATAATATATATTTATTATATAATATAAGAAAAATGAAATTATGTACTTTTTAAACAAACTTGTCTCATGTTGGGAACTCGGTTTTATAGACATATCATATTCGAAGGAGACATTTTTACAGTTATCAATCTTCTTAACAGTCAAGAAACAAATCTGAATATCAAAACAATATCTCATACGATCTCTTTGTGGAATAACTGCTCTGAAGAAATTGAATTTAGGCATTAAAAGACTGAAAATGGATGTGCGGATATGTTATCTAAGTCACCTTTACAAAGTACTATTCATAGTTCATATATCATTTATGTCCATCCTATTTTTTTGTCCATCTTTTCTTAAACATCTTGAAATAACTGATGTTAATTAATAATAAAATTTTGGCTGGCAAAAAAATCAAATTTGTCTAATTATCGCTTAAATATTTTATTAATATTGTCTAAGAAGCTTTCAAGTGATATCATAGTTTAATTTTTATTAGTTTTGTTTGTTAATTTTTAGAGTTTTTTGTATTTAAGATTTTTTTTTCATATTAATCTTCTATTTCTTTCACAGAATTGATATATATATATAGGTCATAAAAATTACCATCAAATTAGTTTTACTTATTTATTATTTTGTTTTTAATGAAAATACACTTTTTAAATAATTTAATTTGAAATAAAATATATATTAATTTGTTGTATTCTAACAATTTGATTGATTTAATTAATTTGCTTTGGTGGATAACTTAAAAAGTTTTCATATGAATCGGGGAAAGCAAGCTTATGTTGTTATATTATATTTATTTGTGTATATAGAATCTATATATAATGCTAGTGTAATAAAGAAAGAACATTTTTTTTGTAACTTCAAAAAGATACATTATTACAATTTGAAATTAATCAAAATNATGCTTTTTCATATTTGTCACGAAAATTTATATGTTAAACTTACTTTTACAAAATTCTTAACTTTGTCACGAAAACAAAAATCTATGCTTTTTCATATTTGTCAATGTTCTCACACTTTCAAAGAATATATTAGCTTAGTCACTTACTTATTTTTTTTTACAAAACAAAGTATCGGAGTCTTGAAAGTTGAATTCATATTATTGTAACTGTACATAAGAGTTTGTGATTCTTGTATATGTGTCCAATAAAGTTTCAATGGCTTAGTGGTAACTGCCATGTATTTATGTCTTACTAACCTGGGTTCGATCCTTTCTTTCGCATTGTTTTTTCGTTTTTTACGAAAAAATAAATGAAATGACGTGGCAACTTCGGGCTTTCTGATTGGTTGATTTTCCTATCCTACGTCGACACCCTCTCCATGGCTTATATTTGACTTTTAGTATTGTATATATTGATTGGGAGCTTGGACTACCTAATTGAATAAACATTGATATCCCTTTGTTATCTGTTTCTCTCCATGTTTGGTCACTCAGGTTAGAATTCATATGGCTTACGTTACATTGAAACAATCATCAAATCCCTGTGTCTAACATACTCTTTAATATCTCTGCCCTGGTCGACCAGGAGTTTCTCACTAAAGCCCTGGTCGTTTCTCTGACGCAGCGTCAAAGGCAGCGACCAAAATAAACAAACAGATGCGAGCAATTTTAATGGTGTATTGCTATACAGTTGCCACCGGCGACTGATACTGTTCGTCTTTTCTATATTATTAGTTGTCGCTGTAAAAAACAGCGTCTCTACCACAATCGGCGATGTGTCGCTAGCGGCGGAAGTTAGCACTTTCTAACTTTCTATTTTGATTGGTTGTTGAGCTGTCATTAAATTTTTTTTGCATTTTGTTGATTGCTGCGTCAAATACCAGTGTTCTCGGAACGAACAGATTAAATGAAAGAACTTCTGGATTCGAGACTAATGTGAACTGTCTTCGAGTAGAAAAAGGTATATACGATAGCTTTTTTTTCCTTTCGTGTGACAAAATAATTTTATATAGCTAATGGATTAAAGAACTCATAAGAGGATCGTGCGTTATGTGCTTTTGCGCTGCCTACAAAGGAACTCAAGTTTGCGATTGGACCTACATAATGCCCTAGCAGGTTGATGTAATATTTTCAATTTCCTTTCCGCAGGTGGTAAGCCCCGACTCGCGTACCAGCATCATGCTTATAGGACAAACAAGCTCCCACCGAAGTAAATCTTTATTGGAGTCTGTATGCACACTTCTTGATGTCATGAATTCAATAAGAATTTCTTTTTACTTTGCATATTGTACTTAAATTCAAACTGTGTTACCTGTAACCTGAAGATGATTTGCCAACATGAAGACTGCATACGACAAGGGTTGCAAGAGTTTCTGGGTTTTTATAGCATCCTACAATGACCACAAACTAATTTTCACACTTGCACATATACAGAAAAAATCCAAGAAAACCGTGCAGTGTGAGAAATCAAGCAACAACAATACAACATTGATCTATAAGAACGTTGATGCATGCCAAATCTGATGGATTGTAAAGGAAAACACAAGGATTTTGATAAGTTTTGTTGGTGACTCAGTCACTTACCTTCTCTATTCACATGGCTTCTTTAGCTGGACTAAAAGCGTTCAATATAGATGTTTTCTTTTCCTCCAGTTGAATATTGTATGTTCTATGGATGCTACAGTTAAATTGACTTGCGGAAGCAAGGGCTCAGCTCCCAAGACACTCAATCGGAAAGGATTTAGCTGGCAACATCATTGGATGATCTATACGCGGACGGCATAGAAAAGCTTTCACGGTCACTCAAACGCGTATTGTACAAGTAAGGAAACAAAAACAATCTTTCATGCTTTTAATATTTTTGGTTGCTGTGAATTCTAACCTCAGCTCTTTTTATTCATTACAAGATCGATGCTCCACTGAATGAGAGGGATGGAAGACTTCTAATGATGGTTCTACTTCTCCACCACAATGGAGCTGCGAAAATAGGAACAAGCTTCCAGTAAATTAAGGTAAATCATAAGAGAAACTCCATTCAAAACTCATTGTGTCAACAGAGAATAGAAGTTCCAGTTTTTCAAAATCAGGTTTTGATTTATCATGCAGGTCTGATTAATGTGTTTGTCACTGGTTGTTCCCAACTCTGATTGTGCTATGTACAATTATGCAAGTGTTTGGCTCAAGCTGTCTAATTATTTCTCTAACGATCTAAAACTATTTGGATGAAGATAAGACGCTAAGAAGGACGATATACTAGGTTTGTTTTTACGTGCTAACTAGCGGCTGAGGAAGTTTGCAAGTAACTATCTTTTTTTTTGTCAAACAAACGATTATATTAAATCTAAAAGGGTTTTAAGTTATTACATCCGGAGCTATGCTCAACGGTAACAAGATAAAAACTGGAGGGAAACTCGACAGTTTGATGAACACCAACAAAACAGCAAGACAAAACATAACAAACTTAACGAGAGATACTTGCTCGACAACCGGAGAACCGTGGGAAATCATCAGATGCACCCTTAAATAGGTTACTACCACGAGCATGAAATAGTCGGAATCGACGTTGAATAAACCAACCAGAAAAGCTTGGAAGGAGGCGGAACGAGCAAGAGCAGCTCTAGCTCCGACGAAGCTCTCCGAAGAGACTAGGTGAATCTCAACAGAAACGGAGAGTATACCAGTCCTGGATTTGTCGCTGATGAACAGACTGGATGGACCTTGAAACCGAATAGCGCAAGTGACAAAATTAGAGTTACTGCAAACTCTACTGACCTGTGATGGCTGGACAAATTGTGTTCTTAAGTTAAGCATAACATCACGACTTTGGGCTAGGTGAACCCTGTACACTGAGGCTAAAGTTGT